>JAYGXS010000001.1:111954315-111977139 GCA_036362985.1 Ligula intestinalis | reverse complement strand
TAAGAACATATGTGCGCTACCAAGGAAACTCCTGCCAAAGGCAATTTGCTGTCAATAAATTCCTACCTTGAACCTCAAGACAGCAGAACAAAGTATTGTATTTGGGCTGGATGCGGTTCGATCTTCCGGACGATGGGAAACTGTTGTTAAGGAGAGATATGGTCGAACACTGGAACAAAATTTATTTTTGCCTGAGCTTTCGAGCTCTTACAAGAGCCCATCGTCAGAGGTGGAGAAACAGCAACAAATGTGGAGCTACTTGGGGCGTGTGTACAATAACTAAATTTTTGAACGTGCAGAAAATCAATAATTGTGTGTGCTGCCGACTTGCCATTGAGGGCTGTGCTAGCCAGTGCCATTAGGCAAGACCGACAAGTTGTGTGGAAATATTTACAGAAATAGAATCGTCAACAAAACATGTAATAGTTATGGTGGGAGGGATGAGAAATTAAAAAGTCATAGGAGAAGGGAAGGAGGATGAGAAGTGAGGGTTTATGTAGGCTTGGGCGCCAAATGGCCACGTCAGCATCGAAAGTGTGATGATTATGGAGGATTTTGGGCCAATTGAGAGAGAGGCTTCTACTTCTGCACATGTGTCATGAGAATAACGTGTTGCTGAAATGTGTTACATGTAAAGCCTCAATAAATAACGCGTTAGCGAGAGGCACAGTATTCCAACAAGATTTCCACACAAGGCTGCGCAAATCCAATCAGAGAATTGACCAAGAGAAGACCGAATGCTGTGAGTTCATTGGCGAGAATGGTAGAAACTGTTTAAGCAGAGGGTAATCATGAGAAATCAGTTCACTAACCTCGATCACGCCATAGGTACTGGACTGCTGACATTAGACCATGTATTATTAAGTTGGTTTGGCAGATTTAGTTAATTTATTTGACACGATTAGACCATGTACAGACTGAAGGGCGTAGTCAAATCAGTCGGTTTCTATATTAATGCTGCATAATTTAAAGTATTTTCGAGCTGCTTCGCTGACCAAAAGACACTTTCCGGAATTATTAACAGCCATTTTGAAGAAGTGGGTAGTTTTCAATAACTTGCGACGAAGTTGCTGGCACACTGCCAAAGTGAGGAAAATATCGTTGCCTATGTCTTAAGTGCTCGCAAGGTACTTGTGGGTCTTAGAGTGTGTTTATTAATCCGTCCAGAAAGATAATCCTACAGTCTTTAAAAAATGAAGCTATCAATTTGTCATAAGGCTACAGCAAATAGCAAACTATAAATATGTAGGATTGAGGAAACTAAGGTTTGCTAGGATAGGACTTGCGAACCTTACCTCCGAACACCTAGGTCAGCGAGTTTCTGGATGATAGAAGTAGTTTCTTCCACCTTACTCGAGATCGTGAATCGATACTGCAAGGGAGAAACGATGTAAAAATATACTCTAAACTGAATTTTGTGCAAAAATTAATCATTTATAATCAGCCATCACCATACTTCGGAAGCATTTTCGAACACGTTTGCGAGGCCACACCTCATTAGTCGAAAAAACTCTAGTGCTCGTTCTTTTTTCAAAACAGTTTCATAGAAAAGGTATCTTGTAAAGAAGAAACATGGGGCGAAAAGCTCTGACCTACTTTTTGGTTGACAGTTTGTAGAAGGACATATCCGCCGAGCGCGGCCGTGAGTTTCCTCTCAATAGACTACAGCAGCGAGATGATAAGCAAAAGAAGCAAGATAGAGTTACGATTATCTTTATCCATGGCAGCGACAACTGGGCCTCATTGTTGTAAGCGGAGGGCAGGAATGAGAGATAGTTTATGCTGATAAAGAGAGTCCCGCGGATGGGTAGTGTTCCCTTTATGTACGCACAGGAGCACTCTAAGACACACAGATAGATTTATTTAAAAACAATGATGGATAACTTACGGGTGATTAGACGCTCCTCAGGAGGGAAATTGAAACTACGAAAAAAGTTTGGTTGCTGCATGCTTTTTGGAACTGTGTAGAGCGGTTAGCAAGTAGGAGATTTCAGTAAGTTACCTTGGCCTTCGTTGAGATCCAAATCTGCCCGATTCGAGAAAGTAGTTAAAAGAAAGGCGTCAGCATTAACTGAGCGAACGCGTTTTAGAGCCGGCAGAACACTGGTTCTGATCTCCTTCATACACTGACTGATCTCTGCAAAATCGTCCGTCTTGGCAACTTCTAAAGCATTAATTCGTTTTATTTGCCCACTGGTACTTACGAAAGTGTCGCTTGTCGTTGGATGTGTAGACTAATGTGAAGCTTCCGGACTAAGATGCGTTAGGAGAAAGATAATTATGAGAAAGAAAACGGCATACCTGTGCGAAAGAGACGCTATCATCTGCAGAAGACCATCGTGTTATAGCCCTCGGCGAAATTTTTGACTTTTTTAGTACTTTAAAGATGTCACAGGACAAAACAACACTGAATTTCACTCGTTAGGAAATGGAACCTGATCTTACGACTCATCGGACGATATATAAACTTCGATGGGTCGATTCCACATTTACTTACCAGTCCTTGATATAAATCGACGAGTGGCCGTCACAATTCAAAACACCTACAAGACCGTAAAAACATGTAAGATCCCTTTGTGGAAAACTGCTATTAGTGGGTTAAAGAAGGAAATTGCAATCGGGCGGTGCACCTGAAACTAAACTTTCCGAAATATCATGGATGCGTTAGGAAAAACAGGAAGGACTTTCGATAAACTTTAGGTATTTTTTGCTAAGAAAACTGTACTATGTGTATTTGAGTTAACATTATGATAATAGTAGACTACCCTCCAGAATTCCGGCGTTGACGCGTTCAATAAAAGTTACAAAAATCCAGCAAACTTTAAATCCGAGTTTTTGTATTATAAATAAGATTGATAGAAGCCTACGCAGCACATTTGGTTGAAACTGAAACTGCGGACATTTTTCCAGGGCTGCTTACCCGCAACTGAAAATAAGCACTCAATCAGTGAAACGATAAGGGTAACAGCTAATTATAAGATACATTTAATTTTGGGAATACAAAGCTGCGGATGTTGATATGACTTTTAGGAACGATGAATTTGAGCAGTTAGATCTAAAAAAATGTACAAATTAAAGCATTTACAACCTTACACTTTTGTCAGGTTGGTTTGTAGGGCTGGAAATTTTGGTTAGCAAAAACAACGCAATAAGCCCTTTGTTGTGTTTTTGTATGCACTCTACCTGTTCACAGTGCTTCAGAACATTTAGACACCGCGTAAGTCATCTCGCCACGCACATTACAGCGGAAGTAACCACAAAGTCAACATCGCCACCACCGAAAACGCCTTGATTATCAGCATTACTAACTCCATCACCACGATAATAGCACCTATAACAGCATCACCAACACCACCAGTAGAGCAGCCACAAACTTATTCTGTTCGTTTTGCAGCAGCCTTCTCGGTCACATGTGAATCCATCGCACGGGGACTGGTGAACCAGTGCCAAGAACATCAACATGCACCTGTCACAGTAACTTCAGTTGTCCACATTGCATGCGGATATTTGGTTACAGTATGGATCTTTTAGGCCACGCGTTCCTTCATGAAAAGTCGCGATGAAACACTGCAATTCAGATCTCATTACCGCCGCTTACTGCCATTCAGTCAACAAATCTTCAGACCACAAATAAACCTGCACACTGTCAATTTTCTGGTAGAATACCCACCTCTAACGCAAATGGAAGTCGTGTGTTTGCTGTATCCTGATGTATGACTTGATCAACGCAGACGAACAACCATAGTTTTGTCAGTCACTGCATCGAATTCCACTATCAAATCGTTGATAGGCTTGAGCCTCCCCAATGTGTCAGTGAAAAATTTGATACATTATGAATGGACCAAGTTGTGTCCCACGCTTAGACTGACTTGTTGGCTGTGTACGTCACTTTGACCTAGCTTAGCGCTGTTGCACTGAATTTCATGCCACAGCGCCCGCGTAGGTGGGCGAGGAGCGAGTGGATGTTGTGCACGCCTGTTATCACTTGCAAGGCACCGTCCGATGGCCACCCTGCTGAGGGGCACACGATGGACACCTTTATATGCGACAATCGAACTGCCACATGGTATACAAAAGTGTCCGATGATTAATCGGAAACGTAAAGCTATCAAAAAATTCGAAGGATACTGTCAGAGCGGACTTCATTAGTGCTGCTCAGACCCACTATAGAAACATTTAGAAGGGCATGATCCATCATGAGTCTTCTACAGTTTGAGCCACACTTGGCATCCTCTCAATTCTCTATTACTCGTGGAACAGTATTGATATTGTGTTAATAGTTATGGGTGTACTTCACAGAATGATAAATAGTATACTAATTGGACAAAATGAAATGACAATACGACCTGTAAATGTTGGGTGCGAAACAATACTAAACGAGGACTTGTTTGGTAAAGCAAAACAAAAGACCCACTGCCGACTCGAATTGGGTCTATAGGCTTATGAGAACTAGATGCCTGCTCTGACTTTAAAATCAAATCTACTATTATGATTTATTACTTTCATTGACAATTACTGTTGGAGCCCCTCGAACCCGTAGTTAACGCATAAATTTAGTCTCCTAGCGACTGTAGAGCCGACAGATTCGCACAATACACGAAGTTTTGACATCTTTTTGGTGTTCTAGCGCATTGCTAAACAGGCTTTTGGAAATATCTTGGATGAGAATATTTCATCCCTCACCACACACAACGGTACGTTCCATCTTTCATGTATTTCTTTGGCTAATTCAGAAATTAGCACATGGGATAGAAATGCAACCGTTCGGGTGTTCCGATATGTTTAGACCCACCGTATAGAAAAGAAAACTCCTTGAAGCGACAAGGCCTCTATTTGCAGTCATCAAAACTTGAAAGACACCTCCAAAAACGACAGCCTATTTTGATAACACGAAATATAAAAGCCGGTAAATATGCATTGCTTCATTTATTAATGATGACCGACTGACTTGACGTTGTTCGCCAGCCATAGTTAATGAATGCATCTTAGGAACGCCTAAATCAACTGAATTAATGTTGGTTCATTTGACGGGATGACAAAACTCGTAACTAGAGAACAGACACGCATATATGCAGAAACGAGTAGGAACAAGGATAACAGAAACTGAGCAATCATGTCTGGCTTAACGGGCGTCGACAGTCTGGGCGATCTGGCATCCGAAGCCGACATATTTGGTCATCTGGCGTTTAACAACCGAACGCTCTACTATTGGGCCACGGGACTACTGTCCAAACGGTTCAGATAAAGAATATTCGCGTATGTATATTTATAAAGACTAAATGATAATTTCGAGTTTCTGCCGTCATTAGTGCTGTGGAAACGCGCCACATGACCACGTATCCAGGCCTCACCAAACATAGCGCAGCAATGCTGCATGCTAAGTGAAGGATTCAAAGCATGTCGATTTCTAGCTACATATGCGCAAAGCGATCGAAGTAGAAATTTGGTTCGATGCGTTTGGAGTATGGATGCGAACCTACTGCATTCTATTAGGGAGCAAAGGATTTTCAGAGATTGGATCTCTTACGCAATGTCCCAAGTTCACCCAATAATTAAGTAGTAGGGTTTTCAAAGGCTCTGCCTCTATCCCTTATATCTCTACTGAATTAATTAGTGGGTGAAGGGTGAACGCTGGTGCCATGTTACCAAACATGCTGCTGATGGCTAAACCCAAAAACAAAATTCCAGGCTCCCTTATGTATTCATTAAAAAACGCATGACTATCAATTTTCCATCGATAGGTTGCAGGTTTGATGAAAGATCAAACAAAAAGCCTGTAGTTCATCGCATAATGGCATATATACCAATCTAGACGTCGATATCACCCAATGGATAGATGCCAATTACAGCACCATACTGCCGGCAAACAGGGAAGTAATCAAATAGATACAAACGAACGAAAAAAAACTAATTAAAGTTAATTCATTCATTGGTTTAAATGCAGATACTTTTGAAAGGCGCGCTGAGACAATCAATTTTGCGATCAAATGGGCTCGGATTTATCGATCGCTTTATATCTACTTGTTACATAAAATGGTCATTCCGCAGTAGGAGCGGCTGAGTTGTTGCAAAAAATGTATTGCAGAATATCTAAGAAACTATAGTGTAGAAGTTGCTCCGGAAGGGATCGCCAGCTTTCCACTAGCATACGTGAGGTTCGTTTACTACTTCGCACTGATATCCAAATCCAGGGATAGTTTCGACACGGAAATGACTCTAACGTGCCGCAACTCGGTAGCGCATACGGGTAGAAGTCATCGCGTGACCAATTTCTACACTTATGCACTAATTTTTTATTGAGGATCGTTAGTTTTTGCTGCAATTTCTTATTGGTTACTGCCTAGGTAATTAAAATTTACCTTCATACAGCGAAGAAAAGGGAATGGATGTGGCTCAAATATTATAAGCCATCAACAATGAATCTGATTTCTTCTGTGTCAAACAGAGCCCACTTTTGTCAAAAGGGTTCTGCAGCACTCCTAATATGCACTCTGTTTTTCCGTAGATCCGTCGTCCGAAGCATGCCACGATTTCCAAAAAACGCTGCTTCACGTGGTACTTTTTAACATCTTTTTGAGACAGAATTGCAGCACTGACCATGGCCTCCCAAAGGTGACACAAACTATCCGCAGAGATAGCCTGAACTATTTGGGACGCATGACAAATCATATTGACAGCACAAATACTAACTGAAAATGCTGACTTGCGTTTTACCGGTATTCTCTCGCTGCATACCACATCTGCGAAGTCCCAATCATTGGTGCTTCTCGGAGAATTACTTGTGTGTTTTCTGATAGCTGCATTTTCTACTACCAGACCAGCGAGCACCACATGTTTATCATATTCCCGATCCTGACCGTAAAAGCAACGAGCCCGTAATACAATGTTAGAATGTTTAGCTCAATTACTTATACTCATTGGTTCAAATTCAGGGTGATTCACAGCGGCAATTCGATATAAGTGGCAGATAACGGTTACTAAAGCAAAAATGGTCATTCCGGTTCCCTTTGCGTTGTTGGATCCGTTTCCACATATTCTAAAAGTTGCAGTGCGGCTGCCTGCGAGGGCACTTAAGTGAACTCCAGAATAAAACCCGAACGTTCCTTGTTCCATAACTTAATTGGCGAGTCCTATATGTGGATAGGTACTTCAGTTTAAGGTAGTACTTTTGGAGTGGAAACCTGATTGACTTGCTATAATGGAAACATGGCTAAAAAAAGAAATCGCGGATTTGGCTATATTGATCCTAGCATACCAGCTTTTCTACAAAGACCGCCAAAACCATAAGGTGCTGGGGTTGCTGTGTATGTCAGAACTGGAATCTCTGTTGTCGAAAAAGAACAAACTCTCGCGCTGGACTATGTGAGTCTGTCTGGTTAAATATCAAGAAGGCCAATTCACAGAACCTGGAATTACTGGCCGTATACCGGCCACTAAACATGCAGAGTGAAGCCGACGACTCACTCCTTGGTCTGCTGACGAAAGCTGCTAGCCAACAGGAAGTTCTTATTGTTTGTGACTTCAACGCACCTGCAATAGACTGGGAAAACCTGACAGTGGAGGCGGCGTCAACTTCATTTAGTTCCAAATTAATGGATCTGACGATTGACTTCTCTTTGGCACAAAACGTTAAGGGACTTACGAGATTTTGAGAAAACCAGCGAGCTAATTGTTTGAATCTCATTTTTATGAAGGATTTATCCTACTTTGATAAAGTGCATTCAAGTGGTCCGCTCGGTAAGATTGGTCAAACGACGCTAATATGGGATTACTCACTCCATTCTCAACGTTTGAGGAAAACGGAGGACCAGTCGAAAGGCATATCTTAATGTTATGAAGAATGCACTGTCGTCCATGAATTGGGACTGCCTGCTGAGAGGGGATCCGGAGGAGCATTTGAGATCACTCAAGACGATTGCATTAGATCTGATCGAGCGCTTTTGTCCGGTAAATATACACAAGACGACTAGTCGCCCTGCCTGGTTGACGAGAGACCTTAACAGGAAATTCATGAAGAAAAATAGGAAGTGGAAGTTGTTCAGGAAAAACTGGTTCACCAGTACACATTAAGGAATTCCGACGCCAACGAAATGCGTGAAAAAAAATCGATTCGTCAAGCCAGGAAAAAGTATGAATCAAGATTCCTCCAACAGGCCGAAGAAAAGCCCATAATTCTATTCCGCTGCATAAACAGTAGATTAAAAAACAATGATCCAGTCGCAGTAATTAAGGGTGATAATTGCGGGAAATTCGTTGACAATGACGAGAAAGCCGAGTACTGTAGCCCGTTCTTTGCTTCGGTATTCATTAGGGAAACCCAGCTTCATTTTGCTAATGCCAGCAGTGCTGTTGTAAACACCGGTTCGGCACATCAATCTCTATTATTCCCAACATCTGTAGTTAAGAGGGAGCTGCAAGGCCTCAAGGAAGCATAGTCATCTTCGGCGTTTCGGTGATGATCCCGTGACCTCTGCCGTTCGCCCATCTTGTTGACCCTGCTCTCCGCGATGGCCTCCTCCGGCCTTACCTCCCAGTTGGTTGATCATGAAGTCTGTCGGGCGGTGTTACAGTGGTAAACGACAGCCTCTGCTGCTATATGGTTTCTCCAATTGACAAGAAGCGTTTCCAACACTCATATGTGCTCATCAACAGTCCTGTCTCATTGCACTACAATCAATCCTATCAACCATCCTCCTTAATTTTGCAGAAGCAGTTTTGTTCTCCAACGTTTTGTTTTTTTAACCGGGGGTCCGCTGAACTCTGCTCCCGTTTTAATGGTAGGAGTTTTTTTCACTGCTTCCTCCTTAGTCCACCATGCATCTCAGCGAGTAAATCAATAAATAAATTTTATATTTTAGGCCCGGAGGGCCTCATTATTGACTAATACTTTAAAACAACGATATGTTTATGGGTATGAATTTTATCTGCCAACACTAATAAACGCTCCCATTGCCTATGTGGTTGTTCACTGAGAGCAGCATTTAGCAACTTTGTATTTATTTTTCCACAACACTAAGTTTGCAATGACGAGGCCTTTCGGGCCTCACATATAAAATTTATGTATTTCATCCGCTCCAGACAATAAACCAGCCAAGTTCTTGAGTGAATTGGCAAGCGAGCTCTCAGAGCCCCCTAGCACATATCTTTTGCTCTTCATTTGAATTAGGAAAACTGCCATCCGAATGGAAAATGGTGAATATTTACCCGATATACAAGGGCGGAGCCCGAACGAAGGTCAACAATTACCAGCCCGATACTCTAACTTGCACTTGTTGTAGGTGATGGAAACGATAATTCAGAAGGTGACAATGAAGTTCTTGGAGGAGTAAAACTTACTGTCAGGGCTCCAACACGGCTTCAGAAAGAACCACTCTTGTATTTCCAGTCTACTACTCTCCACTGAGCAGTGGACTCGCGCACTAGATGAAGATGGTAAGGTTGACGTCATCTATACGGACTTCAAGAAGGCATTCGACAGTGTCCCACATAAGCGTCTAATGTATAAATTGTCAGAAATTGGCATAAGAGGAAACCTGCTGGCTTGGATCACAGATTTTCTCACAGGGCGATCGCAGACTGTGTGCATCGGTGACTCAAAGTCAAACCCTACATCTGTTCTGAGTGGCGTCCCCCAAGGCTCTGTCTTAGGGCCACTGCTCTTCCTTATCTATATCAACGACTGTGTCAACGACGTGGGTTGCAGCGCTATCATGTTTGCCGACGACGTCAAACTCTGGAGAGCCATCAGGTCTGACGCCGATAGGAAAGCGCTTCAAGAGAGTCTCAATCAACGTAGCTGCTGTTTTGCTCGTTGGCTTCTAAACTTCAACATAAGTAAGTGTGTGGTTTTAAGACTGCGTACTAGAAGGACTGATGAGGAGAACGATTCCTTCCAATACCTCCTCGATGGGCACCCGCTTTCAAATGTGAACGAACAAAAGGATCTTAGTGTTCTAATAAATTCCTCACTTAAACCATCTACTCAGTGTGTAAAAGCAGCTTAACGCGCGACACAGGTGCTGTTTGCGATTAGGCGGGGATTCGTCAACATCGACAAGGAGCTCTTCAGGAAAACCTACCGAGCGTTTGTTAGGTCTGATTTGGCGTATGCTGTCCAGGCCTGGCGTCCGTGGTTCAAGAAGGATTACCTGCACCTGGAACGAGTGCAGACGAGGGCTACGAATATGGTCAAGAATCTTGGCCATCTGCTTTATGAAGACAGACTGACCGAACTTGATCTTTTTCCTCTCAATTATAGGCAACTCCGCGGTGACCTCATACAAACCTACCGTATTGTTAGAGGCCGTGAGTGTGCCCTAGAATTTGACGATTTCTTCGAACTGGCTCGGACTGATCATCCGCGGGGTCATCCCTTTAAACTACAAAGGAAACTGGCCCATATCGACGTTCGACGGAACGCCTTCTCTCAGAGAGATATCGGAGCGTGTAACGGTCTCCCTGACAAGGTGGTCCTCTCCTATACTGTGGACATTTTTAAGCACAAAATTGATTCGTTTTTGCTGAGAAACTGTGACAGATATAATGAACATAGTGCCAGTAGCAGCACTTTGCAACTGGCTCACACTTATCGCTGATGTTAAGCCTACATTTGTATTGTGTACTATTGTTACGGTTGACATATTTTGTGATTTTTGGTTATGAATAGGGAGCTCAAGGGCGAAAGCCTTCTTCTTTTAATAAAGTGACTTTAAGTGACTTAATTATTGTTTGTCAGTTTCCTCAAAAATGTATAGGCAACTAAAACCTGCGCCCGTACTTTATAATTTAAACTGAGTTAAGGGAAAGTAGCGATTAATCTCTAGGGAAAGTTAAAGAGCAAAAGTACCTGAAAAGCCAGTTCTTTAATTCAACCAACCATACGATAGCCTAAGAATATGATCGCCTGGGTTATCCACCGAGATCTATTTCGTCTACCAGTTTAGCCAAGTCATAATTGCTTGCAAACTACCATTCGGATTAATAAACTTCACTTAGACTGGTGAAGCTCGGTGCCTTCCGTCTAGTCCTAGTCGTTGGGCTAATCCTAGGTATAATGCTCTAGAACTTAAAATGATAGGGATTGCTCTGCACTAGATGGCAGCAAACCTTTTGCTTTGCTTCATTGTTAATGATACACGGTATTTAGACATGTTAAGGCATGTGAACAGGGTCCATTTCCCAGTAATGCGTGTGTTCTTGCGATAAATTCAAAAAAGAATGCCTATTGCCGTGTTTGTGTCTTAACGCATATAGTAATCGTGACCTTTATTGTAAAAGCAAACACAACCCTCGCGTTTTTTCAAACCCTAACCTCAACCTTTACTCTCAATTACCCATGAAGTTCGCGCAAGGCTCCTTTACATCGTTGGGTTACTGTTTCTACATTTAACCTTCATTTTAGCTAAATGAATCATCCGTATTTTGCTACAGTATCAACGTGAAAGAAATAATTCACGTTCGCCCCTTCCATTCCATTCGCCCCTTCTGCGAATTGGCGGTAAAAACAGACTACCGTTTCAGGCAACATGGATGTACATCTAGTCTTTCAACTGCTCCTTTGGAGCGGGATATATTGGCTGAACAGCGAGACGTCTGGAGAAGAGAATACGCGAGCACATATCAGCCTGGCTCAGCAAATGCGAGAATAGACCGATCTTAAGCTAAATCCTCGCCCACCTAATTGAAACAAACCACCAAGTGAATGCGAGGGAAGCCTTTCGGATCATGTACCGCACGCCAACACATTACCCCAAAGGCCTGCACAAATGGGTGTTAGCCACAGTAGAGGCAGTGGCAATCATGTTAGAAAAACCCACTCTATGCTGTCAAAATGCGCTGGTACAAGCCATCTGCCTCCCTTGGTCGACTTCATGCGGAAATCTCACCCCTCTTGAAGCCATTTCGTCTGAAAACACATAAAATGAAGTCACATAGGACAGTCAAGCGCAAGCTACGCGGCTGGAATACAGACTTCTACACGCTGACTATGTAAAAACCCCACTCCCTTACTTTTCTGTGCATCGCAACCAACGTCCTACCCGCACGGGTGTCCGCATTCATGAGACGAGGGAAAACCCAGGTGATTTATTACACGCACGCACCTACTAACCGAGTTCTCTCCCCGCCCCCCAACCTGACGATTATATAAAAGCTGCAATTAACTGACCATTTTTATCCCCCATGTCATGTAACGGCCTGATGATTAATGGCCGAAAATAGTTGTTTGCCAATACGACTTTTCAATCGTAAATGGGAATTTTCGCAGAAGTATGTATTAAACACAGAAGTCAACGAATTGCTCGGAGACAAAAGAGTTTGTTATTGGTTTACAAACGTGTGTTTTCGTGTTTTTCATTTATCAGATTCTGATTATTCACTGGAAATATACATTCAGATATACATAATAGTACTTACAGAAATTTTAAAACTCCAGTTTCTATTGTGCAGAGTATAAGTATGATTATAAGAAGTTCTTCCATTGCAAGCTAGAATGCTAGCTACTTTTTCTTTTCAAACGCTGGCCTTAAGAGTTTTTTCCCGTTTTGTTTTTGTGTTCACATATCGACTCAATGGTCGGATCATCCTTTTTATGTACATAAGTCACTTTGCTTTATCGGATCCATTTCTTCAACATATCACCTTTGTCACTATGTGACGGTATTGAGGGTTTGCGTTGTGAGCTCCTTGGAAAAGTGGAACTTAATCGTTCCTTGACTAGAGCAGTTGAAACACCTACATTCATTTATCATATTCGCGATCACAACTGACAAAGCAGGGAACCCATGGACTAGAGGCAGTGTCTTGAACACAATTTCCGAAGGTTTAGGGTTCAAAACTCGGGGTTGCCAACCCTCGAGATTGGGTATGACTGGCTGATGACGGCTAATAAGCCAGAAATGGCCATTCCGGTTTCACTTTGCTTTGTCGGATCCACTTCTTCATAAGTCACTTTATTTAATGAAGATGACTTTCACCCTCGAGCTGCCTATTCGTATTCAAAGTTCGTAAAGGGTTTAATCCTAACAAAAGTACACAGTAAAATGTAGAATTAGCATCAGAGATAGATATGAGCCAGTTTCAAACTTCCGCTACTGATATAATGCTCATCATATGTATCATAATTTCTCAACACAGTAGAATCCAGTTTGCGTTTAAGTGTGTCAACAATATCTCAAAGGACCACCACGTTCGGGAGTCCCTTCCACGCTCTAACGACCCTTTGGGAGAAAGCTTTTTTTCGAACGTTCATATGGGCCGGCTTCCTGCGCAGTTTAAAGGGATGACCCTTCATATGATCCGTCAAACGAAAGAAGAAGGGACGCAGGTTCGTAACACTATCAGTGACAAGTCTCACCATATTAAATCACATTATTCGCATATATCTAAGGCCTTTGAGATGGCCGAACAAGGTATAAAACACAGAAAAATATTATTTAAATGCAACAAAACGCTTCGTTCGGTTTAGTGTAGTTCAGTAGACTTAGGGTAGTAGGCAATGCCTTTGAAAACCGTAGTGAAAACGATCTGCATCAAAGATCTAAGATAAAATGTTACTATAAAATAGTGAGTAATATAAACATGTGCAAAAATGTTATCTAAAAGCATGACCCATGGGTCGGTGACTGCTGACATGCTTTCTTTATGGATAAAATTTCCGACAAAATATGTTACTATAAAATAGTGAGTAACATACACACATGTACAATTTTTATCTGTAGGTATGACCAATGCGTCAGTGACTGCTGACATAGCTTTCTTCTGCATATGAACGGTTAAGAAAGTAAACATCCAGTTGGCGTTCGAATGCATCTGTCGAGTTCGCCATTATGATCTCCTCGGGCAGTCCGTTCCAGGCACCGATGACTCGCTGTGAAGGCAAAAGTCTGCGGACATGCAGATGGAATAAGGTTCGCCAGAGTTTGAGGGAATTCCCACGGAGGTTAGTTGCTGTGACAAATGCGAAAAAGTCACCAAACTTCAGGACACAGTTCCGATTCCTCGCGAGCCGGTACTTTTGTATGAGATCATCTCGGATTTGTCTGTAATCAAGAGGAATATGGTTAAGCGCCTTTGTTCTTACTGCGTAAGTTGAGGTCTTTAGGCCCTTTACGATCTTTGTTGCCTTCCCTTAGACCCTTTCCAGCAGCTGGTAGTCTTTGTGCAGCCATGGGCCCCACGCCTGAACTCCATATTCGACATGTGAACGAATCAAAGACCCGTATATTTTCCCAAATAGTTCGTTATCGATGTCGAGAAAAGTTCGCTTAATGGCAAACAGAACACTGTTCACACTATGAGAAGCCCTAACACACTGCAAAGACGGCTTCAGGGATGGCACAATAGTGATTCCCAGGTCTTTTTGTTCGGTTACGTTCGACAGGTACCTGCCATTGAGTACGTAGTTGTGAGACTCATCCGTCGCTCTCGCCTTCTTCGTTTTGAGCTGCAATGTGACGAACTTCTCATCGCTCGATTGAGAGCGCGATAATCATCGCAGAGCAGCCAATCATCAGATGACTTTTTGGGAACCATGTGCAGTAGTGAAGCCCATGGACTGGACGAAGGACGGATAATCTTCAAATTAAACATGTGCTCGAACTCATTTTTCGCGATCTCCAGCTTCTCGGGATGAAGCCTACGCGGATGAGCATGGACTGGTCTACCGGTGGTAGTGATATGGTGGTGAACAGCATGTTGAACCTTGTCCGTTAACTGACAAGGCTTAGAGAGGGAAGGATAATCCCTCAAGATGTCAGAAAATGGCGGGCTTGGTATGGCCAAGTGGATGCCAGCGGAAGGCTCACGTGAAACCACCCCGACAGTAAACAGCTGAGTGGTAGGATCTGGCAACTTCTGATGTTTAGGGTCAAGTGTGAGGCCGAAGTGTGACAGGAAATCCGCTCCAATTATAGGCGACTGGACGTCGGCCTGGATGAAAACCCATTGGAAGCGGCGGTGAAGCCCGAGGTCTAAAGTTAGGGACCGTTGACCGAACGTGGCGATAGAAGTGTTGTTCACAGCCTGTAGTGTAAACTGCGATGGCTGGAGATGATGACGACGAGGGGCGGTAAAACGCGCACCTCGGCACCAGTATCGCTCAAGAAACGGAACCCTGTGGACTTGTCGGTCACGTAAAACAGGTGCTGTGTCGCGTATGGCCAGCACCAGTCGTCGCCATTACTGGCTGGCGGCGCCGTTTTCCGAATGTGAACGTCGAGCGTAAGAACAAGGCGGGACGCATTTAATAGCATCCGGGCCGAATGTTCGGTGGTACCAGCAGACTTTGTCATCTGCGCGCTCTTTTGAGTTAGAGCGGTTGCGGCTTGCAGAGGGACGACCGGTTTGAAGCCGGTTGAGTGTGGAACACATCGTGCTCACTTAAGAGCACAAAAACCTGACAGTATCTTTAAGATTCTGCAGGTCGTCAGCTCTGTTGTCTGTAACGTCTCGAATCGGTTGAGAGGGTGAAGTAGACCGCGGGAATAAGTTACTTAGCGATTTAGTGGACTTTCGCTGTGTACGGCTGTCAGGTTTACGGTCGGATCGTGAGGCCGACACCTGGGAGACGGCATGCTGAGGTACTGTGGTCGAGGCTTGGTTTAAAGCGTACGAACTAGTACCGGGGTGACATTGTTGGATGCGGTCTGCGTGATCCGCGAGTTTTGGTCAGCAAAATATCGTCGTCAAGCAGGGCGAGTACCTTTTGCATTGGATGGATTAATGTTTCCATCCAGATGCGACGGAAAATAAAATCATCTAAGGTGCGACCAGCAAGCAGGTGACGCATGTGGTGCATTAGAGCAGAGGTGGTTTGGTCGCCAAGCTCGACGTTGTTGAGGTGTTGGCGAAGCTTGCTGTCGGCAGATTGTGCCGTACGTTCGAGAATAACCTTTTTTAAGCTAGAGTAGGGCTTGACTTCGGGGATAGGATCAAGGAGATCCTGAACGGCGAAAGCGATGTCGAACGGTAAGTACTGCACGACGTACGCGTAACGCGTACGCTCGCCAGTAATCTGACGTGAGGCAAAAACAGCCTCGATCTGTTTGAACCAGACCGTCGGGTCACGCATTTAGTACGGGGGAAGCTTAATGGATATCTGAAAAGCCTGAGGCTCGTCCTGATCAGGTGGTTTACATGAGTTGTTAGAACCAGCATCATCTTCGTCGCAATCGTGAAATTTGTGGTATTCGTCGCTCATGTTGAAAAACGTATGAACGGCAGAGTCAAACGGGAAAAACAAGTGAATGGAATAAATAATAAGACGTGGATAACAATAGAAACGGGGTCACCGAAATTGTAGAGGGTTTATCACTACAAATATACAAAATATCTTAGCAAAAACGTAATTGAAAAAAACTTTCTGGTGTAAGCTAACCACTAGAGAGTAATTAACCAGGTTATCCTAGTAGAAAAGGCGTAGAAACTGTATACCAGGATAACAATGAAGGTTAAGAAATGATACAACTAACTTAGATCCTACACGATCCTTGCCAGCAATAGTCAAGAAACCGACTTGCCAAAGGATGAATTCGTGAAGACCAGGATCCAAGTTCGTAGGGTTGTGATCGTGAGGTTTGAGAGAAATCTCGTGTGTAAATTGCTGTTGGATTCTCCTGAACCCGGGAATGATCACCAGAGAAAGGTGTCGTTGAAGGGCGAAGAAAGAAGCGGCAGGTGAGGAGAGAAATTGAGCTGTGGAGAGTTGTTAGCAAGAAATTTGCTAGCGAAGAGCACGTGGTCAGACCGGAAAGTGGAAGTGGTTGCATTTCGAGTTCAAACAAAATTCGAAAATTGATAAATTTAAACAACGCACAAGTTGGGCCAAGAGCCCACATATACGAGGCGTTGGAGTCATTATGCGTCTGCATACCTATAAAAATTAATGTCTCCACTCCCTTTATCGAATATGGTCGACCTTTGTGCAATACGCATGTAGTTGCCGGCGTTCGATCCGTTAATGACCAAAAGTTCATCATTCGTTTTCGATGTTGGCATAATGCTCACTGGAGCATATGGCTCATTGACACCGGCAATGGAAATTGTTTTGTCTTGTGCATGCTCCCATGTGGCTAATTGCTTTCCTGGGACTGTCTCAGAACCGAATATAGAGTAGCGAGTTTGTGGCGGTCCTGAGATCGCCCTTTGCGCTGACCCGTTGTCTTTGCTGTGAAGATTTGCGCCCCCGTCCATGCCTTGGTCAACTACCTGCGGGCTGCACATGACTCACTCCGCGCATAGGACCTCACGCGAAGACCCACTACTGCCAACGAGTGCATATGCACCGGTAGCATACGCCCGTCTCAATGTCGAGCTATTATTGCGAGTCTCCGTGAGAACTCCAGTCAACCAGTGAGGACCATTTCCTGATTGGCTGAAGGAAGCCCCTAGATCCCGTACCTTTTGCGTAGCGGCACAAACCACGGACACAACAACTGCTTTGTCTCCTGTGGGCTGCTCTTTTCTGCAGAGCCTTTTGAAAGCTCCTACCTAATCGGTCTTACTGATTTTGACTTGGGCAACTTCCTGTAGTCTACTATCACTCCTTTCGACAGAGTCATTACACTTGCGAATAGACTTGGCTTCAGTAAAGAATGCCCCAAAGCGACCAGGCTGAAGGAACTTTAAAAATGCTCCTGAAGTAAATAATCGAACATGTAGCAACGATAGGAGAAATCAAGCCATCTTCCAAGTCGCGATTGATCGGCTAGGACCCTACTAATCATTCGAGTTCGAGAGGGTAGCAATTGTCGTGAGCAGTGATAATTGCGTGAGCCGCAAGCTGCTTTAATTACAGCTCATCGAGTTACAGTCTATTAGAAAATGCAGCAACCTTCCTACGCCATATTCGACACTGAGGCAGCATGGGCAGACTAAGTTGCCTGGCAGGGTGCACGCAGGCAACCACTGTTTCTAGCGCTAATGTCAGTGAGCCAGATCTCCCAGTTACCAGCGCACCGATAAGGGGAAGGGTACGTGGTGAAAACAGTAGCTTAGTGATTGTACACCTATGTGCATGAGTTACTTGTTGAGTATCCCAACTGTTAATAGCTAGTAAATAAGAGCAAAGTCGTTTGCAGATAGCAGCACATACTTATTTAACGTCTTATTTAAAAGCTGCGTAAAATTAATTGAAGTCATACTTAACCGAGTAAAACAAAGAAGCAGTTCAGTGTCACTACACTATCCAGCGATAAATTTCGATGATCGGTAAGTTTAGTACTCGAGGCCGCCAGAGGGGGGACACAATCGGTTAGGTCAGATCAAGTATAGCAAGTTGCTTTCTGTTATTCAAGAAAACTGTAGCATTAGCTCGAGGACCCCAATCAATTTGGCCTCCCACTTCCTGGCCGCAATCAGGAAAAAACGGTTTGCCCTGATCAAATCATGGTATGTTTTGATGTGGTTTTATTATTCATTTCCCTCCCACCGGACCAGGAACGCGTCGTTCCAGGCAAACGACCCGAAGAGAAATACGACGAATCGGGGCCACTATTCAGGGACGACGACTTAACTTGCGAATAAGGGGGCAGTGCGAAGAGGCAACCCAATAGCCCAGATCGCTAGCCACATTTTAGAGGAAGGCCGAGAAGTTAACTTCATTGGCACGCGGATATTGGCACGAGTTAGTAACAAGACGGAGCGAGAACTGTGGTAGCCTGCACTCATTACTGCTGCAATAACTCATCCTCTCATCGCTCATCAAGTCTTTGGGTGCCCGCGCGTCTTTGTTAATTGCTACACGACGCCCGCGATGTCCTGTCCATTCTAGTTCCCCACGATGACTCGCTCTCTGAGACGCACATTAGTTTGAACCAATCGATGTGCACCGTTCCACCTGGTTAGCTGCACAGGCGACTGAGGACATATTCCCCAGTCAAGGCGGACACACATGCATACCCAATCTGCCTGAAGACGCAGCGGTGGCGATTGTCTGATAGTGCCTGCTGTAAAGCTTCCTTCCTACCGACTCTGTCTTACCTGGCTTTTGCTTTCTGAAACGTTTATGTCGACACGACAACCACTTTCGACGGAACTACTGGATGCCTGAGTATCTGACTGCATCTTTATTAACAGACATGTTGAAATACCCATGCTATCACGCTCTTTGTGCGTGCGGCCAAGAGGCGCGGGCTAGTTGCCAGCCATGGACTTGCCCCGCAACGATGCCATGAGGCATTGTGGGTTGAAAATTACTCCGCATGCAATCCCCTTATCCCACCTGTCTTCTTTACTCGTAGCTGAACTACAAAAGCAGGTCAACTTGTGCAGCCTGCTCACTGTCCCTAAAGACGGCTTCTTGCACGAAGGCGAGAGGTCAGTTAAATAACTTTGTTTTCTTCGTGATCGTGTTTTCCTTCTCTTTGCAACAAGAATATGAGACTCACATATTCGGTACCATTCATTTAAGAATTCTGCACAATCTGCACAATCTGCGTATTTCAGAAAATACTAAAAAGCTTATAATCGGAACTGTACGGCCTAAGTACACCCTTTGAATTTTGCTGGTTTTATGCTGACTGTGATTTGATTTTGTTCCTCTGTCCAACAAACTTTTGGAGTTTTCGACGAATTTTTTACCATCATAAACTGAAAGTGTCTTCTTTCTTAAAGGTTTGGAGTGACTTTTACTGGAACGATACTATCTGTGGATTGCGCTATATGCATAGCAAATAACTGTATATTGAGCGCTTTTCAGTTAACTCTGTGAACCAGTTGTTACGCTTGATATCAAGAGCCTCACCCATATCTACAACTTTTCATAAAGACATCCGTGCGCATGCACAAGCTGTTAATTTTTGACCAATGATCAGCAATAACCTTGCGCAGGGGAATAGTTCGAAACAGTTACCCTGCAAAAAATATAAAGCAAGAAATACGCAGGAGAACATCAATCTGAAAATTTATGTTTGTAAAATCCTCAATATAGCATTATTCTTCTTAAATCCCACATAACAGGCACACTATCCGTTCTCATGAAAGGAAGCACCGTTAAAATCCACAAAGTAGGCTCAGGCGCTTAAAATGACGTATCCTGGTAAGCTGGATTTGTCGACAAACGCATTGATCTGCAACCGATTGTGCCTCTACAAAACAACGCTACTTTTCTTAATCGGGAAAAACGTGCATATAATTGCTGCTGTGGAAGCACTCTCGAAGACTAGACCTTAATTCTGTAATTGGATTAGTACAAAATTGCTAACTGAGCCCATCAAACTATAAGTAGACTGCGTATTTTTAAAACGGTAATGGCAAAAAAACCTTTATCATTGGCATTAACGGTTAACTTGCAGTCAACCCTCGGAAAGGAGAGAGATAGCCTATAACATCCCGCAAAAAAACTTCCTCAATAACCCTCTAATCGATAAGCATGTTCTGGTAGGGTTACAATGCTATAAGCGTGGTGACCTCTGGTTATAAACTAACACAGCACTGTTGAATTATAGGGCAAATTCTCAACTGCACAAACCAATCAAAATATGCTTTGCAAATTTTGCGGTAGTTTGTGTCAGAATAGGTTGTCCAGATCCCCCGAAAGATGCTGCTGAAGGAGACCAAGGTGGCCATTTCTAGTTTAGTAACAGTCTTCCGTCAACCATACCTAATCCTAGGTTACGGAAGCGGAGATTTGAATCCCAAAACTTTTGTTATTGAGCGTTAAGAAGTCTGAATTTCTTTTAGTGCATCACGAGCCCGTTGTCGTTTTGGTTACGACGGGTTGGGCTGGATGTACGTTCACCAATCAGGTTATGAGGCATGCCCGTCTCGTTGCCCCTCGGGGCTCAATCTAAAATTCCACAGGCAGCTGCATAACGACAAGTTAAACGGAAGGAGAAGTATCAGCAAAGACCAGAAGACTTCCTTACACCACATGGCCCCACCGTGAGGGCGCGGCTCAGAAGGGGCCAGGAGGGGATTGCCCCGTCATAATTTAATTAAGGCCAATTACTATTCTAGAAGTTATTTCCTGGCGTATATCTGTATATTTGAAGAATCAGAGAAGAAAAGTAAACCAAAATTTATAATATTCGGTGGATAAAAAAGATTTTTAAGCTAATTTTAGTAAGTATGGTGCATGGGGCATGGTGGGGATTTGACGGGGCAAGAGGGGGCTCAGGCGGGGCTCAGGCGCGGCCAGTCATCACTTTGGCCCCGGCTAGCCCCCCCCCGTGCAAAGCATTTCCCAGAAGGCGCCTATTATCGCGATATTGCTAGCCCGGCCGTACGAATCACTCGCTATACCCTTTTTCGTGTAAGGTAGAACACAATACGATGGTTAAGGATGGTGGATAATTTATTGATAGGGGAAATAATTTGGAAAATGTGTACAGCCATGAAGGCGGGGCTCAGAAGGGGTCAGGAGGGGATGGCCCCGTCAAAATTTAATTAAGGCTAATTACTATTCCAAAAGTTATTTCGTGGCGTACATCTGTATATTTGAGGGATCAAAGAAGAAAAGTAAACCAAAATTTATAAGATTCGGTGGATAAAGGTGATCTTTAAGCTAATTTTAGTAATTATATTAAGTGAAGGGGTTATGAGTGGGCAAGGTGGGGATTGGCCCCGTTAATATTCATGGTAGTCGAATAAATGGGTTTTATTTCTGCATTTTCATCCAGATTTACCATCTTTTATATAAATATATGTTACAAACGGTTTTGTAAAGCTTCTTTTCCCTGGTGAAAATTTGAAGACTGTATAAACAGCAAGATTTAATGGATCATAAATTTCGAGAGGGCTCTTCAGTTGCCACCCCTCATTGCATAACGGGAATGAACGTTAGAGAAAATACACAACTGAATTCATACAGAAAAAATCGATAAAAACCGGCAAGGTCACTGTACATGTTCAAGAGGCATTCGATAAAGCTGAAAGTTAAACGCTGTAGACAGCAAAAACTGGAGAATAAACGTCTAGGCAAAAATGAAAGAAAATTTGGGGAGGGTAATGTGTAAACAAGGAGCCAGTGTTGCTAGATACGGGCCACTCCGTGGACCCTAAAACCTCCTTCCGAGTACTTGTTCATGCACGAATAACTCGCACCTTACGCTACCTGGAGGCAGCGTACATAAGGCGGTTTAAACCCGACCTATGTAAACAATTGGAGCATGTAGTTAACCTAACTCTACCTTGGTAACACTGGCTCCTTGTTTACACATTCCCCTCCCCAAATTTTCTTTCATTGTTGCCTAGACGTTTATTCTCCAGTTTTTGCTGTCTACAGCGTTTAACTTTCAGCTTTATCGAATGCCTCTTGACCATGTACAGCGACCTTGCCGGTTTTTATCGATTTTTTCTGTATGAATTCAGTTGTGTATTTTCTCTAACGTTCATTCCCGTTATGCAATGAGGGGTGGCAACTGAAGAGCCCTCTCGAAATGTATGATCCATTAAATCTTGCTGTTTATACAGTCTTCAAACAAACGGTTTTGTTTATACGCTAGGAGCCCGATACGGACAATTAAAGCTCTCCTGCCGATTTCACGTGAAAATAATCGTTAATTTCTGTAAAAATTTATTTCATCTGTCAATAAATTATCCACCATCATTCATTTACGCCTTGAGTTTTAGTTTCTACGAGCCGGTACAGCTGGCTGTCCTGCCACTTGTTCGATTGCCAAATTAAATGGCCAATTTAGCGAAAATAGGCGCCCGCCTGCGAAAATGTTATTCACGGCGGGGCCAGCCGGGGCCAAAGTGAAGACTGGCCGCACCTGAGCCCCGCCTGAGCCCCACCATGTACACGGGGCATGGCGGAGCCCGGAGGGGCTGGTGTTTTAAGGGCTGGGACGACCATTTCTAGTTAACTAGCCGCTCTCAGCCAGC
>JAYGXS010000001.1:111914015-111943992 GCA_036362985.1 Ligula intestinalis | reverse complement strand
ATATATATATATATATATAAACATGCTGTTTCCTGACAAGAAAAGACGTTCAATTCGGTTAAAAAAAGGCTGAACGATAGGTGATACCACCGTTTACCCTTAACTCAAGCCAGTGATAACCGGAGGAACTCTGTGAGGAGATCTATCCCAGAGAATTGAACCATCATCTGGAGAATAGTTATTAAAATTGCAATTTAGAGCTGGGATGGACACAAACAGCCAACCAATGTCAGTTACCTGTCATTTAAAGACACATGGTTCGTATACATCGAGAACCTCCACTGAAATGCCTAATTTCCATTAATTAAGCTAAACAGACTAGAAGTTCAAGGTTTTAAAATTTCTTCTTTTCGGAAGAGTGAAGTATGAAGGCCAGCTAGTATAATACTCATTGTTTAAGTATACCTGCTCGCCCACTTACAGCACCAATTTGCACATCGTCATTAAGTTACCTCATTACTGTGTTTTTTTTGACAGTGCCTTCTGGATGCTCCCCCTTCTTCGTTTGCTGTTTCAAATGCCTTGACAACCTGACGATTTCTGACATTTGATTGGCCTTTGGCCACAATCATTACCCCCCCTTTTTTGGTTGCTTTCTCATCTCTGAAGATGGACACCTGTAAGTGTTCGAAAGCTCAGAACAATAAATCAATTGATCTGGTGCCCAATCTGCCTTCTTCCTCATCCATGAAAATTTATTTGTTGAATTTTAAATGCGTGACGCACTCCACCCTTCGATACCCCGCATTTTCTGATATTTTTGATTGAAGGAAATGCGAAACCACCATTATTAAGTGTCTGATCCTGTAGAGGATAGTACTGGTAGTGAGCGGTAGAAGCAGTAGGCATTTTTAAATCTGAATAGGGCGTCGCCCCCTCTCCTCCCCCCCCCTCTTTGCTGCAACAACCTTCTCCCCGTCGGTTACATACTTAATGTCAGTATAAGCTTACAGGAGAGAATCACCTTTCGGTCATAAGGCCAATAACATAAAATGCTTATTATCCTAATGAGACGTACTGGTTCGATAAGAAAAGGAACTCCACCGTAGTGTGGGTTGTCGGGTCTAATGCCATCAAGCGCCAACTGTAGGCGTCAATCAGCACAGAGAAAATGAGGGAGAGTTCCAACGTGTGGGCTTAACTACACTGGGGGCTTTGCACGACGAAATATAGAAGAGACCTTGGGGTACGCTGGGTCCAGGCAAATAGAGTTGCTAAGGAAATTTGCAAAATCCTGAATTGAATAAATAAGCCTTTCTTGCTGACTGAGAAAGTAAATGAAATATTTGGTATAAGACAGCTATGTACGGCTTAAACCTCCTAAATGAGCGACTTTGATCCTTACAACCGTTTAGGCGATAAATATCGCCTCACTTCAGTGCCGAAACCGCCTACTGTCCACGAAGCCAGTGATGACTAGCTCCATAAGTAGCGCACTTGTTAACGCTTGTCGTGACTAGCTCCAGGTCGAAAGCACACTTGGGAACGCTTGCTGCTTCTGGCTCCTGGGACAGCCAATCACAACCTCTCACGGGACTACATGTGACGACTGCTGAGCAGTCATCTCTTCACACGCCGTTCGCTGGCTTGCGATTGTGCGCTCGTCTGACAGTCAATGTTTTACCGCCTAACTCGTTCTTTCTGTACAGAATATACTGTTCCTACCACTCTGGCCTCTCATGGCTTATCTGCCCTTGAGGAACTAGGGCCTGAAGATCGCGATCGCTAGGGTTTAACTCACTTATCTCCCTGCAATAAGCCAAGTTCCACCTTGAAATATATTTCCTTGCTTAAGCCTATATAATCAGCGGTAAAAACACAAAATGGTTACGTTGTGCAAATATTGTACCAAACGAACATGGATGCACTATTTCTATCATGTGATTGTTGCACGACTGTCGTGGTTCAGTCGTTGCAGATGACGATGCAGACTGCTCAGTAAGAACAGCATCTACCCAACTCTGTGCTCACTCACCTACCAGGTTCAGGTGGCCGTGTAGACTGGACCCGAACGCAGTGCCTAAAAAGCGAAACAACCCATATACGTGTCGCGCACAACCTGCTCACCTAGACACGTATCAAGCTATTGAAATGTCAACTCGTATATCGTATGCAGGAAAGTCATAAGGGCTAAAATGAGTGGTCATTACAACAAGACTTATTCGTGAGCTGAACCGAAATAACCCGGTATTTGACATATTTGCAAGCCATGACTTTTTGCAAATCCTGATAAACTCAAGCGCGTTAGATTTTGAATGGGGCCAAACGCGTTGGTGGGTCGTTAGGATGGATTCCACAACTGCAGCTTTATTATGCCTTCCGTTTCCTACGCACCAGCCGACTATCTGAGCTCGTCCGTCCATGGCTCATTGGGCATAGTCAATGACGTGGTATGATTATCTGAGTCTAGGGCGTACAAAATGCATGTAGGACAGGAAGCATAAGCTCGCACGAGCTCAGCACAGGCTAGTAAACACATGATAAACCACTCAGACTCCGTTTTAGCTCAGCACATCTACAATGCACCCCTTACGTAGGCCAACTCTCGGGCACACATCTCAGCACGCATGTGTACTGTAGATCCAATTAATCATCGTTCAGGGTTCTTCAGCTGAACCTAAATAACAAAATCACAGAGTAGGCACAGTATTTACCACACTCAATCAACTCCCTCTTTCATCTACCGGATTTTGATGGCAAGACAATATTAAGTCGTCTGGCAGTGGACACGGACGCAAGGCCTGACAACGCTAGATAGCTCCCCTCCGTGTGCCACACACTCGCACAAATGAGACAAAGGTCACATTAAGCAAGAGCTTCTGACGTGCTTCTGACAGTTTTATCTGCGACTGCCTCTCATGATGGGCTACCACCACCTGATGACGCCCAAGTAGACAGAAAAGGCCTTCCTGAGTGTCTCCGTGTTTGTCGGTAAAATAAAAATGATACGAAACATCATATTATAGCGCTTGCATCTTCTTCTGAACTGCGAGAACTACGGCATCTTCGGGACCAACTGGCAAGGAATGGATACCCGAACATGTTCTTCAGCCGCTGCCTCCGTACGCGCCCATATGGAACAAACGAAGGATAGTCACAAACACTCTGGCACCCTCTACTGTACATTAAAAATGTGTCAGAAGCAACTGAATGTAGCGCTGCAGAGCTCGGCGTGGGTATTGCTCATTGGCCCACAGCGTCCATGCGTTCACGGGTCATGCAAATAAAAAAACCCACTGGAGATAGGTGAGCAGTCTGGCGTCAGTTATCAGTTTTCATGTCGCGACTGTTCTTGCTATTATACAGGTCAGACCAGGCGAAGACTTGGACCGCTCATCACGGAGCACAAATGGGCAGTGCGGAAAGATGGCCCACTGTCTGAGATCGCTATGCACACTCTGGAAGAAGGCCACGAATTCGACTTTCATGGCCACGCGCCGCTAATAAGACGGGCGAGAGTTATTGGAGGCCTGGGTGTCAGGCTCCAACTCCATCAACGGGCATGTGGATATACCGCCCTGTTATTTTGCTCTCCGTGCGTGCCATCAAGAAGCACGGCCTAGTTTCTACCCAGATGCGCACGCTGCCACGCCAAGGACGCAAGACACAGTACCAAGGACGCGCGCAGAAGCAAGACTGGGAGACGGCGTGAGCATGTACCAATCACGAATGCCACAGCCCCTCCCCTTCTCCCCACTGACTTATAGCTAGACTACAAAAGCATGCCACCGCTTGCTGTTTTCTCGCTTTTCTGACGATGGCCTCTTGTGTGAAGCCAAAAGCTCAGAATAGTAAAATTGCCTGCCCAGTGATTGCGTCTTTTTCTTCTTTACATTATATCCAGTCTTTACGGAGACGCGTAATACACTACGCAAGTACATAACAACTGGCGTTGGCAGTTCCCGCAGCTGTTAGTGATCGCAATCTTATCACAAGTCAAGAATGAGTGCACAATAATAACTCAGCAACTCGGACCACCGATACATCCGCTGAAAGTAGTATCTGTTCACGCTCTCCTCTTGCCTAACTACTCTGCTAGGTCAGTCTTCTGAGACATTTTTATCTAAACGAACCAGCCATATCAGTAAACCAGGCAAAGGCATGCTGTCCAAAGCCGATATGGTGCACGGGAATACAATGAAACACAAAACACCGACTTCTAGTCAGCAGGTATATACCCCAGAACTTGAAGTATATATCGTCGGCCGAAAGCGTTTGTTAGAAAAGTTCCATTTATCCAGAAAACTGTAATTGATGCAGATGTGAGACAACTGTAAAAATAATTATGAAA
This sequence comes from Ligula intestinalis, assembly GCA_036362985.1. Classification (NCBI taxonomy): domain Eukaryota; kingdom Metazoa; phylum Platyhelminthes; class Cestoda; order Diphyllobothriidea; family Diphyllobothriidae; genus Ligula; species Ligula intestinalis. The sequence goes on along the minus strand of JAYGXS010000001.1, from coordinate 111,939,701 downwards.
AATGACAGTATGCAGTCTGCGTGAAGGTCACATAAACTTCCTTGCTCATTACTTGAGGAGTCTTAGTTTATCAGTAGGATTTTGCAGAAGGGCAAACAACCTGGGCGTAACGGTAAGGTAACATCTAGTGAAACTTCCAGCCCTGCCGATTATCTGGTCGACACAAGATCCGAGTGTCCTGAACTTTTCGCGTTCCAGAACCTATCAGCCTTTTGCATGGTGTCTACTTGTACATCTTGAAGTTATAAAATTTATAAATATGGGCTGGAAGCGTATCTACAGTAAGATATCTTGCATAAAGGTGTTCGCGTTCTCTTCCGTATCGTTTGATTTTGTGCCTGGGTGGCAAACAAACACCAACAGCCCGATTAACTAAGTAATTTATTCTCACAGTAAGTTTACGATTACTTTCCTGATGCAGGGGAGAAATAACCATAGGACGATGCCTGCTGATGGCTGCATTGCATGTCCACACTGAAGAGGTCTCATGGAATGCAAAATAAAATAACTGGGTGTTTGTGTTCGACAATTTAGTTGTTGTGGCGCATCCTTCATCTGGCTATAAGAAAATTGCATTTTCAGCCACGACACTTTGGGTAAAGTATAAACTTTTCAGAGTTCGATAACGATCATGGGACGTAACCATCACCCGGTCGTAGCTGAATACTTTTTTAGTGCTGTTGCTATTCCCATGCCTATTATGAACATAGGCTCAAACATTAGTGAGGTACGATGTCAGCACAATTCAGGCAGTATTCGTTCATGCTCAGGAAATGGAAAACACATGTCAGGGTCAAAATATACAGAGCTGATGAGGCGAGTCTTTCGCGGAGACCAGAGACCTCAATGTCACTGCATCGAACAGCCTAGTCACCAAAAAGCCTGTTTTCGGCTTCCCAGTAGGCACCTCGATGTATGAAATTACAAAAATAGACACACCAGAAATGAGGTAGACTACATATGTGTGCGAGCCGCTGGGCTACTTCAGTGTTTTAGGCACGAGTCTCGCGTACTATCAACGAGCAAAGTGCCAGCAGTAGCAGTGTTCTTATGAGTGCTCGGCTACGGCATAGACTGCGGATCATCGAGATGACACCGTCTGCGAGAAAAATTATGTTGGCTCTCACAAGGACTCAGCAGTTGCAGCGGTCCTCGCCAAAATTTATCCAACTACTCTGTCTAATCGCAAAATTCCTTAACTTTCATTAAGGTCCTAAGCCACTATAGGAGTCGCTGTACACAATGAGTTTTCTGCAAACCAAAGTGATTAGCCAACGATACCGGGCCGCTCGTGTTCGGAGCCAACCCACGTCTGGACGCCTATACCGCAAGACTAAAACCTCCGCAAAATCCGGGACGGACACTCCTGAGTAAAGGCGCGTGAGTCCTCGAACACACTCCCACCAAAGACACTAGATGACCATGTTCAACCCTGTGATGGAGCCAGTGGTGAAAACTCCCGTTCCAGTAGTGAAAGACAATGATGATGAATGACATTACTACAAAATGACACCTCGAATAAGGGTTCTGGTTGGTAGATCTGACGGGCTGACCTCCGTCACTTACAATCCTGATCTGAGAAATTCCGGCACCCAGGTAGAATTGCCAAAGTGGGTCCTTCTGTTGTCGCGATGAACGAGCGATAAACACGTTGTTAAGAGAGCGCAACTATTTGGAACAATGCTTCATACTTAGGCATGCCTTCAATCGTCCCAAAATATACATCTGCTGTTACATCGGGCCACATCGGTTAGATAGGCAAACATCGTATCGAGGAGCGGCTTAGCCGGCAAGATGCAGCTATTGTTTTGCTCAACTACAGCGCCCTAGATGAGCACAAAATCATTCAAAGGACTAAACTGGGAGTATTTTATAATTCAGCCCCGAAAACCCTTTTATAAGGACGCGCGGTATGGCCTGCGTGTGTGTGCAGTCATAAGACGCCTAAAGGGTGATTTACACCTCCATGTTCGACTCACCAGTCACGTCTCCAACGAACAACTGTGACATAACTAAAAGCGAAATCGTCCACCGCATCATCGCGTTCAGACCCGACCTTCAGTGGCCCCGGCATCCAGGTTATCATCTAGAAACGGAATAGGACTCCGCAAGAGAGGACCTCGAGTACAACTCTGCCTCCATACTCATAAATCCTACAGCTGAAGTATCAGCTTGACCAAAATTTTACGGGAAGCTGGAGCTGAGCAGGTGCAATGGTTCGCGATGAATGGGTTGCAGCACTTGTCAAGAACGCTGCCACGAATGAGAAAATCGCCTAAAACCACGAGTTAGTGTTGGTAACGAAGGAATTGATTAGAAGAAATTTTTATACGTACACGTAGCCGCTCGATGAACAGCGGCAGTCGGACTTCAAGCTTTTATCAAAACACTTATTCCCTTGCAAACGACCAGTCTTCAGCTATTTCTAAGCACTTTGCCAAGGTTGCAATAAAATGGAAGAAAGCAGACACCGAGATAAGTGTACTGAAACGAAAACAACAAACCAAAAAGTCACGTTTGAGCAGATGAGTACAAAGATTGGTCTGGAATCACGATAGATGAAGTGCACCGCCACAAAAAACCGTAATATAATGGTGTAAGTCGCATAGAAGAATCACATGATAACATGTGCAAGCGTTCGAAAGACCGGGATTTGAAGGGCGTTTTCAGCCAAAGTAGGATAAGCTCAAGTGGTAGAAGCTGAGGTCATAAACTGAAGACACTTGGATCCAGTTTCTTGTATTTTATGAACCACAGACACAACATCTTCATCGGACAAGCCCCCATCGCCACCACGAGCACGCACCAGAACTTCGTCTTTTAGGCGCACCAAACTGTCACCAGCTTTGGCAGTCTGCAATTCTTTTAAAGCACTCGGGTAGGCTCCCTTGATCTCTGAAGAGGAAGCCTTCAGTTTGTTTTTAATCCATGTGGACAGCTGGGGCACGAGTTTTCCGTGGACAGGAAGAGGCCAGCCGACAATGCATTGTCCAAAAAGGCCAGCAGCCGCCAGTGCTACATTGGCGAGGTTTAGGAACAACGGGCTTGTATCGGCCTCATCTGCGGCAGCGGTGAGTTGCTGTTCAATCTGGGTAGCTAGGTTTAGGGCGAGCAGTTTGTCTTCACGTTTTCGTTTGCTGCCGGCCAGCGGAGAACGTAGCACCGCGACAGAGAGGTTAACACCCAGATGATTAGCAGCCAGGTCATCACAGAGGATAAATAGATCATCCAATGGCTGCTCATTGGTGTCCGGGTCAGGAAGCTCGGCATTAGGACGGAGGCAGCAGTTTAACTTTTGTAGCAAACCGGCCGCATCTCGGGTAGGTCCGACGGATGACAGTTTGCTGAGCATCTGATAGAGGTTCTCCCGATCAGCCGCCGTTATTTCAGCGGGCGAATCGATGGGGGTTGGTGCAGGCTCTGCATCTGTAGGAACATGTTCTGCATCCGCATCCTCGGCTTGGTCCTCGCTATCGTCGTCATTATGACGAGATGCTTTCTTATTTTTGCGTCTCTGTTTAGACTTACCGAAAGCAGAGGTTATAGAAACCTGCTTTGCCGGTTTCGTCTGAACAGTAGGCCATTCAACTTCATATATTTGTGCCAGGAACAGACAAAGGTGATTTACAAAGGCTGATACGTCGGTTCGTATTAAGTGACGCAATAATTGAAGGCGAAGATTTGGATCATCAACACCAATTGCTCCACGTTCCAAAAGCTACAATGAGCGTAAAAAATAATCAATTTTAAGGTTGAAAAATGTACAAAATTAAAAAAAAACATTGAATGTCGATAAAAGATTTTACTGCTCTACCGACAACCACGGCGGGCGCCGCAGCTTTAAAAACTATATTATGCTCTTTGGAAAATCATGTGAGTATTTCATTAAAATTTATGTTGGCAGAAATCCGAACGGCGAATAAATGGTGGCACTACCGCATGGTTTTTTTACTACTATGTGACCAAAGGAGTTAAACGAATTAATTTATTTCGGTAGGCAAATACAGAAAAATGTTTTCCAGCGCGAACGGACATCTAGTAAAAAAAGGTTCTTAAAAGCCCTCGTAAGTAATTAAAATCTGCATAAGTCACACCCAAATCATAACGCTGAAGAAAATCGCCAAGTGTACAACATCCCATTTGGCAAAGAGAAGGGGAATGTTATGCACATAGCTTCAAGTATGCATCTTAAGTTTTGGGATCATAAGGGAGCCGTCAAGGATATTTTTGTAAGTCCAAGTGACAAATAAAGTATTGAAGTTAGGTGCCCTAAACAGCATTTAACTTTCATATTTGGTAATAATTGTTTACTTCTTTTTGCAAGCGTAAAGAAGACGCGAGGCAAGCATGCGAAGAGTGGACTAGTGTGTAACTGGACATGAATTTACTGCCCTGGTTAAGTCCATATGCAAGTTGGTATTTCAAAGTTGCACGAAACCTACCTGGATGGACAAAATTGTTTGTGTTAAAGACTCCTTTTCGGCCATGAAACGATTTCGGTTCTTCGACGTGTCTGAATTCTGCAGGAAAATAGACTTCAGCAAGCTTGCGAATTTAACATTAAGTTCAGGTAGCAGAGCGTCGAGAATCCCTTCAGCCAATTCATCCGGGGCTTCAGGTCCCAGATTGTCCGACAGGATAGATACAAGTTTTTCTTGGGGTAGGTACTCCTCTAATGAAATAGTTGTATCCATGGCGTCAAGAGGCGCATCTTCCGGATATTCAGACTTTTTCAGGTACTTCTTTTTAACGTTTTTCGTCTTTATCTCGCGTGAACCGACACCAAAGCCCCCAGATTTACCTTTCTTTGTAGTTGATTTGGCGGCGATATCTTGAGTTGCTGGTGTGGAGGAAGCTGATTGTCTTTGCGAGGTAAAAGTCTGCTGCTTGGAAGCACTCTCTGCAGTCTCACGCAAAACGTCGTCGAAAACGGTAACATAACCCTGCAGCCGTTCTCGCGAGCACAGGAATGAGTAATCGCAAAGGGGAACAAGATTGGTTTTGGCCAAAAGTGGGGCAACAAGCCACTCTCTTTCCTTGGGGCCGAAATGCGAAGGAAGATAACTAGTCACATCTAGCCATGGGTTCTCATCAGTATCATCGGTAATTATAGCTTTAAGTTGAGATAGAAGGGTGCCGTTAACGCAAACATCACGTGAGTAGATAGCGTCTGGAAAGGTTTTGTGAAAATAGGAAACTGGATCAGCTATTCCAAGACGTCTGGCGAGACTACATTCAACAAAACCATTTTGCGAATAAAAAGATTTGAGGTAAGAGTCCTGGGCAATACTGAAACATCGTGGAGTATAAACACTCCGACCTGCTGTAAGCGTGCCTTGCAACTTGTTGCCAGAAATCAGCGATTCCAGGATATCGGAGAGCAATTTCTGGGGGATGTCCAACTTCGTCACAACAGAGGAGACAGTAATTGGTGTCAGGGCGGCTGAAAAGTATCCGAGGACTTTTGCCTTCTGCTTATTCAGGTAAAAATCTGTGTAGTATTTCTCGCTGTCTTTGTGCAGTCGAAAGAGCACATTGTTGTATTCCGTAATTACGTTTAAAATAAATTGCGGAGGAAAGGCAAACATGCGCGATAGTTCAATCGTGCTGATGACACCGCGTAACTCAAATCGATCCCTCAAATCCTCTGCTAGACGCCTAATATAGGCTTTTGTAAGCAAGTCACTGCCAACGAGAACACAAGCGTTATCTGGAGAGTCGGTAGCGGTTGAGACAACAAGTTCCTGAGCCCGCGACTCGATTATAGATAATTCAACCTCCAAATTGGCCGAGATTTCCAGTAAACTAACGTGTCCACCATGCACTTCAAGCTCATCTAAAATTTCCCTGTCAAGCTCTTTGATCGTCAGAAGACATCGGCCATCGATGGAATGGATCAATTGTAAACGTCCTGATGATATAAGATAGGAAACGATGTCGACACATGTGCGCTCGGAAATAAAATTGGTGCTCTCTGACGCCTGAACTTTTTTCAAATATGCGGAAAGTTCTTTAATCTCGGCCCAGGTGGACATCTTAAAGCAGCTGCGGCTTTATCCCACCCAGCAGTTAATATCGCAACGCGTCACCCGAACGTATTTTTTTGAAATTCTGCTAAACCAATTAGTGTATATAAATAAATTGTAAAATTCGTGAGGGAACCCGCTGATATATAGATTTTATCACGTTCTATTAATAATTAAGTTATGTAAGGCATATTGCGAGAAAACTTTGCAGTCTCGCGCAAGGAATTTATAAGTATTAATTATAAAAAGGTTCAAATATTGGCCACCATTTCTAAATGCATATAATAATAAATTGTATATTTAAGGCCCAAGGAGCTCTTTCATTACTAACTTAGTGCCGTCGAAAAAAAGAAAAAATACAAATTTGATGATCACAGCTGCGCGTAAGTAACTGTATAACAACAGCAAGGAGTAGTATGTCACGCGTAGTAAGCTAGTAAGTCAGATCCGATTTTCAGCGAACTTTCTTATGAAACAAAAGGCAGTAAAAACTCCTACATCGATGGCGGAGTTCAGCGAACCACTGATTTCCAAAAAAAGCTAGGATAAAAAACTGCATAAATAGGTAGTTAGATTAATATAGTAACATGGGTCAATGGGGTTGAAACGAGGAGAGGACGGTAGAAGTTAAGGCAACAGCATCGAGACCTACCTGACTGCGAGTCCACCGACAGGTTGGCAACAACGCTATAGCACGTGACGACTATCAATAGTGACCTCGAAGATCACCGCCAAGGTTGCAAAACGGGTAAGAGATTGCAGCATTTGGAAATGATTCTTGACTCTGCAAAAGAAGATTTTAACATATTTAGTGATCACTTTACTATCCTGGGAAGAGACTCAAATGCCAGGAGGACCTTTTTCGAATTCTTAAAGTTGCGTTTTTGGGAAGTAAACAGACAGTAAGGACTTTTTTCTTCCAAATTTAAATATTTACGTAATTTACCTTTGAAAATCGGTAATGTAGAAGACAACCTAATTTCGAGTGGGAGATCGTTCAAAATGAAAATAATATTTGGAGGAACGAAAACGAGAATGGTTTAAATGGAGCTAAGAGGTGGTGAGATATCATGGAGGACTAACGAGTGGCGTAAGGTCTGGTTGCCGGTGTAAGAGCGTTTATTGGTGGGAAATTAGGGCTATTGTTAACGCGAAACAGGAAGCATATACCGGCTTCGAGTCTTCTTACCCACACGAATTTCATGTTCATTAACTGACATCTACCCATGTAAGAAATATTGGGTCGAGAAATACTTAAAACTCGCTGAACATTTTCAATCTTACTACGGTCAGTCACGTTCATAAGACCGAAAATGTATATGGTAGCTTTCTCTTGTAAAAAGCTCAGTTTTTCTCAGTACCTTCAATGTTTGTTTGGGTTTTGTAGCTCTTGTGTAAAAACTTCGTGTGGTATCATACCAATGCGCAAAAGGTTGGGTAAACATATGGTACCTGTTACAATAAAATGGTGACCCATGTTATATGACCTGCGATGTATCCATTTGCTAAAATTACATGAGACATTGTACGGTGCGTATGGGTGTCAAGGAAATCTGACAAATATGGACGTATCTAATTGAAATAATAAAAATCTGAATAATATAGGCTTTATTTTCGCAACATAGGAAGCACCATTTGAAAAATTTGATAGTGGACTTCAATGGTCGACTGCAGACAATGCAGGCTAAGAAACTCTCCGCAAGCCCAAAAGTTTTGCTTTGTAAAGCAGAAAATGGTATTGACTCCCGCTGGTGATTCATCTTCGTGTTATGACCCAACTTGGTCCGCAACCTATACGCCAGCTATATATGTGCTTTACTATTTTCCCAAATTTTCAACATAGCCGAGGAATAAAAGGCGATTGGTCACGAACAAATGTGATAAAACCTGCAGGTCATTCCCACTAAAAAGTGTTTATTGATGGCATTCCATTCCGTTTAGCTAGTTTTCTGCCAAAGCCGACTTAAGAACCAGGTTAGAGAATAGTCGAGGAACCTTAGGCAGACGCAAAGCAATCAGCTTCCATGGCAGCACTTTAGCCATAACTAATGGTGAGACACTGAGTGCTAAGAACACGTGGTGGAAATGCGTGCATCTGTTTCCTAGGGAGAGTTATTCTTCTTGCAAACGTGGATATTCCCAACACTTTTAATCTATGGTACTTGTAACTTCGCCTACCGTCAAAGGTGCGAACTTTTAAAGCTGGATCCCCCGTGGCTTCGTAGATTACAGAAGGGTCTATTTTTACTGTTTAAACTTTTAACTGGCCAAACCTTTAATCCTCTCAGTACAATAAGGCAGCTCGCGCACTCTCGGCGCGCCAGTCATCGAGATATGTTTTTATTTCTTCCTATGGCACGCACAGTTAAGTACCGGCAATTATTTTCAGTAAACGTTATAGCAATCTGGAATAAACTGCCCAGAAGTATTAAAACCCAGCCAAGCTACCCTATGTTTAAGAGGCCAATCACTAGTTTTCTACATTCAGGACAGCTTTCACGAATTTCAGGTGCTGACTCGGTGGAATCTCTCGTTCACTCTGATGGCGTTCGTGGACTTTGAACACTGCCAGGCCTCATGCTAAATATAATGTTGCTGAAGCTGCAGCCCGCAATCTGCTAATCCTTCAGCCGACACCGCGCAACTTTTGCCGACAAACATTGAAGGAAGACGGAGAACACTGTGTCCTTGTGCCGACCCTCCCCGTCCCGAACTAATGTCTCGAAACGATATACAACCTTTCTCATGCTGATGTGTCCACTCCCTTTACAACTGTACATTTATTCCGTTTGTATCGCACCCTTGAAGTCAGGTTTTTTCACTTGAAACAAAATCCCTATCTCGTCCAGTATTGACAAAACACAAAATTGAAACAAAACCAATACTGGCTGGAAAAGAGGGACTTTGTTTTATGTTTTTTCCTGTTTGCAAAGTTTTGGAAGGCGCCCAAGTGGTGCTTCACCAACTTTTTAAAATTGCCTGTAGACAGGCATAATAAACGTATAAATATTCACTCAGAAATGCGCGAACACCGATCAAATAGGCTTCCGAACTGAAGGCTAATAAGCCCGAAACAGTTCTGTATCAAGTTTCCACCAAATGCTGTCATACCCCCCTTACCCTCTTCCCCTAATTACTGCTTATTGATTGCTTACACTTTTTTAAACTCTCGCTTCCCTTACATAATGATATGGCGAAAACGTCCGTTCGCCTACCTTGACATGGGCATTATGGCTGAACTTTTAGCTACATCTTAGGATTCGATTTTATGATTACAGCGATCTTATTACAACCACTACTCAGACGCTACACAGCCACAGAGAAGGATCGGCTCGCAAAAACAGCAATATCATTTGATTTGTAAACGTAATCGTACATCGCGATCAGCACATGCCGGTTCGATATACAATATATTCACTATCTCGTGAAATGTCAACTGGAAATATGGACTGGGTTTTCGTTTCGAAAAGACTTCTTCCGTAGGGTTGTAATATTGCTAATAGTGGAGCATAATCTCGAAACATTTCAGTCATTTTAGGATGTTGGCTTTTGAACGAGCTTCTCACTGACCGCCTGCAAGAACAATACTCTGTAAAAGCAAAGAGCTGCTTATGCAGTATGCTTTTTTTCATTGATTCCCGCTGCCTTCATAAATCCAACTATATTTTATGAAGAAAACATGCATAAATTTTTTCCTTATACTCATTTAATAACAAGTTATGTCTTCTTCAAATTCATAGCTGAAGAAAGAGCAAGATTCGGTTTAAAAATGAGTCTCTTGTTTGTCCAATAATTATGATCACTGTTACACTGGCGTTCAAGGTTAACAACCTACGCGTTACATAATATTAATCTCAGAAAAATCACACATTTCGCTACACCATAGATGTGGATAAGGTTGTATAATTTATGGTTAACAGAACTAAATCCAAGGACAAAATGTATTATAATTAAACATTTTACCATCCTAAATATTTCATAATTATAACCTTTTTAAAACTGATCGTTACCCTTTCCTGAAATATAAATTTGAAGGTGTTATTGGATATCAAGTGAGTACAAAATATATCTTTGTTCAATTCTTCTATAATAGCTATTTGTATTTTGAAGGGCATCGGAAAATGCTGGGAAACTACCTACTACTTAAGAGGAATTGTTTACAGCGATATTTTTCCCATGGCCAGAAATAAGCTCATTTAAATGTCGATATTTTTCTTCATGTCAAAGATATCTTGCTTTTATGACGTAAATTAATTTATATTACAATCATAATTAATTTATGTTATCTAATTGAGAACGTATGAAATAGTTTAAGTAGTGCACCTCATTTACCTCTAGTCGCAGCCCTTTGTCCTACGGAAACGGTGGTTTTAAGGGCTTTGGGGTGGGAAAATAGGATAGGCAGAGAAGACAATTTGTAGAAGTAAGTGGAAGGTTGAAAAATGTAGTTGAATTTGTTTCCTGTGACCGCTCGGAGTAAGTTGTTCCGCCTGTAAGTGTAAGGTGTGTGCGGCGATTCGCACCACGGACTATATAAATCTGACTCCAGAATGGTAACTTGGACCTCAGGTTAGTTAAAGTAGACGATCTACTAACCACGTTTTTTATTTTTCACGAGTTTCAAGAAACCTGCATTTTGACAATCGGGTTGTTCCGCAATACGCTAAAAGATAATACAGATAAGGAAAATCTACATAGACAAATCAACAACATTTCTAAGTACAATAAAATAAAAATGCATACAGCAGTCAGTAAAGTATATTCCACTGCCTATCCTAATTCGCCACCCTAAAACCTCTATAACCACAGTTTCCGTAGGCGACAATGTTGAGACTAGGGGTATATGAAGTGCACTACGTAAACTACTGTTGCCGAACATATTTCAGAATACCAGTTGACATTTTAACAGATAATGCATCTGCTGTAGGTTTTTTGGAAATAAAGACTTCCAGTAGAACGATTTTTCCAAATAAGCGAAGACGCGGACTTAAATAGGGCAAGACTTTAACGACGATGGGGATGAATATGCGAGTTCCAGGAAGAAGTTCAGAAGACGAAGTGACCACTGGACCAAGAGTTTTATTTTCTTGACCGCTACGAACTATAAATAGCGTGCAATCTGTACATGTATCAACCTTATCTGCGCATGTCTCAGACTTTTCTACGATTGCCTATAATTAAGGATTCCCGACGGAAACCAAAACGTCCGGACAATAAATCCCTTATTCCAGTGGTCGCTTCTTCTCCTTCTGAACATAAACGACGATGGGCTTGAGTACCCAACTTGCCTTACATCCGTCTCTGTGTCCATCGGTTCCCTGCGTCACTGGGCGATCCTACTATTGATTATCGGAACGGCTGAATTTTCCGGATCACAGTAATCGCATCCTTTCACCGCGAAGACTGATCCAGTTGACCATTTTTATTCTTATTCTTTAGCTGGCCCTTAAATATATTGAAATGCAACAAGAACACCACAGCGGTCGAATAGGGGGTTGGCAGTAGCATAATCTAGTGTTCCGTTGGTACAGCATGGGCCCAACATGATACAATGTGCCGAAATCTAAGAAAGACTGATAATCATTCGCAATGTGGCATTAATGTTTGCAAACTTGGAAATAATAATAATGAATACCCTTAAGCAAATTTAAAACCGAAAGCGATTATAAGGAAAGAGTTAAGAATTCTTATAAGTAGCACCGTAGTTTACTATACACAACTATGTACTTTAATTGGTTTGGGTTTTCAGATTATAATTTAGTTTTATCAATTTAAGTTTAGTTTAGTTTTCGTTTTGTGGGATACGGAACAGTCTATCCACGAAACTAAGAAATGTGTACCTCAACTGTTACGAATTAGTAAATAAGAGCAAAGTCGTTTGTAGATGAAAGTACGTGCTTATTCAACGTCTTATTTAAAAATTGTGTAAAGTTAATTCAAAGCATATTTAACCGAGTAAAACAAAAAGGCAGTTTAATGTCACTGCAGTTTCATTAAGGACATTCGGCTTTTTTCGGTCTATTGTACTACAATAACTGTCTAAATGCATTAGAAGTTATTGTGAGTTTTAAAAAAGTGGGGTATAACCCTATCTTTCATGGTTTTTCTTTAGTTTCCAAACTTCCATACAGATTCGATATAAGATTGCGGTCAATTCGCAGGTAATATTTGCGCAGCTATTGTTTCCTACTGGTTATATTTCACACTTTTATGATCACGCGCTTTTTCTTGCCAAAAATTAGGTTCCATAAATAATTGTCCCTATTGTTTGCTACTTTTATGCGCTCTACTTTTTAATTGCTTCTCCTTCCCTCTGGTATGTCCTACCCATATAGTCCTTATTACCATCGGTCCTGTAGTACACAAACGTGAGGTTTTCTGTTATTGTGGTGTTGCTTATAAGGAATCTTTACTTTAAAAGTACCAGTAGTTTGCTAAGAAATGGCAATTATTTTCGAGAAACCTTAAATTCTGAAAACATGAAAAACTGTGACCAATAAATGTAAGCAGACTGGCCAGGTGAAATCGTAAACATGTTGCTTTACTTATGCTAAAAAATTTCCTTCCTTAAAATTTTCTTACAGATATCCCTGATGAAGCCAATCTGCCAAAAACCCCTAAATAGACTTTTCACATTCCTAGCATTGGATTACAATTGGTTTCGGGCCGCCCTTGAAATTTTGGCAAATATTTCACGGCTTTGCGTTATTGAAAACTTAAATCCATAAATTTCAGCTCTGTTCGATGTGTTTATCAAAAGCTTGTTTATCGGAACCTTGAAAGCATTCATGGAAAGGGGAGTTTTGGATATTAGTTCTTATGAAGATGGCCATTTGGGTCCTAGTTGCAGGCTTACCCAAATATTAAAACTCACTGCCGAGAAAAATGAGCGCCCATAGCAAAAAGTCGATATGAATAGGCCTAGGTTCAGTTTTTAAAAAACATTACATGATAAGTTACCCCTTTAAAAAAGCGTTTTAATTAGATAGTTAGCTGACCAGTATATGCAGACGTTGCCTTTTTCTAAGGTAATGACATGATGGAAATGGGACAGTTTTACCAGATTTTTGCTTTTTCTGAAAATTCTCGATACAATTTTGACTGAAAATGAGGTGATCCAGTTGACTGGCTCTAATGCCCCTCTGCTTGTACCGTTAGTATCTACTTCGTCCTCATGCCTGGGCAGGACCGCTGCACATTTAAACTACCCATCATGGCTACCGTGCAAGATGATTCCTCATGCACTGGCTGTGGGCCTAATTCACACAAACTTTGTGCATCAATCACCCCAACGTGATTTCATCACAATTACGACTCCACTAGTCTTCGGTCCAGTCTCCCTTGCTTTGCCGATACTGTTATTCAGTGCTAGGGCGCTTACAATTTTGAACGGACACCTTTGTTCTGACAGGGTTCAGTATCATTGTCAGTATCAGTATATTGAGGGATATGCAGGAAAAAATCCTTTGGGTGCCCTATTTGTACATATGTGCAGTGGTAGCAGAAAATTTGTTTCTCATACTGTTGGCGAGGCCAGTTGTCCAGTGTCATAGGATGGAAAAATAGAAGCAGACAGTGAAAAAACTCTTCAGGGATTTTTAGGAGAAAAACTGTCGCTCTTGTGGGGGTAATGCGTGGGATTTAGGAGAAAAAATTGGGTTCCAACTGGGGGGGCATTGCAAAGGTTCCCAGGATCATCACCGTGTGGAAGCCACGTCCTGATTCTTCATTGCTGATTGCAGAGTCCGCCAACGGAACTGGAAAAACAGAGGCATCCGTCCAGATAATCGACAGTCCGCTTTGGGTCAAACCAAGGGTGAATTTTTAGGCCGTCAGGTCTGGCTGATAAGATCGCTAGCGGGGTAATCACGGTACGTAGATAGCCAAGTAGGTTAGACCGCGGAGACCTTCGCATGAGGCTATGCGTGGGAGGGCGTTATAAATAGCAAACGTGAATGGATATAAAAACTAATACTACTGAGAAATTGAAAGTAGTAGTATTATTATTGCAATTGTCAGTTCCAATCCATCGTGCACTGCTATATCGATCCAGTTTTCGCTTAAAGCCCTCTAGCGATTCCGACATAACGACGTCCTGAGGAAGCGCATTCCACGCTCTGACCATCCTTTTTAAAAAAAGAAGTGTTTCCGAGCGTCCAGCCTGGCCCCTGTCACCTTTAATTTGAGAGGATGACCCCTCAGATTCGTGGTCGTTGCTAATTCGAAAAAATCCCCTGATATAAGACAGCAGTCTTGAAGACGTAATACGCGGAATGCTAGTATCAGGTCTCCCCGAAGCTGCCTGTAGCGCAATGGGAAGAGGTTGAGATTCGACAACCGTGTTTCATAAGGCTGCGAGCCCTGTCCCATAACAAGTTTGGTTGCGCGCCGTTGTACATTTTCCAGGGTGTTGATGTCTTTCGCGGCCCAGAGTCTCCAAGCTTGGACAGCGGATTCTAAGTGCGGTCGTACGAAGGTTCCGAAGACTTTTGTGAAGCACTCTTCATTGAAGGTAGAAAAAGTTCGTCTGACGAGGTATAGGATCGACATCGCAGACTTGGCTACCTTTGTGCAATGCAGGGAGGGTTTAAGCGAGGGCGTGATCCAGACTCCCAAGTCTTTCTGGGCGTTCACTTCCTTTAACGGTATGTCATTCAGTCGGTAAGCCGTGCCGTTTAAAGATCCGGATTTGCCGACTCGTATGGTGGTTCACTTGCTCTCATTGAACGGTAAGAGCTAGTCCGCTGACCATTTTTGAAGTCATTTTAAATTTTCCTGTGAGTGCACTTCGTCAGCCGCAGTTCGGATTACGCTTCAAAGTTTTATATCATCAGCAAATATGGCGATACCGCAATCCAGTTCACGGACACAGTCGTTGATGTAGATAACAAACAAGATAGGGCCGAGAACGGAGCCTTGGGGAACACCACTCTCAACCTCAACCTTGGCTGACTGTTTGTCGCTGATGTGGACAGTTTGCGAGCGACCGATTAGGAAGCTTTTTATCCACGTAAGGAGCCTACCCCTTACTCCTATGCGGCTGAGTTTATAAAGGAGGCGGTGGTGCAGCACGCTATCGAAAGCCTTTTTAAGTAAATATAGACAGCTTGCACTGAGTTTCCACTATCGACTGCCTCAGTCCACCGTTCTAAACAGTAGAGCAAGTTTTTTACGCAGGACCTACCTCTACGAAAACCATGCTGAGCATCGGATAGCAGATAGTTTTGTTCCAGGAACTGCATAAGTTGTTGCTTGATAATTTGTTCCATGATTTTGCAACAAATTGCGGTAAGGCTGACCGGTCGGTAGTTATTCGCTGATACCCGGCTTCCCCCTTTGTATTGCGGCGTAATCCTCGCGGATTTCCAATCTACTGGTAGGCATCCGGTTTCGAAGGAGGTTTGGAAGAGCATATAGAGTGGTTTGGCCAACTCATTGGCGAGCTACTTCAAAATCTTGGCTGGTACGTTGTCGGGACCTGGTGACTTAGATTCTTTTAAGCTTAAGAGTTCCTTAAGAACAACAGCCTCGGGGAATTGGACAGTCTCAACTATTGTATCCGCTTCGGTGTCGTCGGGTTGGGAAGATATGGAAGACCAGCATAATATGCTCCTTTTCAGAGCACAAAAGTCCTCTGCAGTGAAAAAGAGGCGAAAGGGGGTTCATTTGCGAGTGTGTTCTGTGTCCCTGTGCCTCCTTAGTCTCCTCAACTTCGGCAGCCGTCCATTTCTCACATTATATTTAGAATTTATGTTACCAGTCAGTTTTCCATGCAGATGTTCGCCGTGACGCAAACTTTTGGTGATGCTGCACCTAGAACTTCGGGCAAAACTGTCTTGTAGGACCGTCTAAATATCTATTTCTTTCGCCCAACTGTCTTAAGGAATTGGTGAGTAAGCATTTAATTCTTGGGTAACGAGTGTAAATGAATATTTAATCATTTTGAAAGTGACCAAAGAAGGTTAAATTAAAGCCACATACAGTTGTTTTAAGGAACTAAATAAGATCAACTCCATCAGCGTTAACTCCTGTTGCTCAGGCAACTGACGCGTATTGGTGGCAATTCGACCTTACATTGGCAGAATTTAACGAAAAACGGGAAATTAGGGCTACTAAAAATTAAAAAGTAGTTGAGTATTATAAGTTAAAGGCAAGCAGTACCTCTAAAGACAGTCCTACCGAGCAGGTGGAAATGCAAGCAACAACACTTAGTTTTGACACTGCAGCAGTAGCAGTTACACTTTAGTAACTGAAGGTTATCTCTGTTCTACATAATTTACCAGATCATTTATTTTTTATACACTGAGTGGACAGAACTCAGCTGTGGTCCTAGACTACGTGGCCCTATGAAGTTCTTCCTAATAGCGGCACATAACTGACTGTGGAGGATCATGGCGGGCCCGTCTGTTTCCATCACCTGCTCGGCAAACTAGCAAAAGCGTAGGACGGACGCATCTGCGACACATTGGTGATGTTCTCGTAACCTCTCCGACCTTCTCTTTGTTTGACCCTTAGGACATTGATAAAAACTGTGATGGGTTCCTCCTGATTTGCTTCAAACACTCTCAGTAGCAGGTGCTCCTGTCTCGCATATACTTTCCGCTCACGAGGAACAGTTTTCCTCCTTAGAATTCCTCAAATGGCATTCGAACTTCTTGAATTCCCGAACAATGCCTAAGGAGTTTTTTTATTGTCTGCTTTTTTTACTCAGTCCCATTTACTGGCCTCGCCACTCTTTTGAAATGCCTTCTGTTGTACCAATGCAGTTGATTGTTGTTATGTACTAAAAGGGAGTTCAAAGACGTTTGCCTATCTTTTCCTTTAATAAACCTGACCTGATCTGAGCCTTCTGGGGAATGACAGAAGTTAAATTGGCAAAAGTAAATTTGGTAGGCTCACTCATATACCCCAACTCCCGGCATTTCGTCCTGCAAAAACGGTGGTTATAGAGTTTTGTGGGGTGGGGAAATAGGATAGGCAGAGAAGAAACTTTTTAGAAGTAAGTGAAAAGTGGAAAAATGTAGTCGAAGTTCCTTCCCGCAGCCGCTGGGAGTAAGTTATTTCGCATGTACATTGAAGGTGTGCGCAGCGCTTGGCACCGCGGACTATGCTAATCTAGCTTCAGAACGGTGAGTTGGACCTCAGGTAAGTTGAAGTAGACGACCTCCTAACCATCATTTCAATTTTTCGGGAAATTCAAGAAACCTGCAGTTTGATAATCGTGTTTTTCCGCAAAAGTTTAACCGATAATACAGATAAGGAAAATCTACAGATATAAATCAGCAACACTTCTAAATACAGTAAAATAAAAATTCATTTAGCATTTATTAAAGTATATTCCACTGCGTGTCCTAAGTCCGCACGCATAAAACCCTGTAATCACCGTTTTCGTACGAAAAGATGCAGAGAGTAAGGATTAATGAGTGGGCCTACATAAGCTACTTTTGCCGTTAAAGTAGTCCAAAAAAATCAGGAAGTCCAAGTCAAGCAAATAATATTGCAGAAGGCAGATACTATCATGACTGCTGAAAGTGCATTAATCAGCAAAGAAGTTAAAGAAAACATACAAGGAAGAGCGGTATCAGATATTTAAATAAAATAATGGAGTAAATAACACTATCATATAGTTGGGACCCGTCTTAGGGAACTCCCTCGTGACGTAGTAGCAGTTTTTACGATAGCAGTCGTCAACTAGAAGCATAGACCTGAAGGTTTCTACGACAGATGAACCAAATGACACAGAATTGGAAGCCACTATGGGGAAGAGGTTGGAATACTAGCCACTAACAGACAACAGACTGTCCTATTCCCTTTAGCTCGAAAGGGAAGCCTAAGTCTTGGCCGTTAAGATGCATTCAGTGTCGTATCAGCGTACTTCACCAGAAGCGGTCACTATCTGGCTTTTTGCTCCCAGTGGATACCTGCCTGGCCGATGCCCTGACGCTACTAAACTTATGAATAAACAGTATCAGCTTAACGCACTTATGGTACATCCCGGCTGCCACTTTCACGTTCATCATGGCTGTCGGCTCCTAACTTAGTTGCTGAATGAACTTTTTTGGTTGATGATGCCAGGATAAAATAATTGAAATGTACTGTTAAAATACACGATAGTAACCAGATTGGCGTCCTGTTAACATTGTCCAATCATAGAAGCTCCATGCTGGCTTTCCTTTTAAAGTATCACAATTATCTGCGACGCAATTATGCACAACAAATTTTATATTTGAGCAACGTGTGCATTTTTAATGCCTTTTGTATTTTCTAAGCTGATTGACAGAAATTTTCGCATTTCAAAGGACAAGATGAACCATAAAAACGCCAGTAGTGCTTCAGTAATACCCTACAAGCATACCGTTAAAGGATCCCTTATGCTTTTTCAATACTGACATAACGGAAATTTCTAAAATTTATAGATGTATATATTGCCAATAGAGAAGAATATGCGAGTTCCAGGAGTCAATTCAGAAGAAGATGCAATCACTGGAACAAGAGTTGTATTTTCCTGACGTTTCGGATTCTGCCGAGAATCCTTAATAATAGGTAATTGTAGGAAAGTCGGAGTCTGCGCATGTCTCCAACTTTCCTACAATTACCTATGATTAAGGATTCTCGACAGAATCCAAAACGTCAGGAAAATACAACTCTTTTTCCAGTGATTACATTTTCGTCTGATATGTATATATGTTTGTAAACCCAAGTGAGAATTAATAATTTGCTAAAACATGACTATATCTAGGATGATTTATAACACTCCAGTTTGATCCTCCTTCAGTCGAACTATGCAATAGGTCGAAATAACAAAGTAAAAAAGACATTATTTAGCCCAACAACGACAATATGCTTATTTTTATCAGTCCATTTGAACATTCTTGAAGAGTTGAAAATTGAAACGATAATTAATATTTCAGAAGATAAGTTGGCGAACATACGTTTGTTTTCGATAAATTCTTTTCAGGCCTTTACATTTATATGATAATTAAATCAAGCAACTATGCTGGTTGGTGGACAGACGTAATGTTATTGTTGTCAGGGCTGGTGCGCTATAAAGAATTTCGTCGCCGTGCCGCAGTAACCATGGGCGAAACTAGCTAACACGGCCACATACGGTGGACCACTGGCCTCGAAAACGGGCCCTCGCAAGGATGACTAAGTCCCAAATCCAACCATGCACATCTTATCACCTGCCTCGGACGCCGGTCCCTCTAGGCATTGACATTCTGACCGCAACTTCCCCAACCCTCCCCCCCCCCCCCACCGACCCTGACAATAATAACACTGTCCCCAACCAGCATTGGTGATTTTTTTCATTACCATATAAATCTAAAGGCCTGACGAGAATTTATCGAAAACAAACGTATGTTCGCCAATTTATCTTCTGAAATTTTCAATGGGAATTTTCACAAATTTAAAGGATAATTAATATGTATGCCTGGCCAGTTTATGCTTGGTGGCTCCGAATGGCCCATTTTAGTTAGTCGAAGGCCAGACTGAGATTGGATATCAGATTAACGATTTCACATTTGAGTTTTGCGTTTTTATTGGCATCTCTTAGGTACGCTAATTTGGCCTATAGCGTGAGGCGAATTCCATTGACCTGTACCAGAGGTTTTTTATTGCCAGTTGACGCCGGTCGATGCGTTTTCTTTCCCCTCATTCCCTTGAAGATTTTCAGCTGAAGTTGGAGTAATCGGAAGCAAGTAGATCAGAATCCACTGTATGTCTGCCTTTGTTGTTGTATGTTGCGTGCTCAGCTTTAGGATGCGGGATGTATGTCAGCTATTGATACAATTATAGGAATATAGTAATAAAATATACTATCCACTTGTCTTAGTCAGTAATATTAGTAGAATTAGTATTGTTAGCAGTGGCATAGTACCTCTGGTTGCAGCATTTTAGCCCAAACGTAGAAGAACGTGACACAGCTTTTGGTGGATAGCGTAGATAAAACGGAAAGCAAGGCAAACTCTGACGTGCTCAAGGCCTCAATCATGTATTTGCTCAAAAATGCTTAAACCCAAATTCACACTCCTTGTTACGATCAACGAGGTATGAGCCCCAGTGTGATTTTTGATCCGCATCACTATCAGAAAGATTACCAGTGCTACTAACACTCAGCTGCATTGCTAGTTAGTAGTAGAAGTATTAAAAATAGTATTAGCCGTATCAGTCCCGGCCTCCTTGAGCCTGTCTTGACACCTACTGAGGGTGAGTGAGAGTAGGTAGAGAGATAGTACCCGCGCAAAGTCTACTGTCGCTTAAGACTAAGTTAGGCGGTGTTTATGGCCTGCATTGAAGAAACCGGCCAACGCCTGATCCCGTTTGGTCTTCTTGACTTGTGGTAAAAGTGAAGAGTGTGGTTGGCACTAAATACGTCTGTTCTTACTTTAAAGCTACCCCCTGTGACCAGTCCCCATCACTGCACCAACCTGTCGGTGCATATGGTGGACGTCATCTAAATCGATGGCCGAACAACCATTTTGCATGCTCTTATCTGCAAACGAGAGGTCGTGGGTGCTGACTTGAGGTACTTCTGCTTCTTCCTGCGTGTTTCATAGCCTGAAAAAAAGACCATGGATTTGGCAGTCAATGTTTATTAGAGGCCGCTCAAAACGGTAAGTGGAGAGCCTGCAGCCGAGGATGGCGGTCAGTTACGGTTCACTGTGTTGAGGCCTTTGGCAAGTCTATAAAGTTGGCGGAGAGGCTGGCGGCTGTGGTTGTTGGTCTGATTCGAACCAATATTTTATTCTTTGCCCGAAGGTTCTTTCTGATTTAATGGAGTCTAGGTCTTCCTTACGCGTTCAGGCCATTGACTAAAATGTGGGCATTAGATGTTTGTGGAAAGAGAAATTTCAAGGTTTTATCACAGGGGATTAAGTAAGTTAAACCCTAGCAACTGCGATTTTCGGGCGTGGTTCCTTAAGGGAGAAGAGGTCACGGGAAAGCCCGAGTGGCAGGAAGAGTATATTCTGGACAAAAGGAATGAGAAATGACCAGTAGAAAATTGACCTTCAGACGACCACACACCCGCAAGCCAGCAGACGGTATGTGAAATGATGTCTGCTCGGCAGTCGTCACATGAAGTCCTCTGTGGATCGGCCTGTGATTGGCTGTTCCAGAGGCCGGAAGCAGCAGGCGTTCACAAGTGCTCCTCGTGTGGAGCTAGTCACCGCAGTTTCTTTTGCATTTGTACATATGAAAAATAGTTAAGTTCTTGTGGGCTTTTTTCTAGTCGCCACACCTGTAACGGCGATCCATCTAGGCACCTCACACATCATCCGGTTGCCAAATCCAGGCCAAAGCAGTCTCCACTGAGGGGGTCCCAGGTCTGATCAAGGTGTGAGTACCCCACACAGGGCCCCAGCAATCTGAACCCCTGTCTCAACTAGGACAGAGTTCTCCCTGGAGGACAACCCGCAAACCGCTACTGGGAGTGCAGCATTATCGGTTCGACTTGATATTACTGACAGCCTGTACGACCGCGGCCGGCAAATTCTCCTGGAAAGTTGGCGTCTGTGAGCCGTTGACGGTCATTATAGGAAAAATAGGCAAATGACTCGCAAAGGAGCTATCGTCAGCCGCACGCTGATGCCTTAATTGGCACCCACTGCGGACGCGCTAGACCAACACCGGGGGGAGGACAGAGACACTGGTTCATGACATGCGTCCTCTCGGGCAGCTAAGAGTCCGCGCGAACCCCTAATTACTGTTGCATATGCGTACGAACGCGTAGTACGACGTTGACGTGGTCCTCGAGCGTCGCGTCAGCCCCTGCGCTCAACCCCACCACTAACAGGTTCCAATTGTATGAGAAGGTGGGAAGAGGAAGTTAGCCCGGCACTGGGGGACCCGTCCCCTCACGGCAAAGTAGTGCGGACCTCTCTAGTATAAATCTGAAGCGCCTAAACCTCCCATAATCTGCTACGAGTCAGGATTTTGAAAATAGCCAGTGGATGGAATGATTCGGTTCTCAGGGAATATTCTACGGTGACTGGAGGGGCTTTTAGCGCATCGGAGTAGTCTGAAGCTCGTAATGAATGAAGTGCACTGCTAGCAGCTAAACTACTCTAACTCAGCGTGGGATATTTTAATAGTATCTATCTCAGCCTCTATCTCCCTAACCACTATAATTCAATGAAAAACACTACGCTAAGGTAAGCGGAGTTGGGGTTAGGTGAGGAGCTAACATGGCTTAGCGAACCACATACATACCGGTCCCAACGCGCAAAAGCAGACGGCAATACCTTGAAATTTCCGTAACTGGGAGTTATCATAAACAGTACGTTGGGATGGAATCAATAGAGTCTGAGCATGTGCCCAGGGAACAGACAGGTTAACACAGCGACAGTTTTTCTCCTAAAAACCACAAATGACATTGTACTTTGAATTATGAGCCATGCTTTAGGAGTTTTTTTCACTGTCTGCTCTTCTTGCTCAGTTACACTACTGATTCGCGTTAACTGAAATCACCACATATGAGTGTATTACTTGAAACAAGCGAGTAGTCGCCTTCAATTGTGTCAACGA
This sequence comes from Ligula intestinalis, assembly GCA_036362985.1. NCBI lineage: Eukaryota > Metazoa > Platyhelminthes > Cestoda > Diphyllobothriidea > Diphyllobothriidae > Ligula > Ligula intestinalis. The sequence continues at coordinate 111,917,148 of JAYGXS010000001.1, read as the reverse complement.
ATTCTTTGAAATGTTTGGCTGTGCCGATGCATTTCTTATTCAGAAGAAAACATTGAACCAAACCGTAATACTCCGAACGACGGTCAGGAAGTGACTGTCACAACCGGATTACACCGTACCATGAAACTAAAGTGCATGTGCACCAATGCACAAAGCCTGCTCTCCAAATTAGATGAGCTTAAGATTACTATTTGCCAAATGGAACCAGACGTCGTCTGCATACAAGAAACATGGTTGACCATGAAGGTAGGCGACCAGGAAATTGCTCTCCCCGGGTTTCAAGTTTTCCGAAACGATAGAGTCGGGTGTCAAGGTGGGGGTGTGCTAATCTGTGTTAGACACGGCCTGCTCGTGTCCGACAAATCCGAAAACCTTTCGGGCAATATAGAGGCAATATGGCTCACCGTTAGAACACCGGGGTCACAGACCCTTGACATCATGGCGGTCTACCGTCCACCATCGAGCAACCAACAGTCAGACACTAGTCTGATAGAAAAAGTCGAAGAAATTGCTAAGAGCTCCGATGTCTTGGTCATGGAAGACTTTAACGCCCCCATATCGACTGGAATGTGAGTTCTGCGCCCGGCTCCGAAGTAAATTTCGATCGACGACTCCTGCGCACAGTACAGGCATCTTTCCTAACGCAACACGTCCTATATCCGACCACATTACGCGAAGGGCAACACGCTAATTGCTTAGACCTAGTACTTACCAAAGCACCTGATAGCGTGGACATTGTAAATTGTTTACCACCTCTCGGAAAAAGTGATCACGTAGTTCTACAGTGGGACTATTCACTCTTCTCTGTGCCCGATCGTAGTGCGGTAACCAGACGAACTATTCACCGGGTGCGTTCTCGATGATTGGTCGGCATTCAAAGCCGTATTACACGGACTTATTACCGATTTCTGTCCTATCACGGTAAAGAAAGTAACAAATAGGCCTCGATGGCTACCGCCGACGCTAAGGAGGAAAGTTAACCGCAAAGGAAGGCTGTTCAAAATCTATCGCAGATAGAGGACCCCCGAATCGTACAATAGATATAAGGCACAGAGAAACAAGGTTAAGAGCCTGATACGAATTAGCCGACAAAACTTCGAGAGTAATCTAATAAATCGTGCAGTAGGAAACCCAAAGCTTTTCTACAGCTACGTTAGGCAATGTACTCGAAATAGAGACCCTATTCCTCTGCTAAAAACAGACGACGGTGTAGAAATTTGCGAGATTAACGAAAAGGCGGAACATCTATCCTGCTTCTTCCATTCGGTCTTTACGAGAGAGGCTGAGTTAACCGCTATTAACTGCATTGTGGGTGTGATCCAGACCATAGACTCGGTTGCACTCACGGAAGCTACCGTTCTGCGAGAACTTCTACAGCTTAAAGAAACGAAGTCGTCAGGTCCGGATGAGATACCTGCGAAGCTATTACAAGAGCTAGCCATAGAGTTGGCGGTACCCCTGTACCTTATCTTCCGAGCTTCTCTTAATACTGGACAAGTGCCACCCGATTGGAAGGCAGCGTGAATCTCACCCATCCACAAAAGTGAGAGTCGGGCGACCGCAAATAACTATAGACCGGTCAGCCTCACCTCAATATCCTGCAAGCTTATGGAACGGATAGTCAAACGCGAGCTGATGCACTTTTGGAGCAACATCAACTTCTTTCTGATAAGCAGCACGGATTCCGCAGGGGAAGGTCCTGCTTGACCAATCTGCTCTATTGTCTAGAACAATGGACCCTAGCGATCGATGAAGGGAATACGGTGCATACAGTCTTCGTAGACTTCAAGAAGGCGTTTGGCACGGTGCCTCATCAACGTCTCTTATACAAGCTCAGCCGCATAGGGGTAAGGGGAAACCTTTTGCAGTTGATAGCAAACTTCTTGACTGGTCGTTCCCAGACCGTATGTATTGGCAAACAGCGGTCGGCGGAGGTAGCAGGTGAGAGCAGGGTTCCACGGGGATCTGTTCTTGGCCCTATTCTCTTCCTTATATATATTGATGACTGCATAAGCGGACTAGACTGCGAATTCGCAATGTTTGCTGATGACCTAAAACTCTGGAAGGTCATACGCAACCAAGACAATGAATTAAACCTCCAGGCATATTTGCATCGAGTGGAGCAATGGTCGACCCTTTGGCTCATGCCATTCAATGTGGCCAAATGCAACCTAATGCGCTTTGATAGAACAAGCACTACGCCTCGGAGGGTGCATTACCTGAATCACATGCCGCTACCAGAGGTAGAGGCTCAGAAAGACCTGGGGGTGTGGTTCACGCCTTCACTGAAGCCATCACTCCACGTCCTGAAAGTGGCTAAATCCGCAATGTCGAGCTTGTATCTAATCAAGCGAGCCTTTGCTAAGTTTGACAAAGTTGTATTTGGCAAGGTATTCGGCACGTTCGTGCGACCTCAACTGGAATTCGCCATCCAAGCCTGGAGACCTTGGACGGCCAAAGACAAAAAACCTTGAAAGGGTACAAAGACGTGCAACAAAATTAGTATGAGGCCAACTGAACCTCCCTTATGAGACCCGACTGGTAAATCTTGACTTGTTTCCTCTGGATTACAGGCAGCTACGTGGGGACCTAATCCAGGCATTTCGCATGTTGCGTGGTCAGGATTTCTGCCTCCAAACAAATGACTTCTTTGAGCGGGCCACCATCTCTAGGCTGCGAGGACACCCCCTCAAATTACTTGTGACCGGGGCAAGACTTGACCCAAGAAAATTCTTTTTCTCTCAGAGGGTAATCTAGGCATGGAATGCCCTTCCTGTGGATATTGTCATGTCCCCTTCCGTGGATGCTTTTAAGGCAAGCTTAGACCGATTAAATGAGTATCGTCGCGATTAAGTACTCCAAATCAAATCACTGAAGTGTTCCAAATCCAAAAATTGAAGCGCTCTACATCCAAAACCTGAAATGCTAGAAATGCTATAAATATATACTATTAGTAATTTTTAAGTAGCATTACATTAGTATTAAACCAAATGCGTTAAGACATAGCCTAGCTCCGACGTCTCTGCTCACTATGTGAACTGAGCTGATCGCATCTGAGGTCGCATCTACCGCACCTATGGTCCTAGGCTACGCGGCCCTGTCACACCCTTTCTCGTATCGACCGACTGCTGAC
>JAYGXS010000001.1:111856662-111899015 GCA_036362985.1 Ligula intestinalis | reverse complement strand
TAAATTAGGATTGCAGTATGTTTTCCTACACAGTTTTCTACCGAGGAGCTCTAAATTAGATGTGGTACTGAGTTCTCTTGGCTGGGCACACGCTCACAGACCATACCGTCCGGCCGGAGAGTAAAAGTAAAACAAACACTGTTAGTAGTTTATTTAAATGCTTCAACTGGAGTCCCTAGAATATTAGCCACAAATTGCTGTGGCGTTAAACATCTGGCCAACGTCTACATTGAATGTAGGTTTTTGACTACGCGAACCAGAGGGGAGCTGAAGCCTCGGATCGAAAAGGCAACTAGCATTTGAGGCAGGGATAATCGGAGACTGACATCAAAAAACAGAGAGTTAAAAGCAACCAACCCGTAACTTTGCCCTGCAGTTAGACAACCCATGACAGGCCCAATGTTTCGGGGGAGCCCCTGGTCGATTCGATAGTCCGACAATCGCTACCGACTGCGGGATCCCCCACCGCCTCCCACGAGCGGAATACGCCCGTAACTGGCACCCGCATCCACTAAAAATGAAGCAGATGAACGTAGCTTCTGCCCTACCTGCTAATTCAACAACCACCCCAATCCAGTGGCAAGACACAGTCAAGGCGAGCAGATGTACAGATGTGGGTGTAGGGGCCGACAGAGCCAAACGGTCCACCTACGCACCGGCTCCCAAATCCAGGACAATACGGGTTCCACGGTAAGGTTCTCAGGTCTGGTCAAAGTCTGAGCACTCGATCCCCCGTGGGATCGAGTTTGCACCCTGGCGGCAACCCTCTAAATAAGGCCCGCCAGCACGACGAGGTACGCTAAGACTCCCCTCAATGGCCAGATGGTCGGTTCACATCAGGTCCTGTCCGCAAACTAGGTCGGTACCGAGGTAAGTTGATTAGCCGACGGAAATATCACACCGTACGGCCCACGCCGGGGGGACTCGCATGACTAGGCCCACTGCGAGCCGAGACGACACTGAGATTCAAACTCGGGGGAGGGAGGAGCACTGATAAGGGTGCGTACAACTGTCACACACTGTGGGAGGGTGCACTGAGAAGGCCCCCGCACAGTAGGCAGACACAAGGCTGTCTAGTACAAAACGTCGGGCCGATGAGGGCAGTTCCGTCAGCCCATCCTGACTCATCTGCTCAGGACAGCCTCCAGTTGTGAGGGTACAAAAAATCGATTTCATTCTTAGGAGAAGGGTGCTGAATCGGTAGCCCGCAATCGGCTATTTCTTCAGCCGAAAGCGACACATACATTCCTCCGGGTGCATAATATCGAAATCGTAACACTCAAGAGAGACGGAGAACACTCTGTTCTCGTGTCAACCCTTCCCCGTTCCAAAATTCAATCACTCAACGACCTGCAGTTTTTTCTCCTAAACTGTCAGCTCGATCCATTACTATACATATCGTTCGCTAGCATTGTACCTTTGAAGCCAGGTTTTTTTACTTAAAACAAACTCCCCATTTCGCCCACTATTGACTGAGCATAAAACCAAAACAAAGCCAATATTGACTGCAAAAGAGGGAGTTTTTTTCCAGTCTTTCAGGATTTAGAAGGCACCCAAGATGTGTTTTACCAATTCACCTTATTTCGACCTTGCCTGTAGGCCGGCAGTAAGTAGATAAATAGAAGTACTCGCATCGGGGACCTTAGTACCACTGAATTATGAACTTTATCGAAAGAGGTAAAATTAGAATGGAGTTGCACTGGCCAGAAAATTAGGTGCGAGAAAATTGAGGAGGAGGAGAAGTAGGAGGAGTAGGAGAAGAGGAGGAGGAGGAGGAGGAGGAGGAGGATGAGGAGGAGGAGGACTGATAAGACCAAGATGCAGGTAGCTCATTTATATTTATAGTTTGGAATCGACTTCTGTTCTATTACGCAGATGGTGAAACGCATCCATTGGAGTGGAAATGCCAGATTCACTTGAAAATACTGTTCGCCGTGACAATGTTCCCGATGTGGGGTGTACGTTCAACGATGACATCAAAATGCTCGGGTTTTAGGATGAGGTTATGACCGCTACGTGTTAAAAGGGGGGATAAAATATTAGCGAGAGGATTTGGTTTTATCGGGCATCAAATGCATAGTTGGAGGGGGTGGAGGGCCTGAAACGAAGCAAGCGAAATCGAAAAGTGCCCAAACCCGACTATCAAATGCAGGTTTCTCGAAATTCCTGAAAAAAAAATAGAAATGGTGGTTAGGATGTTGTCTACTTCAAACTACCCAACGTCCAATTTACCGTTCTGGAGTTAGATTAGTATAGTCCACGGCCCGAAGCGCTGCGCACACCTTCAAGTTACGTGCGGAACAACTTACTCCCAGCGGCCGCGTGAAACAAATTCAACTACATTTTTCCACTTTAAACTTACCCCTACAAATTTCCTTTACTTCCTATCCTACTTCCCTAACCCCAAAACCCATGTAACCACCGTTTCCATAGGACAAAATGCTGGGACTAGGGGTATACGAGGTGCACTACTTAAATTACCTTTGCCTCGGATTTTTCCGCAATAAGTTAAAAGATAATAAACATTTGGAAATTCTACAGATATAAATCGAAAACATCGCTAAATTCAATAAAATAAGAATGCATACAGCAGTCATTAAAGTATGTTCTACTGCCTATCCTACTTCCCCATCCATAAAACCCATATAACCACCGCTTCCGTAGGATAGACAGCTGGGAATAGGATAGATGAGGTGCACTCCGTAAATTACTGTTGCCCGCAAAAGCAATTCAGTTAATCATAACTGCTCTTCCCTTTATTTCCGTCCTCTCAGTTTGAAATCGAGCGCACATCTTCGCGGCTGATTAAATGACTCCAGCAAAATGGAAAATCCCTGCGTTTCAATTAGCTGTACCCATCTGCTAGTAGATCATGGAAAAGAGGACCAATTGCGAAACCAAAAGGTCATTCTCAAAAGTGGGTTATCCTTATTATTTAGTTTTCTACTCCCAACTTATTTTAGGGCGCATGACAACTATGTGGATTAGCCAATATTTAAACAGTTGCAGGTTACCCCGAGGTGTCCGCAAGAGAAGGATGAAACGGTGGACAATTCTGAAATTTGTCACACAACGCTAGGTAATTTTATTTAGTGCTTTTATGAAAAAAGTCATAACTGTTTCAAATGAATTATTCGATGCTACGACAAGCAACAGTTAATTAACTGAGCCTAGTAGTCATCTGGAAAACAAGCCGGCTTGTTCTCCTTTTTAGGATTGCGCCCATCGCACCTGAGATGACCGATCAGCTGGGCAGATAGCATTGCCGGCAAAATCAAGGGAGACTGGAATGGTCATTTCTGATTTACCAGCCGTCGTCAGCCAGTCATACCCAGATCCCAGTGGTGTCTCAGCCGATCTTGATGGGAATCAAACGCTCTAACCATTGAGCCACGAGCTTGTAGTGGTCGCTGCTGCCCGACTTCCTCTTAACTCTTGACGCCACAGACGAGGTCACTCAGAGCATAGGACCTCGCACGAAGGCAGTTTTCCCGCATGCCTCGGGCCATGAGCAAACGGACGCGTGACTCTCACTGCTAGCAAACGCACGCACCTGGTCTCTCCCGTCCTGACCTATTAACAGGCGATGTCGCGGTTTGACCAATTACCCTCAAGGCTGACCGAGACCAAAACAGCTTTCGGCGGCCGCTACGATTACTGCCGCTAAACCGCACTCCAGGCCCGACCCGACCTGACTAGGGAATGGATACATTAGTCTGCGAGTCAAATCTTCTCCTAACCATTCTCCTATCCTTTGTACAGAATACACTCTTCCTATAACTCTGGCCTTCCCATGACTTGTCTCATCTCCTAAGGAACCGGGTCTGGAACATTGCAGCCACTAGGGTTAACCTTACTAGCCTTTAACATCATGCGAAAAGCTCGCTGTTGCGCTGGTCTTAGGTCGGGGCTATTGACACTCGTTGATGAACGTTCAGCCGACCGCTAACGGAACTCATCTGCCTCGCTCTGTCGAGCGTCTCGACAGAGTCCCTGACAGCCATAGCAGCTTGTAGCATAGGCAAATAGTATTACCGGCAAAGACAAGGGATGTGGGACTGATCATTTTGGCTTATTACCCACCGTGAGCCAGTCATGTCGCAGGTTGTGATGTCGACAACCAGAAGGTTCCCCCAAATCACAAGTCAAACAAGACAGCGTAGGAGGACAGAAACTGTACTGCCAGAAAATCGCGAGTACACAGGCGGAGTTGTGCCCGCCGAGTCGGCAAGCCAAGTTCTGTGTTCGGTGCAGTGAACCCGAGACAGCTGGGCGATACACTCAGGCAGGTGGCGATACGCGCATCTATTGGCTGAAGCACTGAGCCGCACTGAGCCGCGACAATCGGGGGAGCATAGGAGAAGAAGGACATCGCGGGACCTCTCGTAGCTGTTGGCAGACACAGTGCGTAGGCGTTGAGCCGGCGCGCGTACACAGCGAACTTGCGCGGTTTCGGCAACGAAGCCAGCGTGAGTCAGCGAGGCAGGCTCTTACAGTCATACCCAGACCCAATTGGTGTCCCATCTGAGCCTCACATTCGCGACCTCTTTAATTAGATTCGAACATCCTAACCATTTAACCACGAGCTCGTTGTTTTGCTGGTTTAGGTCACGGTTATTGACACCCATTGATGAACGTTCAGCCGATTGCTAACGAAACTCATTTGCCCAGCTCTGCCAAAGGCCTCCGCAGAATCCCTGACAGCCATAGCAGCTGGTAGCATAGGAAGATATTATTGCCAGCAACGACAATATTTTTTGACCCAAAACGTCCAGACAGCGAGCTCGTAGCTCGATGGCTAGGGCGCTTGGGTGGCTGGGACACCATAGGCGTCGGGGTATGACTGGCTGACGAGGGCTAATAAGCCAGAAATGACTATTCCCATCTACCTTGTCTTTGCCGGCAATATATTCTGCCAAAACTAACTAAACTAATACCACCGGTCCCGGAAAGCAAAATTCCGGGGCAAGGGATATCTGAGGCGGTCGAACAACTTTATTTTTACCCAAATTTCTTGCCTATGCAAGCGCAAATACGAGGCCCGGCAAATAACCGAGAAGCAGGAAGGACGACCAATGGGACAATAATTTTATTCCCCATGACGTTTCGGATTCCAGCTCGAACCCATTCTTGTGTACGAATTACCCGTACCCGATGATGTCTCTGAAGATGAGTTCGAACTAGAATAAAAAAGGTTAGGCAAATAAACTTCTCGTCCCAACGATAGCGTCTGCGCAAATTTCTGTTCGCCCGATACTTTAGATTAGTTTCACCAATCGTCAACATTAATTCGAAAATGCGGTTATTGTGGACTCATATGCGGGCAAGTAACCAATTAGCTCAACAGGTACGATATCTTCAAGAACGAGAGAGATAAAGACTGATCTTGCTCTTCGTCTAAGTTGCATAAAGCCTGCCTTTCACCAGTTCTACACTTCCGTGTGTTCGTGGAAGAATCCTAAAAGTCAACTTGCCAAAACTTCAGTTTTAGCACATGAGTTTATTTTTTTCTAGCTCTTCTAGTAAGCCGTCTTATCGCGTGTTTCAGTGCTTTGTTTGAAAACATAACAAGTGCCAGCACAGTAAAGTACGCCTGCCTTACCACTAAAGATACTTCTCCAGGGGCAAAAATCGATAGTCCAACAGGCAGATAACATGAACGCGGTGATTTCCGCAAGATATACAGCGAGGCAAGCTAACGGAGAATATACCCCACTCTCTGACCACTCTCACACGGAAACCCGGTTGTCAATAAAGATTCAAGAAGGCCAGAGATGAGGGAGGGCGCAGACGGCTGGCGCGATCAAAACTCAACACGCGTACCAAACAGCATGTCTCGCTAGGTGGGCTCCCACATGGGGCTGTCATAAAGGCCACATTAAGAAGGAGCCATTGAGCCTGACTCTCAGCCCGCAGACAGAGATAAAAGCGTATACACAAATATGAGATGGCTGTCAGACACGGTGACGCATTGTCGCACTTAGCGGCCCACACCTGCGAGACGGGTCACGATTTTAACTTCGCAGCCGCGAAGATAATCGCTCATGCCAGCAGCAAGACAGGCCGAGAATTGATCGAAGTCTGGTCCTCGGATGAGAATTCAGCCGGTCGATCGATCGATCGATCTGGCGCCGGCATACATCGCTCTGCGCGAGCACATTCGCATGGCCGACACGAGTGATTAATGAGTTCCCTCCCCTTCCCCCCCGTTATAATGGTTGATTGATTCCTGTCCCCTATAATTATTGCTTGTTTTTCGTGGACGCTTTTATCTCTGACGATGGATTCCCACAGGAGCCCGAAAGCTCGGGATAATAAACAAATTGATCCGGTGCTCGACAAAACTACTTCGTCATTCATGCAAATACCTGGAACGCGAACGTTTTCATTCATTCATGAGTCAGACAACACCTTGTTGACCATTCAGTTGCTGCGACAAATCGTCATGACGTATCTTTACCGAGCTGACTTGGAACGGTCAGCGACAACTGTTACAGGGAAGACGTCGGCAAGTCTCGAGAGAGTATGCAATAGTTAGGGTTGCTAAAACTCACCGTTCATGGCGCTTATCGTGCTAAGAAGGACCCTTTGGAGGTTGAATAGACAGACAGGAATACGAAACCGCGGCAGAAGTGACCTAGTTAATCTTTGTCATCAAGTGAATCCCGAACAGTACAACAGTCTGCTGGAGGAAGGACTTTAGCATCGATCCAAGACACGCTGCGATGTCTCCTTCAGAGAGATGAGACTCCGCACGGCAGAGTTCAGTCAGTTTATAAGCGATACGACAGTTTACATTAGGGTGTATTTTTGAATGTGTCACTTCAGTGAGCTAAAACTTACTGAATTCGTATTGGGCAACCTTAACAGTGAAATTTCACGGCTCTAGTCACTTAACCTACTCCAGTAAGTCTCACTAACTATCGATAAAATACAGAAATTAGTAAAGGAAACAAAGGTGCGATCAGTGGGACAGAAATTTTATTAGTCTGAGTTTTCGGCTTCACACAAGCGGCCATCGTCAGAAAAACTGAGAGAGAAGCAAGCATTAGCATGTTTTTTTAGTCAAGTTACGAGTAAATTGGCTTCTCCTATTTCCTATGACGATGGCATCTTTTGTCAAGCCGGAAGCGCAGACTAATACGATTGCTGTCCTAGTGATCGTACCTTTGTCTGCTTTACAACAAGAACCTGGGACACGCATATTTGCTTCTATTCGACAGAATTTAGTTCTTCTTCAGACGGGTATCGATAAGCTACATAAGAGGTCACGCAGAGGACTTGGTACAGTAATTACGGCACTTGTATGGTAAAGAAGGTGTGTGTCGTTTGCTAAAGTAAGCATCCTGCCCCCTCTGATATAATACTCAACCAACTTCTGAGTAAAATGTTGGGCAAGGAGTTTCTCCTCTGGATCGCTGCGATTACATTTATACTTACTTACTCGTTACGACTGTGATCATGCTCGATCTAACCAGCCTCGATGATGCCATGCAGTGTACTTCTCCACATGTGACGATTCGCGGCAGCTGGCCTGGACGGTTCAATGCATTTTCTTCGCCAACGACGGAGGTCGAATACCGAAGCTCCAAGGACAACTTCCATGTCCTGACAAGCTGTGCCAAGCCAGATTTTGAGCTGATCTCCTCGTCGACGCCTCCAATTCAGTAACGGTGCCGAATCGAGGGCAGTAGTGCCCAGCTCGTTAGGTGGACGGCGGAGAACGTGCCCGAACCACCTCAGTCGTCTTTCTTGGATTTTTTTGGGATAGCCTTTTGATGTTGCCGCGGTTAGTATGGACTTTTTCGTTTAAGATGAAGCCAGTGTACTTCATTCGAAGCTTGGTCCTCAAGCGGAGATGGTCCAATACCTCCAGTTTTCGCCTACCTTCTACGCTCATAGCTCAGGATGCACAGACGCAGAGAAGGACCGGTCGGATGGATGCATGGTACATGCGAATCTTCATGGCGATAAAGATGTCGCATTGAGTCTATAGGCACTTTCTAAAGCCTGATAAAACCCGAAAAGCAGCATCGATTCGAGATACGATGTCATCCTCAATCTATCCATTCGGCAGAGACCTCGTCCGAGATATTTGTGAAATGAAAAAGTATCCGAACGGAGGGTGGGGTTCATATGAAAAATAAGTCAAAATAATTTAGAGCGGTCCAACAAACTCATAGAGATCAGGAAAGTTACAATTGGCTTACGAGCCTGCCTCAGCTATGGAGGGCAAACCGGAAATGTTAAGTGGATTTCGTTGAAGGGGTTTTTCAGTTCTGCTTGATGAGTTCATTCCTCAGTAACCCAGTGTTGTTTGACTGCGGTCCCACTCGTGTATCAAATGCACAAATTTCGTTCTCAAGGCTTCCGCAGAGTGATTCAGCTCCTATGAGTGGACCGTAAGAAACACAGTGACCTTCAGAACCGCATGCCACTCGTACATGTTACATAAATTAAGCGTTTTGCAACGGAGCAGCTGCGTTCCTGTTGAAATAATTTCAATATCTTCATCCTGTTTTTCCCATCACTTCTTCCCTCCTGCTCTCTCCCTCTCGCTCCTCCGCTTTGCAGCTTTGTTTTGGGTGGTTCCTGACCAATGGCAACCAGTCGCCCCTCCCTGCCTCTGACCCCATATGTTCCTTTTTTTCACAACTCCAACTGCCGGCTCTAGGACTGACTGTTGTTTACGCTCCAACAGGGTACTATTTAAAGCGCACCAAACTGACGTCCGGGTTCCGCCGAAGTCTCAAATGCGGTCCGCGTGCACGTTTGCTCGCATGCGTTCGCATTCGCGTTCGCGCCCGTGTCCACGTGCCGGTCACGCTGTGTGTGTGTCAGTCAGTGCTATCTGCACTGCACCGGCGGCCTTTCCGGCCTATGGGTGGTGGTCGTGGTGGTGAGTGTGTGCATACGGTTGGCACGCCGCCGGGCACGCGGCGGTGTGGGCATCGCCTCCTCCCACCTGAATCGACCACCGTAGCGCTTCTTCAGTGGCGCAGACATGATTAATGCGGGGCCGAGTCAGGACCCAAGAACAATGCACAGAATCCACCGTCGTCATCGTCATCGCTGCGCCGCACCGCCGCACCACCACCGCCGACTACGACGGCAGTAGCGGCGGCGGCGGTGGCAACAGCCGCCACAGAACTTCTGCAGCGCAAAGCACAGGAACGCACTGTGCGTGCGTGCGCGCGAGTTGAACGCTGACATGACACCGGTGGCGCGGGCGGGTGCCCGCGCAGGCGTCCGCCTGCCCGCTCGCCGGTGCCCCGTCACTCGCCAGCTTCCTCGATGCACGCCGGATACCTGCCTGCGGAGGAAATGATGCCGGGTTTTTTTTTAAATCGCTAACTAGGCCTCCTAAGAAAGGTTAATTTCGATAAAAAGAGAATGCTTAGCGAAATCAGGTGAAGTCAAAGACCCAATCTGGACAAGAAAAAGTTAAGTTGGTTAGAGAGGTTCGTTAGATATCGCCGAAGTTGGATAAATATACACTGAAATAACTACTATATGAATGTATGTGTTTCGCTGATCTAGTAGAGGAACAATTAAGTTCCGCTTTGCCCAGGAGCTCACAACGTGAGCCCGCCAGACCGTCACGTAGTGACTATGATGATATGATGAAACGGATACGATAAAGAAAAGGGTCGGTCTGGCGGGCTCACGCTGTGAGCTCCTGGGCAAAGCGGAACTTAATTGTTCCTCTACTAGATCGGCGAAACATATACATTCATCATGTTCCCGATCTCAACCGACAAAGCAAGGAGCCCGTGGACTAGTGGTAGAGTATTGAACTCAATGACCAAAGGTCCCGGGTTCAAATCTCGGGGGTTCCAACCCTGGAGATTGGGTATGACTGGCTGATGTCGGCTACTAAGCCAGGATAGTGCCTATTCTGCGTTTGCTAATCAATAACTAGGACTCTCCGGTAAATGCGCCCGCCGCTTATTAAGCCCACCTCGGACCCAGACCAAATCGGGCTTAATAAGCGGCGGGCACAATAACCGGAGAGCCCTAGTTATTGATTAGCAAATACAGGATAGGCACGATACATTAAATACGTACTGTATTATGTGTAGAGCTTGGTTATATACAAGAAAAGAATGCTGTTTGTCTATATTTTACGTAATAACAAAAACAAAAAAAGATTTGCGACACGTAACCAGATGCGCACGCAGAGAGAGGAGAATCTCACTCTACCTTATTGGCAAACTGGGCTTTGTAGTCGGTGACTGGGCTTTGTAGCCGGCGGATTTTACTATCTAAAATTCCGTCCCAAGCTGATTTGGGCCTAATAGGCGGCTGGGCTTATTAACCATGGGCTTAATAACCGATGACTATTGTATATACTAAACTAACTAAACTATCCAAACTTAACAAAACGACCTAATTATTAGGGAGTTTGGTAGATTTGCTTAATTTGAGTTAACCCAATTGCGAAAAACTCGAGGCGTTCGGCGGGATTTGAACCTGCCTATCAGAGAAGGCCTTTACCGGAAGCCAACGCTCAAACCGCTAAGCTACAAACGCCCCGCCTTGTGCCATGAATTTAATAACACATGGGGCGATATTACTCACCCAAATTTACCACCCTTATGAAAATCCACCAATACGGAACAGCAAGCTGAATGCCCAAGCAGGATTTCCTAAGCAATTATCTAGAATCCACCAGAATGACTACTAGGCTGACTTAATTATTTGGCGATTTGGCAGGTTTGCTTAATTTGTGTCGACCCAATTGTGAGAAAACTAGAGGCATTTGGCGGGATTTGAACACGCGCATCAGAGAAGGCCTTTACTGGAAGCCAAAACTCTAACCGCCAAGCTACAGCGGCAAGTAATATCGACCCAAGTGTGGTTAAATTCATGGCGCAAGGTGGGGCGTTTGTAGCTTAGCGGTAAGAGCGTTGGCCGCCGGTAAAGGCCTTCTCTGATACGCGGGTTCAAAACCCACCGAACGCCTCAAGTTTTTTCACAATTGGGTCAACTCAAAACTAACTAAATTAAAAACTCAGCCAAACCAAAACTAAAATTAGAATAATAAAATAAAAACTAAATGAAATTCATACCACCGGTCCCGTAAGACCACATCCTGGGGGCTAGAGGTATCTGAGATGGGTGACCAACTTGCCATTCACCCTGTAGAGGGAGGAATTAAATAGTAGTGCCCCTTTCAAGGACATGAGAACAGAAATCATCTGCAGTCCAGGTGTCTTTGCCTCAAATTCCAGAGGGGCGGGGTATAAGACCAGGTTTATGATTGAGAAGTCAGGCTTAATTCTAGGGTTAGTTTTAACATGAGGGCTCAAATTTGGTGGTTAGCCAGGCGCCCACCGGTACCCCGTCACCCTCCCGTTCCTCGATGCACGCAGGATACCTTCCTGTTGAGGAAATGATGCCGGTTTTTTAACTGCTAACTAGGCCTCCTAAGGAAGGTTCATTCCGAAAAAAAGAATGCTTAGCGAAATCAGGTAAAGTCAAAGACCCAATCTCGACAAGTTAAAAACTGGGTCGGTAAGTTCGGTTGGTTAGACACCACCAAAACTAGCAAAGTATATACTTAAATAACTACTATATACTAAACGGCAACAGTAGTTTATGCAGTCCCTCCATTACTCCTTACTCCCAGCCTATTGTCCTACGAAAATGGGGCCTATAGGGTTTTACGAGTGAGGTATTAGGACACGCAGTAGAATATACTTTTATAACTGCTAAATGCAATTTTATTTTACTGCACTCAGAAGTGTTGCTGATTGATATCTGTAGATTTGCCTAATCTGTATTATCGTTTAACGTATTGCGGAAAAACCCGATTATCGAAATGCAGGTTTCTCGAAATTCCCGAAAAATTAAAATGGTGGTTAGGAGGTCATCTACTTCAACTTACCTGAGGTCTAACTTACCGTTTTGGAGCTAGATTGGTATAGTCCGCGAAGCACCGTGCACACCTTCAATTTACACGCGGTGCAACTTACTCCCAGCGGCCGCCGGAAACACCTTTGACTACAATTTTTTATCTTTAAAATTACTTCTAAAAATTGCGTTTCCTTCCTATCCTAATTCCCCACCCCTCAAAACCCTATAACCACCGTTTCCGTAGGACAAATGCTGGGACCAGGGTTATATGAGGGGAACTACATAAGCTATTTTTGCCTACGAAACTAACTAAAGTACCTAAACTCAACAAAACTAACTAAGTTCAGCTTTTTAATCTCCTGAGAAAACTCTCCTGAAAAAAACTCAGCTCAACAAAACTAAAATTAGCCTAATGAACTAAAAACTAAACTAAAGTCATGCCACCGATCCCGAAAGACAAAATTGTTTGGGGTGGGGGCTAGAGTTACTAAAATGGGCGACCACATCGGCGTTCACCCTGCAGAGGAGCGCATGTTACCTTGGTAAGGATGACTTATCTGGCCCCCTAAACTTGTCATGAGAACAGGAACCGTCCGCAGTCCAGGTTTCTTTGCGTCCAATTCCAGACCAGATTTGTGGTTGGGGGGTCAGATTTATTTCTAGGATTAGGTTTAACATCAGGGTTAACGTTGGTGATAAGTCAAGCTGGGGCCTATAAGTGTAAGCCTATGGTTGGAGTTAAATGAAGATTTAGGGTAGGTTTAATGCTACAGGTAAGGTTTATTTGTATGCTAGGCCTGGCGTTAGGATTAATGAACGGAAATATTTACTCGTCCTTGAATTATGCACAAGTACACCCTTATTACATCCTCAAGACATTCATATTTGCGTGTCCTAGTTACGAGAGCATATATGTCCTCTCTACCATGAAATGTAACTGAGAGGTCAGGTAGTGGTCGTTGCCAGCCGACACCCTCCATCGCTTACTCCGGCGTCAGTGTTCAAGGCCAGCTGCCTCAAGTTCATCCAATACCTCAATCAGCGCTTACAGACGTGCTCACCTTCAGATACTTGACCTACTTCCACTCGGACACACACACGTGCGTCCAGGTTCTCGCGGCTGCCTAACCACTACTCGAACATGTCCCTTATTCCCCACCCCCGGCCGCCAGACGTCACTTAGGGCCACGGCGCTCCAGTGGAATGACGTGTCCTCCGAAGTCCAACTTCTTTCCATCTATTTTTCGTTCCTTTGTGTACACAATATACTGTTCCTCCTATTCTGACATCCACCGACTTCTCTTCGACTAAGTAACCATGGTCTGAAGATCGCAGTTGCTAGGGTTTAACTTACTTAAACTCCTGCGATAGTCAATCCGTACCACTTTGACTAGATGCTCATAAGGCAAGCAATTCTACTTTGAGGAACTCAGGTTCGGCAAACGTACTTCTTAATTGTATCATCGCTGGACTTAAACAATCCCATTTTGTCAGTAGAACCTCTTGTAAAGTAAATACATACACATAGAAATGACATAATGACAGTTTTATTCTCGGCAGCATTCCTAAGGGCAGACTGACAAAGCATGCTAGGATGGATGTTCCCAGATAAAAGCCTCCACGCAAGCCTCTTTACTGAATAAATATCTCGCAAGCCCTTTGTGTGCGTCTTCAGTGCTAACAGTGTTCGGCGTCCTACCACGAAACAAAAAGGGCAGTCAATTCCTTCTGTAATTGATTTTAGAATAAGTAGGAACATGATGCAATACTACTATTGACGTGATTCCCACCTTCATTTTTTGCGTTTCTACTTCAGCATACCCTGCACAGCGAAGAAGCGTCCCCACGATATTTCCTTTGACATAGTTTCTCGGTAGAGAAAAAGTCTTGCCATAAGTCCAATGAACGGGTGATATTCACGAAGAAGAAGGTTTGTGGATAGAATGTGCCGGTATGAAGATACAGAAAAAAGGGTCGTTAGTCTGTTCGATTGCTATGAAAGGGAAAAATTCTCTTCCGTTGTTGGAGATCGAAAGGACGGCTTCGTGGTAGTTTTAACCTCTGGGACCCTTGAAGGGTAGGGTATCTCTGCAGCAATGTAATGCCCCTGAAAGAAGTGTGAAAGCTTTCTAGTAGATACCCAAGTACTGTCGTTGCCTGGCCCAATTACTGCCCGGAAATATGCTCGGAAATAGCTTCTGTCGCTGGGAGAGGAGAGCTGAATTGAACATCAGGAAACTCAGTACAAATCGATGAGGCTTTATTTGCGGGGTGCCCTAATTACATTCGTGGTCGTCTTTGAGGTAAAGATGTGCCTACCGAAGAAAAGGACTGCGATCCAGTACAGAATTACCGAAACCATGGCTCACGCATTGATGGTTCACGGGCTTTTTAATTGTGTCAGGGTACTGATGTCGGGTACTTCTACATACACAAGCGGGAGCAGCAACGTCGATCCCTATAATTGAATACGAAGTAGAAGCAGGGTCAATCATACCTTCTGGCGTATTATTAAAAACTAGCAATCATCAGAAAAATAACATTGATCCAAGTGCAAGTCCACTAATCCAGCAATCCCAGAGGTTTTTGTTAGCAAGAATGATTCCAATTTTGAAGGAAAAATCGTGGAGTTCCACAGCATTTACTTCAGGAATGAACACTGCTGACGTAAGGAGGTGAAGACCACTAGCAAGCAATCGTACTTGATATTAAAGAAGTACTTGTTACTGACTTATTGTTCTTTAATTCGAATTTAATTTTCGAAATATAGATGACATATTTTTCAGTTCGAACCTGATTTTGAACGGTACCTATTAAGACAGTACTTACGCTATAGCAAAACAACGATACTGCAGTAGCATCCGTGATGGGTAGCCACACGGAAAATATTAGTTAGCAAGAAGTTTTTCTAAGATCCACAACCGAAGGGAAAAAAGGATCGATATGATTCTGTCCAGGAAATGATTTTCTTCAGAAGAAGAGGATGCGATCACTGGAAGAAGAGTTTTATTTTCCTGACGTTTCGGATTTCGTCGGGAATCCTTAATCATAGGTGTTGGTAACATAGTTAAACTCATGCTCAGATAATATTCTTTATGATACTAATAACCTCACCCTACTGGTCAAAATTTGCATCATTATGTGTCCATGTGCAGATAGTTGCTTCTGGCCTACGGAACACAGTGTCACAGGACAATAATAATAATCGCTTGTGTGAGTAAATGATGTTTACTGACATGAAGGCGAGCGAAGGCGGCTTTTGCAAGACCTCTCCGATGTCTAGCTTTCCTGTCGTGATCTCAATCTGTGTAGACCTCAAGTTCATTGCGGGCACCAGACTTACTAGCGCGCGTGATGTGGACCACCCAACACGCCGTCCAACCAATCACAGGCCGACCCAGCCAAGTAACGCGCGCTCTCTGTCTACTGTTCTGACTGCTCTCAAACAGTCACTGGGGACCCGGTCAATCTCGTGAGCGCTCGTGTCTACCAAGTCAGACTTCTTCCATCTAATCTCCTTTCTCTTGTGTACACAATATACTCTTCCCTATTCTCTGACCTTTATCGACTTCTCCTCCACTAAGTAACCATGGTCTGAAGATCGCAGTTGCTTGGTTTAACTCACTTAACACCCTGCAGTATGTGTAGTCATCAGTAGGTGCCGGGATTTTTTGCCTCGGGAGGACTTACTAGTTGAAACTGGAACCCAAATTGCTCTACTTCAAACGATACACCACCGGGCTACCGGGTGTCAACAGTGATGATATGGTGTGGAGAAGAATTTGAATATTTCAGGAACCTAGCAAATTACTCACCCGACATGATGTCAGTCGATCCCTTATTGGTCGAATGGCCTATATTCGACTAAAAGGCCATTTTACGAACATCCCGGTCGTATCTGTGTATGCACTTACGTCGGCGGCTGAACAGCAAGAGAAAGATAATTTCTACTTGCAGCTGCAGGAGCTAGCTGAACGACTCCCTCGTCGAGATCTGCTAATTGTTGCGGGGGACTGGAATGGCCGGACTGGGCCCGGTGACCCGACAAACCGCCACCTTCTTGGTCGTTTTGGGCTTGGCTCTCGAACTGAAAATGGTGAGAGGATGTTGCAGTTTGCCGAACAGAACCGACTGTTTGTTACCAACACATGCTTTCAGCATCGTCACAAACATCTACTGACTTGGTATTCGAACGATGGCCGTACCGGCAGTCAGATTGATTGCATTCTAGTTGGTTCACGGTTTCGCAGCTGGGTCCACGATAGCAGGTCAATGCGAGGTGCCGAAACTGGTAACGTCCACGGGTCTGACCATGCTCTCGTTCGCACGCGCCTGAAGGTTCACCTTTCATCTATGCCAAAACTGCCACGTGCGAGACGCCTTGATGTCGCCAAGCTCCGGCAAACCAACACTACCGAGGCTTTAAGCACAGAAATCCAGTCCCGTCTTATGACCCAGGCTGACAACGAGGGCAGTAGCAGGTGGCCATCACTGAAGACATCCATCTATGGGGCAGCTGTGAAGATTCTCGGATTCACTCAGCGGTGCTGCAGTGACTGGATCAGCGGAAGAACCCTGCAGCTATCGGCCGAGACGACTCGAGCTAGGTCCCGGAACGATGCCTCCTTCCGCCAACTTCGAAAGCTGACAGCATAGTCGGCTAGAGATGATCGGCAGAAGTATTGGTCCGAAACGGTGACTTCCATGGAGCAGGATTCTAATGTTTGTGACACCCGAAAATTGTACCAAATCATACGCCAGGTTAGTGGTAAGCCCCCGAAACTCTGTGACTCAGTTCGCGATGTGAATGGAGGATTTATTGCCGACAACTCGGCCAAGGTCGATCGCTGGCGTGAACACTTCGAGCACCTTATCAACTTTGACGAACAACCCATCACACCTTCCCTCTCCTCCACAGCGGATTTTCAATCCTCTCCTGCCTACACAGTGTCGTGTGACATCCCTTCTGAAGACAAAGTTACCGATGCAATGCAGAGGCTACGCAACAACAAGGCGTGCGGAGAGGACGGTATTCCTGCAGAAATCTACAAGTCCTGTGTCGACACCCTGGCTCCTCGGCTCCATGAGGTGATTCTACAGGCGTGGCGAGAAGAGACCGTTCCCGGTGACTGGGGCTCAGGCGTCCTTGTACCTGTCCACACGAAGGGAGATAAGACAAGATGCGAGAACTACCGTATCGGTGTTGCTGCGAAAATCTTCGCTGTTGTTCTTCTCAGGCGCTTCCAGTCTGTACGTGAATCCAGGACACGACCCAACCAAGCCAGATTCCGAGCTGGGCGTGGATGTGCGGATCAAATATATACACTGAGGCGCACTCTAGAATTCCGCCATAGTTACCAGCAACCGACGGCCGTTTGCTTCGTCGAATTTGCCGCCGCATTCGATTCCATCCATCGTGAGTCCCTGTGGCGAATAATGGAACTGGATGGAGTGCCGACCAAACTCAGTGCGATGATTAAGGCCTACTATCGGTCTACCACCGGACGAGTCCTTGTCCACAACAATCTCTCTTAGTCGTTCGAAATCCGGTCTGGTGTCCTTCAGGGCTGCGTCCTTTCGCCCATTCTGTTTAACTACGTCATTGACTGGATTCTCGGCAAAGCCCTACATGAAGAGGACAGTGTTAAACTTGCACCCGGACGCCGACTAACTGATCTTGACTACGCCGATGATATTGTGCTGTCAGCCTCAAACTTTGATGGTCTACAGTCCGTAGTGTCTCGGTTAAATGAGATCACTATGTCGGTAGGCATGTCCATAAATTTCGGAAAGACGAAGTTATTATCGAGCTGCATCCCTGACCAGGAAAAGGCATCCCTGGGGATTAATGGCCATCAAATTGAAGAAGTAGACAGCTTTAAATACCTCGGGGCGAGGCTGCTACCGAATGGGCAGAGCAAGGACGACATTGTCTCCCGTATCGATGCTGCTCGCTGGGTTTTCTCAATCCTTCGAAAGCGCCTATGAATCCGACGTGACATCTCCATCGCCACGAAGATTCGTGCATTCCGTGCATCCATCCCGTCAGTCCTCCTCTATGAATGTGAATGCTGGGCTGTGCGCGCTGAAGATGAGCGAAGACTGGAGATCTTTGACCACCAGTGCCTCAGGACGATCCTGCGAGTTAAATATAGCGACTTCATGTCAAATAAGACAGTCCGCATCCGCTGCGATCGTATCATGAGGATATCTCAAGCCATTCAAGAAAGGCGACTGAGGTGGTTTGGACACGTTCTCCGTCGTCTGCCCCACGAGCTTACCTATGCTGCCCTCGACCCGGCACCGCAGTCCACCTGGAAACGTCGAAGAGGAGGGCAACTGAAGACTTGGCTAGACACCGTCCGTCAAGACATGGAAGCAGTTCTTTGACCTTCTATTTTCGGCCTCCATCGCTGGAGAAGGGACTGGGTGGAGCTTTCGAGATCCGCTGCCGCCAATCGCCACGCATGGAGAGGTACCGTTCGTGATATCATTGAGGCCGGCTAGATCAGGCATGATCACAGCCGTAACAAGAAACAAGAAGAAGGTCGAGTGATCTAAAGTCTTGGCATTGGCTCGTGAGACCGGGAGTTTAAATGTCTGATCGGACAGTTTTATTCTAAACAACGGGATATGACTAAAATCTACTCGTTTCTAATGCCCTATATTCGGGCTCAAATGATTTCGCTATCTGATAGCCTCACGGAGCATCTTAGACACCACAGTCTTTCAGCATAGACAGAGACTGAAGCGAGGTCCACTGGTCTCTGTAACGGATAGCCTCAGCTTGCATAGAGCACAAATAACTGTTATTACCACTGTGTTGTCTTCCTACTCATCCTTCGGGGTTCTCAGGGAAAAGTTTCTACAGTTTTATCTGTCCAAACTTATTCACCCAGACTCAAACCAGAAGCAGTAGTTTAATTGCAGCGGCATTGTCCCTTACCACAAGAGCCTTCAATTTATCATCACTTCAACACTTAATACTGCCATCAACAAGGTGTGATTGCAATCGGGCGGCCAACGATCATAACTGTGATAATTTCATCATAGGGTTCAGGCATTCCAAGTTAAATCACTTTCCAAACTAGTCAGTCTGGCAAGTTTACCGATGTATTTACACACGCAGAGAGCACAACGTTCTCATTGGCTCACTTTAACCAACAATTTTGTCTTGCATAGCAAGAGTGTCAACGTTGAATACCTAAACACACCGCCCGGGAAAGGCTTAGAGCGGTTTCTGTCGGTGTTGAGGAATCAACGTTACCGCAGCGGCCGTGAACGGGCTGGCGGATTTGTCTGTTCAACGGGAGTTGGTGAGACCTGATCGAAGTTAAAAGTACAGATGGAGATGCGGTCTGGTCCAAGTTTGCCAAATGGACTCAACTCACCACTTCCTGGCGAAAGGAACTTAGACGGACAAGAGAAGTCAAATAATTAGCACCCAACACTCTGTGCAGGCGAACAACAACCGGCGTACCCCCCTCTCTCACTCTTTTGAGCGCGCCCCAGCTCTGGTCTGAGATCTTTGCCTCAGCGTCCGCAAGGCACATGTTTTCGACGCAGAGGTGAGGGGGGAGGGGCACGAGCCAGACCTCTGAAGTTTCGCTAACTGATAATTCGATTTGCTGGGTGGCCGGCCGACCAGACGAGAAAGCGAGGGCATGCTCGAACGATTCGATGCTGGAGATCGTTAGCATCTTTCGAGGCTATGACTGACGTTATCATTATCAACTTCCCTGTTCACGGCAGCTGGCACAGTTGCAGCCGAGGCACCTCTGTCGGAGGAGGCCTAGCTTCTAACGATACAATTTAATAAGACGACGACTCGATCGCTGGGATAATACTTTTATTCGCCTGACGTTTTGAAATCCGTCGCGGATTCATCATCAGAGACACGAGCAGAGGGTAGTAGCAGATACGGATAAATGCAATTTAACTTAGTCGAGGATTGGCGGACCAGATACCCTCTCCATTTGACCCCTGACAGAGTGCGTTTCCTTCAAGGCAGTCGGGAAACAACGAATCGTAAGGCGGAGGAACTTCGTTTCAGCCAAACTTGCTATCCGGTAGCCTAAAAAGTGATGTGAGGGTTATTCTCCTTTAAGGACTGTGCATGAACACTGATTGGATTTGCTTCCCGTTGATACAACAGGGAAGCGTGGCTTCCGTCCCTTTTTTCGATTGTGTGTATTGACTAGCTCAACACGAAGTGCATTTTCGGAAGGCTCGCTGTTTCTGGTCCCCGTAGCAACCAATCACAAACCGACTCACACAGGACCTCATTTGACGACTGCCGAGCAGACCTCACTTCAGATGCCATCCGCTGGCTTGCGATCGTGCGGGCGTCTAATAGTCATTTCTTTACTGCCTCTGCTCCTATGCATTCTCTACAGAATACACTCTCCCTAACAATGTGGATTTCCCAAGACTTATCTCCTCTCCGAAAGAACCGGGCCTGGAAGCTCGCAGCCGTTAGGGTTAAACCTTTTTAGCCTTAACGCCCCCCTCGATAGCTGGTAAAATCTCGAAGCGTCCCTTCTATGAGCTAACACCACGCAATATTTGTACACGCCAAGGCTTAGCGAGTTTGGACAGCTATGCGGCATAATTATTTTAACTGCGACTTAACACATGCTAAGTTCATGTTTAATGTAAAACTTATTGGTCAGCCGGATGTTATATTTTGTAGTCTTGCAAACTTACCTCATCTGCGATATCAAGATGAGGCAAACGAAATTTCGCCATCACGTCAATCCTTTTAACTCCTAAGTCACTGGCTCGCCAGCGTTATCGAGAAGGAGCAGAGCATGCAGAAAATGCCTCCTTGACATCAAGGCAGTGAAATCCCGTGCGTCAATTTTCCTCTAGTCGTTGTTTTTTTACAGTCCTCCATCAGGATCTCTACGGAGGGCGAGGCAGCTATAAGGTGATTTTAGAATCAATTTCATCATGCCTTGTTTCGTAAATCCCCCCTGCGGCTTAGTCCAGGTGTCAGGTTGGTTTGCTGAACCAAAACAATTAAACTGGTGTTTTTTGAAGCAACTTAGTATGATTCGTCGCATTGATGCACACTAGGGTTTTGAGTTTTTAGATCGCAACTGGTTGCATCGAATGATGACACCAAGGTAAATTTGGATACGAGGGCTAGCTTAAAAACACCCCAAAAGAAACATGGATTAACCTGAATACATTCCTGGCCTTTAATCTGTATGGAAAATGCAATAATAGAAAAGACAGAGGGTAAGGATAGGTATTTAAGCCTATCGCAGGGGGCCGAATAATTAAAACCCTAGCAACTGCGATCCCCAGTCCCAGGTTCCTTAGAAGAAGCGAAGAAATGGGAGGCTAGAGTGGAAGGAAGATAGATAGGAGTAAGTTGACTGTCAGACCAGTACAGGTCCGGCCGTGAAGGGAAGCCGGTCCGGAGTGAAGTCCGCATATCTAGAGCGGTTTTTGCGTGTGTCTGCATTGCAATATGATTGGACAGACTAGGGGGCAAACGGAGGCATGTGCGCACGTTAGCAGCAGTGCATGTTCCTGCGTGAGCGTCCACGTGGACTGAGTCAGCACAAAACCCCCAAGTTTTATATACATAGCCGCTCTTATATGCGTTTTAGCCAGCCTGGTTCAGTTTTTTACTTCAGGTCCACGGAAAGTAACCCTCTGTATTTAGGGTTGGGGTGAACGTTCATCAACGAGTGTAAATATATCTCGACAATAACCGGGAAGACAACGAGCTCGTGACTCAATGGTTAGGGCATTTGACTCTGATCAAAAGGTCGCGAGTTCGAGGCTCAGGTGTGACACCACTTGGGTCTGGGTATGACTGGCTGATGACTGCTAATAAGCCAGAAATGGTCATTCCAGTCTCCCTTGTCTTTGCCGGCAATTACTATCAACCCTCTGTGTGTTAACTACTACTAAAGGCATGCACAAGGTTGTTAATTGTGACGTTCGTTATTCAAATGCATTTTATCTACTGAGTGCTCAGCTCACTTTATTTGAGGGAAACATAGGTATACACATTTTAACCCTTTTTTATTTACTTTTACATCATCATGCTGAAGTCCGTTGCCATAAATAGGCTAAGGAGAATGCATTTGGCGGATATTTACTGACTTGAACGGGACACTGATTTCTGCGGCAACACTTGAGTTGGGTATGGCTAGTTAACGGCGGATAATAGCCATCGTAGTCTCCCATATCTTTGTCGGTAATGTCCTTTTGTCTACATTATTAGCCGCATTGCGGCATAGGCTCGAGTGTGAACTCCAAAGGCACCATGGACAGACTAGTGTGTCCTCCAAATGATCGGTATACGCATATCTGCTACTTACTTTGATGCTTTCTTGTACACATTTCCCTGCTTGTCTGCGGTGAAGCCCCACCGTGAAAGTCCTGTAACCCCCCCCCCCCCCTTTTTACATACTCCTGGAATTAGTGGTGAATAAAGCCGCTTGCAATACCTACCGCTGCCAAACGACATGATTAAACGACACGATCTCGTCAATAAATTGAAGAAGATGTGCTAGAACACATCCTGCGCATGTAATTCGCATAATTAAACAGTTGATTGAGGGCAGTTTGAGGTCCGCCACGTTCGCCTTGCAAACTGTCCATTATAAGTTAGGCTCATACCAATGGATAACTTGGGTTCGCATGAGAAGGAGTACTCCTGAATCTGCATGCGGTGTTTCTCAAAAGTCCAGGGGGATACCCGTTCCCAGGTCCTAACTTTAAACCTAAGCCTGACACTAACCTCAGTCCTAAAACCTTGGATTTTACTCCAGGGCCACTTCGGCGGGGGGTGGGGGCTGTCACGTGCTTTACCAATGGCATACTTATGCCTCCGAGAATTTCATCTGTACTTGCATAAGGACGTCACCTAGTCATCTTTAAGTGATTCTTCAAGCTGTTGTGAGGGAAAATGTATAGGAATGTTAAGGCTAACACGGTTAACCCTAACACCTACAATCTTCCAGACCCTGGTTCCTTAGGAGATGGGAGAAGTCTTGGGAAGGCAGAGTATACGAAACATTATATTGTTTACAGAGTTAGGGGAAAGTTGCCAATTGGTCTTGCAAGGCGCCCGACCGTGAGGCCAGTGGGAGAGGACGGCCTCGCCGTGACCGCGGCGCTCCTAGGTGGAATTCCAAGTGTACTTTGACCGCAGTCATCCCGGGTGGCCGCCGAATACTCGCTTTGTCTCGGTAGACTGGTGGTGATTGGTTGCACAGCGCTAGGTTGACAAGGCGAGACTGGATGTGCTCGTAAGTGGCTCAGACCATTGAGCGAGAACAATCAGGGGATGCCGGCAAGTAGCGCCTGACCGCAGGCAGCATTAGGCGCGCGGGCCAAAGGCGCCATCCGTCAGATCTCAGGTTCCAAGTGGCTGCTAGGGCCACTACAAATGAGTGAGGCGATTTCGAGAAGCAGAAGAACGCTCCGAAATATCCTTATTCTAAAAAAATTTTTCCCGACCACTCTAGATAGTTCTCAAAAGTCAGGCACCTTTGAAACATTTCATAAGGAATGCTAACGGAAGTTAGCGTCTCGAGGACAGGAACTCGGGTGAAATGACCCGAGTAGTCCCTGCGGATAAGGCGGCTCTTTCACAATAGGAGCGTAATATCAGGGGGTTTTGCCACGAGAATATTCAAACATGTGGAACTTATGGCTCGCAGTGTTAAAGAATTCACGCAACTGCAAGCCGACAGAAATAAGAGCACACGGTAATTTGTGTCAGAGGTGAAAAAAGTAGAAAGCTTCTAATTGCAGAGACACCATACAGCTCAGTCTCGACGAAAACATGCCTGCAAAATACGACGCTTTATTCGAAGATATGTCTCGACTGGTTCCAAAAAATTAGTACACTCAGTCACCCGTAAGAGCATCTTGACCTTAACCCCCACTCTGATATTAACTCCAACCTTAAACTTAATCCTAACTCCCCACCTAAATCATAAACATAATTTTTCTGGAACTTGACGCACCAACATAATACGTATTGCGGATGGTTTTTGTTTCAGGCTCCTGTTTAGGCAGCCTGAATGCAACTGAAATTGCATATTCTGTCAGGTTTGGAGATCCCTGATCTTATAACGAGATTTGTAACCGGAAATCAGTCGAGAATTTTCTCTGGAAATAAATCTACAGCCGCTTGGGGATAAATAAGTGTGTGTGTGTGTGTGTGTGTGGCAGCTTTCTGGTGAAGACGCTGGAAGCCCTTCATGATGGCAGAGCCATCAACGGGTTGATCTAAGAGCCATAAAGTGACAGGTTCCTTGTGGAGAACGGGCAAACGCTGCAGCGGGGTTCAGGAGTGTGGCAACGGTGGAAATTAGGAGGACCGGGTAGCGAACAGGTCCACTAAAACTATTGGCCTGAGAGTGCGTTGTGGAGGGTGACCGGCAGGACAGATGTCTCCGCATGAAAATGATCGATAAATGCCATTATATAGCAACCCGTGCTTGAGCAGAGGGCGGCGGAGGCAGAAAACACTTGCCAATACAAGCGAACATGCGTGTCCCAGAAAGCAATTGAGAAGAGAAAGTCCCAGCTATCTAGTCTTCCTCTTCGCAGGAAAAACTGACCGTAGAGGACCAGATTGGTTCCTCATAAATGAGGTGCGGCTTGGCCAGCACCTTGAATGTGGTTGCCAAAATCTCTTTTGTGCAGCCTCAGGATGTGCCCGCTAGAGCCTTGAGGACCTCGGTGCAGCGGTTCAAGTTGCCTACGTCTTCCCTGGCATGGCCCACAAACGTGAAGAGCGGATCGAAACGGACGCGAAGAAGCTTGGACTTAAGGATGATCTGTAGCGGGTCGTGCCTGGCTGACTAGCTCGCGTCGAAGTGCACTTTCCCAAACGCTCACCGATGTGCTTTCTCGACGCCTCGATCAGCCAATCATAGTTCTCGCATCTATGAGGCGACGAATGAGGAGCTTGCACGCGTGCCCGACGCAAGTTGCCTCTCTGCCCAAAATCTCCAGGCCGACCTAGCCAATGAAAGCTATCTCTCTCTCGCTCTCTCTCTGTCTTCTGGCCCGACTACTAAAAGACCTCACTTGGAAATCGGCTCTGAGCGAGGCGGGTTGGAGGCCGCGCGCTCATGCGCCCTCCGGCCGTACAGCCATGCCGGATGGACTGGCAACTTTCCCATAACTTTTCTGTAAACAATACACTGTTCCGTCTACTCTCGCCTTTCCACCGTCTTCTCTCCAACCTCCTAAGGAACCAGGGTCTGGAATATTGTAGGTGTTAAGGCCATAACGGTCGAAGCCTTAGCTCCTATAGATACATAGAGGCGCACCGCTGACGATGATGGCGGGGTGACGACTGAACACCTTCGGGTCCAGCCGAGATCATCATCCCGCGCTGAGTGAGGAAGTTTACGGCACCAGCCATGAACTTCGAGAGGAGCTGCGCAGTCTGATGAATGTGAAGAAGGTAACATCATCCGCATATGATACCGATTTCACAGGTGCCCGGGGGAGTGGGAGCTCTCGCGTGTAGATTTTAAAAATAATCGGACTGAGCACAGAGCCTTGAGGAACGTTACAGGTCTGTTGACGGGGCTTACAAAGGACGCCGCGAAAAAGGACACGATCGTGGTGGTCACAGATATAGTGCACAAAACATCGGACTAGGCCAGTCGGGAGAGTCATGAAGACCATGTCGTGCAGGAGCTGATCATAATAAACGCAGTCGAAAGTGCGTGACAGGTCGATTGAGACTGCCACGGTACGTGAAACGGGCTTCTGTTGATTAAAGCGTCACTGAGCTCGAAAAGCACCGTTTTGGTATCACGACCTGATCCGAAACCATGTTGATAGCAAGACAGATCCACTGCAGATGTCAGAATTGGATGAATGAGGCGTTCCAGGATCTTCGTCAGTGGACTGAGCAGGGCAGTTGGGTGATACGAAGTCGCTAGATTGGAGTCCTTACTAGCTTTGACCAGAGGGATAATTATTAACCGGCGCTGGCAATCGGTATGATTGAATTAGCCAGCGAAAGTTTGAAAATTGCAGCCAGGTAGGCAGCCACCTTAGGGCCGATATGGCACAAATGGATAGGTGCAAGACCATCTGGTCCTAAGGCATTCGATGTTCTCGTTTTCTTAACGGCAGTGAGGATAGCGTCAGCAGAGAAGGAAATGTCCGGGGGGTGGGGCTTTATGGAGGAAGCGAAGAAGGGAGCGCTGGCTTTTGGGACTGGACACCGAGTGGGGCGAGAACATTTTTTAAATCTTTGCGGTGATCTTACCATTCTTCGAAATCAACTTGCCGTGTTGTAACTAGCTCGCGTCGAAGTGAGCTTTCTTGAAGTCCTACAGCCGTTAATCTGGATGGCTGGGAACAATAACCGTCCCCGAAACTGATAGACTGGTTAGATAGGTCAGCCCGGGGCTTGGTCAGATTGCGTAGAAGCTGCCAAGTGGCAGCCGAGTCGCCGCGGCAATAGCAAGTTGCAACTAGTTCACACCAGCGTTGGCGTTTGCTGTCATCGACGCTCTTGGTAATTAAGTCGTTCAGTTCGCTGATGCGCGATTCACAGTCATCACGTGCTCGTATATCATCTGTCTCGCGTTCCATGCGGGAGGCTTCAGGTGGATAGTTGGGACAAGGTAAGGTGAGCTTTCGAATTTGAGCTGCCGGGTTATTTTGTGCTCCATTCACGTGGGAATGTATTCTTGTACATATGTCACCCTGTCTATTACCTTACCTTATCCCTTGCTGAAAGTATATGGAGCCATTTTTTGCTAAAAATTTTGGAAATTACTTTCAAAATAAAGCATTATCTCTCTTTCTCAATGCGGCCGTTCGGGATGTGGTGAATTGCTGCTATCAAAAGCAGTTGACGAATGGCTCGCTCAGCCGTGTGAACGCAGGTGGGAGGCCGTAGGAGGTCGATCTCAGCTGCGCATTCGGCGGTAGACGCTGCCCAGTCGGCTTTATTGAAGTTGATGAAGTGCCTGTTAGGAGCCTTCATACGGTCGGCGGCGGTGGCAAATTCGAGCACTGTAGGGGAGGTGATCGCTCCTTAGACTGATTTTCGTGCTCCCCGTAGTGGGGGCTACCAGACTAAGACTGGTGACGTAAAAATCGGGTGAGCTGGGGGCAGCATGCTCTAATTCATCAGCCAGGACATCTTCCCAAAGATCGGCCGCCAATTTAGAATATCACAAGTCATGGTGGGCATTGAAATCACCTAGCACCTAGTTGTCTCCAGAAGGAAGGTAGGGAGCGATGAATGAATTTAAACCGGGAGGACAACTGGAAGATGGGAGGATGAAGACATTCACGACGGTAAGCGGTGCCGAGCCAATGTCGAGGGAAATTGCCAATTCTTCCATGGCGTTGGCATAATGTAAAGGGGAATTGGTGGTTGGCGATAGATGTGTCCACAAAAAAGCCAAACCTACGCCTTTGTTACGACCGCGGTCACGACGGACGATCGTGTAGTCGGCACAGAAAGGAACTCTGGCGAAGTTAGTCTCTTGGATAGCCGCTACAATTATGCTGTGCAAACGCATGAAAGCAAGAAACTGGTCAAGCCGTTTGCAGTGAACTATAGAAGCTTAAGGACAGGCGACGTGCTGCGATCAGAGACTTGAGCACAAGTGCGGAATACAGGAAGGACAGAAGGCGTAGGAGCAGGTAGACGCACGGTACAACTGGGGTAGGTGAAAACGAGAAACCAAACGGCGAAGTCGGCAAGGCTATCGCAGAGGGTTAAGTGAGTTAAACCCTGTTAACTGCGATCTTCAGGCCCGGTTCCTTAAGAGGTGAGAGGAGTCATGAGAAGGCCAGAGTGATAGGAACAGTGTATTCTGTACAGACGGAAAGGAGAATAGTTAGGACAAAGTCTTGACTAGCGGAGCGCACGTCTAGCCGCGAGGCGGGCTAGGTTCGCAGTGACGTCTAGCGGCAGCCACGACCTTGAGGTCTGCTCAGACGGATTGAGGTCACTTTACTGTGGGTTGAGGCCAGGACGGGGGAGACACGGTGCGTGCGTTCGCTAGCAGTGAAGGTCTTGCGTCCGTTTGCGCATGGCCCGAGGCACGTGGGAAAACTGCCTTCGCGCGAGATCCTATACTCTGAGTGAGCTTGTCCGTTGCATCAAGAGTTAGGAGGGCATCGGGCAGCAGCGTCCACTACAAGGTCACTGCAGCAGATATGGCACCAACCATTGCAAGAACCGCAAAGTACAGAGCAGTCGCGGTGGACCAGGTGGACTTGACAGAGCGAGCAGTACCAAATAGGCCCAGGGTTGGCCTCAATTCCGGCGGCGAGGAGGAGGAGGAGGAGTCGGAGTAAAATGGCAGGGAGGGGCTGCTCCGTCAGCAAGTCCTCAAAATGAGAAGAGGAGACATTGCTCGAATGTAGGGAGATTTTTATAGCAAACTTTGGTCGCAGTGAGGCGGGCGGGAACACGACGAAGACGCATCTGCTGTGGTTCCCGGGATAAACGAGTCTCATGGAGAAGAGTTTGACTTAGGGTATAGGACGGAATAAATACGTTGCTGTGCCCTAAGTTTTCAGTATAGAGCCCTCGCAGATAAAGCAGTCGACTGCATAAATGTCTGAACGCGGATTCCAACTGCAGCTCCTGTCCTTCGGGAAGGGGTCACAACAGATTAATTGCTCCAGCCATTTCATTTAAGGTCATTTAAGCGCTATCTGTAATTTTTTAAACCTGAGCAGAGCAGGGATACTGGTAATAGCTAGAAAAAAACAAATTCTCCACTCATTAGAGCATCAAATTACGCCCCAACGACGGCAGTTGGGAATACCGAGCGCTGCACGAAACAGGTATTATTCATCCTGGTTGGGCAGTTTCGATTTGTTTCATAATTCCGGCTTTGTAACCAGGGAAGAGGGATGCAAATGCCACTCAGGCTTAAACTGATTTTCTTCTAAGGTAGACTATAATTCGCCTTTAATTTGCGTTGGCAGTCCGTTGCAATCCGCAGTTATTTCTACAGACGGGAGCTAAAGCGCCTGAAGCCAGGCCAAGAGGACTTGGAAAATAAAAACTGAATAGAGCCCTAGCGCGCCCCCAGATTTTGCCTATATAATCGAAGCATAGTGAGGGCCTGCAATGAGATATTTTACAGGCCGTAATGAACAGGAACTGTCTAGTGTTGGTTTTGCTCCTCTAACCGACGCAGACGGCAGGAGTAAGGAAAGGATTATTGGGCAATCGTAGGTTATGCTGAATAAAAAAGATTGATAAAAAGATGGATAAAAAGATTTATCCTTGCTTAAATAGGTCGGGGCGGTTACTTCGGGTCTGGTCAAGGAAATTGCAGGTGATGTGCCTATCGAAACTGGTTAAGGCTAGGAAGGTTAACCCTAAGAACTACGATCTTCCAGGTCCATGGTTCCTTTAGGTGAAGAGAGAAGACGGTGGAATAGTGTATTCTGCAGAACGATAGGAGAATAGATGGAACGAGTTTTGACTCTCGGATGATCGCAGTCCGGCTGCAAGGGTGTCAATTTCGGAGTGACGACAGCGTCGGGAATAGCCGGTTGGTCGGCGCATGCTTGGTTACAGTAGCCAATCAGACGTCAGTCAGACGACCTTGAGAGGAGCAAAGAATGGCATGCACGCGCGAACCTTGCAGGCCAAAGGCACCACGCGTCAGCAGCTGATCTTGGGTTCCAAGTGGCTGCTAGAATCCACTACATGCCCTCGCAGGTGAGGTGTATAATGGTTGTCCCTCCCTGGTGGCGGTCTCCAGCCCACCCTCTCCTGTAGAGATTTGTGCGTAATAGTTAATCTACCTACGAGGACCCCGCAGAGTGTTCTCCCCCCCTGTGGCAGCCTTCAAGTCCACATTCCCCTCAACTCTCTTCTTCAGTTATGTATGATCGCTTATATGACAGTTTATGACTATCCTGGTGCATTCGTACTAAATACGTGTGTTAACATTTAGCCCAGTTTCCCATCTCTACGAATGACTGCTATCATGGTCGAACATTGTAGAGGAAGAATAGCATGTGGACACAACCAGAGGACAGCGGACGGAGACGAACAACTAAGTACCGGCCCTAGTCAGAAGGAAGCTATGATATTCAGGAAGTCCACTGTGCTCGGGCGTTACAATGTAAGCCCTTTTAGCCAACACTAACCGCCTCCCCCGCCAAGGATCGTGTCAAACTGGAACGGTGTTAATGATAGATAGATAGATAGAGAACTATATTGTGATGATAATATCAAAATTTTCAGCAAAAAGATGGCTCCATTCACGGAGAGCAAAAACTAAGGTAAATTATGGGGTCCAAAAAGCCCTGGAGTAAACGGTCAAAGATAACAAAATACTCAAAGTAAGAAATCGGCACGGTTACCACATCAGTTATGGACACAGGACTGGCGGTTTTGAAGAATAAGTAAATTTTCGCCAACTTTATTCTTCTAAGCCTTCATATAGCAACGAAATCAAGATGAAGATTTTTTTTTTAAAAAAAAGGAACGCTAAATAACCAAAAAGAATGTGAAAAACAAAGACCACAATAAAAAAACTTTGTGCATGACTTCATTGGTTAACACGCGGAGGGTTATCTCCTATAACTATGCAATAATAAACAAAGCCAGGCCACGTATTTTAAACTTCAAACGCTTACACAACCTATCCATACCGAATAATTGTTAGTTAGAACCCAAGAGACCACCTTAAACTTACTGTCTAATCTCAGAGCTCGTGCTTCAACAAGAGGCCAGCGAGGCATGCTGTGTCGACTGAGCATAGTTGGGTCATAATAGACTGGGCGGACCTGAACAGCAAAATATTCAGGTGAAAATTGAAAAAGGGCGTGGCTACGAATTTCTCGAGTCAAACAGAGAACAAGAAACCACCCTACCCACGCATGGTGCCGTCCTAGAGGCAGAACCAGGGCCTTGCATGAGGGATCATTCGGCCCTTATGTGTGATAAAATCAACTAACGCAATCACAACTTTCTACAATAAACTTGGCGCAGGTACGTACTAGATATAGGTTGCGCTCTAGGAACAAGTTAACGAGGAAATCACTTGTCGTACATTTTTTTGGATTACGAGAGTGGACGGGACTACATTTTCAAAATCTATACGTTGGCGCCGCCGTATGAACGGAAAGATGGGTGGATCCGGACGGTGGGGCTCTCAACAGATGACCCCGTCCACCCCGTCATCCAAAAAAATTACGGAAAGTGGTTTACTTGTAGGACTGATTCTAGAACGTGACCTATATATGGCTTGGTAAAAGTCACTCCAGAAACGCGCAGCACCGTTGATCGAATGTACGGATGAGCTCTCGGACTGAACGATGGCCCCATCCGATATCGCTTGGCTTCGCACTTAGAACAGGACAGAAACCATAGAGTTACTGGAAGACCTACAGGAAATAATCGGATTTATGATACATGGCACACCAACAATATGCATACGGCCCGGGGCACAGGCACGACTGAACCTTGGCCCATAAACAGTGTTTTTGCCGTAACTAGTTTCAGCCAAACGCACACTTGTGAACGCTTGCTGTTTCTGGCTTCTGGAACAGCCAATCACAGGCCGACTCACACAGGACCTCATGCGACGACTGCCGAGCAA
This sequence comes from Ligula intestinalis, assembly GCA_036362985.1. NCBI lineage: Eukaryota > Metazoa > Platyhelminthes > Cestoda > Diphyllobothriidea > Diphyllobothriidae > Ligula > Ligula intestinalis. The sequence continues at coordinate 111,867,558 of JAYGXS010000001.1, read as the reverse complement.
ACTTAACTTCAGACGCCGTCCACTGGCTTGCGGTTTTGCGGTCGTTTGACAGTCACTTTTCTATTGCCTATTCTCCATTCCATCTGTACAGAATTTACTGTTTCTACCACTCTGACCTTCTCATGACCTCTTCACCTAAGGAATCGGTCCTGGAGATCGCAGTTACTGCGGCTTTACTTACTTAAATCCCTGCGGTATTCTCATTCGTAAGCCCACTGTGACACAGATCCCGGCGCTATAATATGCACCAGAAGACAGTGGGAGTGCATCATCCTGAATGCATTCTTTAAAGCATTATTGAATTATCTCTGACAAAGATAGCTCCCCCTTTTCAGTAACATATGCATATAAACGAATATTCGCTTCTTATAATGAATGAAAATAATGAGTCATTTTATGAAAAAATGCCTGCTATCAATTGAAAAATCACATGGTGTAAATAACAGGGGCAGGAACTAGCCTCAGTGCAGATGGCTTTGCGCTAAATTCCGGGGAAATAAAGGGGTAGAACCCTACTTTGGGTCCCAGAAATTGTTTAAGCAGTCTAATGTTTTCGCAACAAAATAGCGCGCCACAAATAAACACAGAAATTTACTTCCATTTCTTACAGACTGATAGTTTATTGTGTGTGACAAATTCGGGCATTTTATTTACTTATACTTTATATTTTACTGGGTTTCTTGATATTCCTGAAAAATGGTGGCTTGGTCATTCACTTCAACTAACCTGAGGCCAAAATTACCATTCAGGAATGAGATTAGTATAGTTCGCGGCATGCAAAAACGTTGCGCTATTTTATTTCATTTATTTACATTATTTATATTTAAGTTCAGTTTACAGTTTAGTTTTCAGTTCATTATTATGTTTGCTATTTTTATTTAAGTTTAAGATTAATTTTCAGTAAAGTGAGTTTAGTTTATTTTAATCTATGTTTTTAGTTAATTGACGTTAGTTTTAGCTAGTTCTTTTAAATTAAGTTATTGCTCAGTATTTAGATAATTGCACATTTAAATTATAGCGCGCTTTTTTATTGACAAATATTAGATTATTTAAATAATTATTCTTGTTTTTTCTACTTCAAAAAACCTTATTTTTGATAATATTTCATTTCCTTGGTATTGCCCAGACTATGTACACTTTATTACACCCTGTCCTGTATTACAGGATGAAGGGGCTTTCGCGTGCTCACTTGGGACCCAGAGTAGGATTCTACCAAATAAGGTTTAGGATTAAGATGAAAGTATGGGCTAAGTTTGGGATTAGGTTTAAACTTGGCGTTAAGGTCAAAGTTGGGGGTTTGGGTCAGGATTATGTTGATGAAAGTTCAACAGTTCAGAGCCCACGTGCCGTCCAACAAACTATCCACGCGCAAGAAGGCAATGAACGTTAATTGCCGCTGTATGTTTGCAACAGGGACTGTATCCTATAAATACTGCAAACTTCTTTGCAGGCATTACCCGTTTCTGCTTCTGTGTCCTTCTCGTGTCTCTGATAATGAATCCACGAGGAATGTCAAAACGTCAGGCGAGTAAACGTATTGTCCCAGCGATCGAGTCTTCTTCTTCTCAATTGCTTCCTGGGACACGCATGTTTGCTTGTATTGGCAAGGGTTAAGGTGTTGGTTCGTTTTAAGTGTAGGGTTTGGGTTTAGAGTAGGATGGTTTATCTTTATGTTAGGATTAAGACATGGGAGTAGTTATCCTTTCTGAAGTTTATCGCAGGCGACCACCTGTTTCAATTGGGCAGGGCGTCTCGATTGCTATGTCCCGTTTAGGTTACCATACAAGTCCCCATTACTGCTAGAACTTCAGTAATTCTCAATAGACATGAAGTAGAAACCTGCTTCCGTTTAAACCGTCAATATAAGCATCGAAATTCTGGTGGATTATAGATGATTCTGCGGGATATGATGTAATCCAGCTGGATAATAGTCGATAAAACGTATCCCAACGAATATAAACTGATAGATATGATAAGGCGTGAAAGGCCAGATTGTTATAGATAATTTAATGTAGTGTTGAATGAGTAGAATATTAGGAGCAGTGACTCCCACACAAGTGAAGTCCAGCCATGAATGGGTCGGAGTCCAGAGGCGCAGTCCGACAAATAGATCACCGCGTCCAGACAACTACAACCGAAGAGTAGATCGTCGTTTCTGGGAGTGACTGAGCGTCAACAACTCCTTTGCAGTAAGCTCCTGGTCTTGAGAAGTTGTTGGCCAGTGAGGCCAGACAGGGGGTGACCTTTAACGGAGGTTTTGACAACCTGGGGCGCGCACGAGAGCCAGACACGCGGGGCATGTGAGCAAAGCCTGGCTAGGAAATACAAGGTCGCTACAATTGCTTACGAAATCCTGTCTGGGCAGTCAGCTTGCTGTATCTGTAATGGTGGATTCGATAGGATTAGTAGGTTGGGCGGCTAAATCGACCCAAGTGCGATTAAATTCACGGCCGTATGGTTCAATGGTAGAGCGTTGGCTGCGCAATAGCCTTCCCTGCTGTGTGGGGCCGACTGCCACCGAGGTGGCGAGTTTTTCGCCTTTAGGTCAACTGAATTATTGAAATGTGCGAAACCCTCCTACTAATAAACGGTAACCTATAAAACGATTCTACAACTCACCGGAATCTCTTCTCAGTTGTTGCTGCTGAGTAGAATCTATGATCCTGACTTAAACTTTTTTTGGTGTTCAAGGGTTTTCTCCGACAGCTCTACGTCAAGGCATGGCCCTGAAGAGTTCAGTTAAAACACACCGAATGAGATGATTATTCTCTCGTTTTCATGCTGGTATATCTACATGGTTTCATTTTGCAACCTCGGCGCTGAACTTCGCGGACTATTTTAATTCAGCGGAGGTTTGCCATTCCGACTTATTTGAACTGCTTCGTATAATTCGGTCCCAGTTCATCTTCAGATTCCTGGTCCCCTGGATTGTAGTTATTATTCCTATTTCGCGATTAAGAAAAGTTTATTTGATCTTCGCGGATTTCGTCTGCAGCGTGGCTGTCTGTACTGACAAGTGCATAATTTTCCGCAGTCTGCGGTGGGCTTCGCTTATGCTGCTCATGACCCCTTTTTCTATGAGTGGCATTTGCGATCACTTTCGAGGCTTGAACTCTAAAGTGATCAGACTCAACTTGGCGCAGCATACGTCACGAATTCGTCATTCATGTGCCCTTTACAGCGCAATAGTACTTCGCGTAGATTTTAAAGGGTGTCACGGATGCCGGTTCACGCCAAGCCCCTCAGACAGTGTTGGATTGTTATGGGTGGCACGGGTGGTGCTTCCCGCCTAGCCCTTCGATCTGATCTTGCCGACTGGTGGATTTTTGGTTCCATTAAATGCATCAGTGGGCTAAATGAGCACTTTTAGATCACATCTCTGGCACCTAGCTCTCATCCAGGGCTCCATGAAGATCTCCTCTGCGCAGTGGTCACAACCCACCAATCACACCCAACTAGTGGGCAAAAGCAGAGGAGAACATGTAGTACGCGGATTCATTCTCGATAAACCCATCTTTTCCCTCGTTCGGTACGCAGAAAAATCCTACGAAGTGGGCAACATGCAATTTCACGGGTTGTTCGGGCTAATTCGAGACGTGATATCGCAGGAGGTTATGTAAGTTAAACCCCAGCAACTGTGATTTTCAGACCATGGTTACTCAGTGGAGAAGCAGCCTTGGGAAGGCCAGAGTGTTAGGAACAGTATATTGTGTACACAGAGGAATGGAGAATAGATGGAAAAAATGACTTGGGAACACACGACCAGCCAGGAGAGTCAACCGGGGCAAAGTGACAGTTCGACAGCAATCAGGCCAGTGGACGGAGAAAACATTCAAGCATGCAGGCTTACCATTCGTCACCAGCCCAGAAGGCATCAATGCAGAAATTGTGATTGGCTGTTCGCAGACGTCAAGAACCGCAGTCGTGAGATTCAAGTAGAGTTCACTTCAACGCGAGCTAGTCGCAACAATGATAACATCAGTCCAAATTCGTGCTGAGCGTATATGTTAGTCCCGTCGGAGGTGTATTGAGTGCCCCTCAGTGAAGAAGAGACCAGAAAATGTGTCATGCAATTTAAACGACTGACCTGGGCGGCTGGACTCGATGCAGGCGTGCGACACGAAGCACACGGACACAATCTCCTTTCTCGTCCTGACTCTAGCGTCAGTATGTCTTCACTCATCGTCTCATAGATAACCAGCTAGAAAGGAGGCCAGCCCTAAAAACCCGCGATATGGCTCGACACAAAGTGTACACACAACATCAGCGATACCTGCTTCGCCAAACAAGGAGTCCCAATCAACACTAAAAGGGCATTTTGAGACAAATGTCTTATCCTTTGCAGTACATCTTATGACGATAACTTTAAGGGCGGAACCTCCGCACAATTAATGGGGCTTACACTTCCCGTAGCTTTGCACGCACCTCTTACGTCTGCAACGATTACCCTTGGTGACTTTAGTGCCAAAAGTTGGCAAAAATTAAGCTAACTGGAAGCGAACCGCTGGAGAAGGGGACTAGCTCTCTACGTTACACGCACACAAAAACCTCGCCTTCTCATTCATTACTAACATCGTATTTTGTAGTCCAAAAAACAGGAAGACAATTTTGGCGCATTCTTGCTCACAGAGAAGGTGAAAGCAGTTTTATGGGCTGGACAGGCGCTGCCGACCTGTCGTCTCGAGGAAAATGTAGCAACCCGAGCCCCGTAAAAGGCCCTAAACATACACTTCTACAAATTTTCTTCACTGTCTATCCTATTTCCCCACCCCAAAAACCTTTATAACCACCATTTCCGTAGAACAAAATGCTGGGTCTAGAGGTATATGAGGTGCACTACTCAAACTACCTCTGTCAAAAGGGCTTCAAAGCCTCACTCTGATTAGTTCACCGGCTTCCTCTATGTACAAGTTCTGGTAAAAAACCGAAACCGGTCTGATGACTCCAACGGGCAAATCTGTCATCTCCTATCCAGAGGAGAAATTGTTGCAGTGGTTAAAGGGCAAGAGTAGCTTATGCAGGCCCATTCATTAATCCCTACTCCCTGCATGTTTTCCTACGAAAACGGTGGTTATATCGCAGGGGGTTAAGTGCGTCTAACCGTGCAACTGCGATCTTCAGACCATGGTTACTTAGTGCTGAGGAGAAAAATCTTTAAAGGCCAGAGTAGATGGAAGAGTTTATTGTGTACACAACGGAAGAGGAGAATAGATTGACTTGGGAGAGGTGCGTCCGATCAGTAGGTTGACCGGGCCCAAGTCAGGTGTTAGAGTAGTCGGGCCAGAGGACAGATAGAGGGAGATCTTTCATTGGGTAGGTCGGCCTGGAGATTTTGGGAAGAGAGAGGCAACTTGCGTCCGGCACGCGTGCAAGCCCCTCATTCGTCACCTCATAGATGCGAGAACTATGATTGGCTGATCGAGACGTCGAGAAAGCACATCGGTGAGCGTTTGGGAAAGTGCACTTCGACGCGAGCTAGTCAGGCAGGCACGACCCGCTACAGTACTCCCCCCCAGAGACCGTAACGCGGAAACTGAAAGAATCCGAGTGGAGGAAGAATAGTTTAGTTAGGTGTGAGAGATACGTACCAAGATGAGGTTGCGAGAGGCGGGTTAGTGCCGCCAGTGCCGCTTGGGAGGAGGCAAGGTCATCTCGCGTCCGCGTGGGCAACTGGGTCTGCGGTAGGAGGAAATTTCTCGACTACGCGTGCATCGGCATGTCGTAGGAGATTGGGCATCTCAACTACGTGGGATGGAGCCTGGTTGGCCGGGTTGAACTTCAACAGCAAATCAGTATGCCGTATCAGTATGAGTTGAACCAGAAGAATCATTGGCAGTAGAGGGAAGGATTGAGATTGAGAAGGAGATCTGGGTGCTGACACTCATAGGGAGACATCTGTGTTGGATTGGCAAGTAACCATGACCTGGGCTGAATGGGCTATCAGCAGTAAGTCGCGAATGCCAATCACCAAATACTTAGGGACATGTCCAGAAATCGCCAAATACGCAGGGAACTGCGTTGGGACAGGTCGGGAAGTCGGCAAATACGCAGGGAAGGCAGGCCACATCGGAAGTTGTGAGCGGTTGAAGATCTCGACCTCGCTTCACGACAGGATGTCGATGCAGAAAGTCTCCATATCGCGGTCACATCAGATGACACAGGAGAAATTCAATTGAAGGCGAGGGAGGTTTGATGATGATTGAGCTCAACCAGATCAGAAGTTGAGTGTTCATCTCACGTCGGAAAGTTATCAATATCGCAGGGGTTAAGTGCGTCTAACCGTGCAACTGCGATCTTCAGACCATGGTTACTTAGTGATGAGGAGAGAAGACTTTAAAGGCCAGAGTAGATGGAAGAGTTTATTGTGTACACAACGGAAGAGGAGAATAGATTGACTTGGGAGAGATGCGTCAGATCAGTAGGTTGACTGGGCATAAGTGAGGTCTTAGAGTAGTCGGGCCAGAGGACATATAGAGGGAGATCTTTCATTTGGTAGGTCAGCCTGGAGATTTTGGGCAGAGAGGCAACTTGCGTTGGGCACGCGTGCAAGCTCCTCATTCGTCGCCTCATAGATGCGAGAACTATGATTGGCTGATCGAGACGTCGAGAAAGCACATCGGTGAGCGTTTGGGAAAGTGCACTTTGACGCGAGCTAGTCAGCCAGGCACGACCCACTACAGTTATGAGGCTTTATGGGTGAGGAATTAGGATAGGCAGTGGACTATACTTTAATAAATGTTCAATGCTTTTTATTTTTCTGTATTTGGAAGTGTTCTTGATGTGTATCTGTAGATTTTCCTCATCTTTATTATCGTTTAACACATTGCGGAAAAAACCGATTATTAAATTGCAGGTTTCTTGAATTTCACGAAACATTGAAGTGGTGGTTAGGAGGTCGGCTACTTCAACTTATCTGAGGTCCAATTTACCGTTCTGGAGTTATATTAGTATTGCCCGTGGCGCGGAACGCCGCGCACACCTTCAATTTCCATTTGGAAAAACTTACTCCCAACGGCCACGGGAAGCAACCTCGACTACATTTTTTCACTTAACACTTACTTCTAAATGTTTCGTTTTCTGCCTATCCTATTTTTCCACCCCCCAAAACTCTATAACCACCGATTTTGCAGAACAAAATGCTGGGAATAGGGGTATATGAGTGGGCCTACATAAGCTACATTTGCCGGTTTAAGTTACTAGGTAGAACCCTTACCGCTGCGACCTCCAGGCCCACTCCTGTGTAGAACAAGAAGATGTGGGAGGCCAAAGTAGAAGGAACAGTTTATTCTGTACAGAATGAGCGGAGAATGAGCAGGAGGAAGTTGCCTATCAGACGAGCTTAGCGCTACACCCGAGCGGGGCAGGATCTCAAGTGTTTGAGTCTGGCAGGTGTCTCAGCGTCCAGAAAGCGGCCTTCATGTGAGTCAACCTTGAAAGGTGATTGACCAGATGGATTAGGGTCAGCGTAAGAGTGTGCGCATGTTACTAGCCGCCACCGCCGCACCAAGCAAGCGTTCGTGCGGGGTTTGTGGCACCAATGATTGGCTGTCACAGAGGCAGACAGAGACTGCAATCAACAGGACAGATGGAAACGAATCTGCACACTTTCAATACTAAAAAGTACCACAACATAGGTTGGTGGAAATTAGAAGGACTGACTGACTCCAAAAAATTCCAGTATATGCGTACGGTTAGCCACGATCGTCCACCCTCTCTAGTGAAGAGGTCAAGAGGAAAAGCCCCATTTCAACCCGGTGCTAGCAAAATTCTAGAAGCCTGATAGACCTTACGTCTTGAACAAACCGTCTTCGATGTAACAAGAGAGGGGAGACACGAACAGGCCCGTAAAAGTTCCAACAGGCCAATTTAGCGAACCTCAAAAACTGAAAGGAAACTGGCAAGTGTGCCTGCTCACTGGGGCAGCTTCTTTCTCAGTATTGCAGGCAAAAAAATGTTGCCCACATCCTTATAAATTGTCTAGATCTCCAATTGGAATGGAAGATTTCTCCGAAGGCACCGCGCGTATTCCGGAAGCACTAGCCGATAAATGATATGATCTTTGCTATGAAGCAACTACAGGATAAATGACGGGAAATTAGGACCAGTGGTTACGCTACTCCCCATAGATCTAACGAGGACTTCAACACCGTGAGGTATGGAATCCGGAAAACGGGGATGAAGGATGAGTGTCCAGAAAGCTTCATTCTGGTTAGGCGACCACAAAACTGCATGATGGAACACTTCAAAAACCGTTGGTAAACTGTAATAAGGTTCGCGGCAATAAATCATACTATAAACGCGGTACCACGCCGACCGACGCCTACGGTGCTGATCGATAATCAACAGCTACCACCGGACGGATAGTACACTCGTTAAAGAGAGGTTTTATAAATTCCCTAGGTTTAAAATACACACTCTGGTCTAGTTTGATTTATTATTTCCTAGCTATAGGAAGTCACTCTGTATGGATTAAGTACTACATTCATAAAACGACATGCACAATGTTATTTAATTGAGGATTTTGTTTTTCAAATTAATTTTATTAATTGAGAATTCCTTTTTTTTAAATCAATCTCGATTTGACGGCAACGAAAATGTGTTTTACAAATAAACCTTATGATTATTTGGTTGCTATACATCGGTCTAGGAAAATAAAGTTGACGGAACTGTACTAACTTTTTTAACTTCTAACTTTGCTATGTATGCCCGTCCGTAGTGTCGGGACATCCTGACGCGATGCTGTGTAGTAGAATAATCCTGAGATAGTTCTTCATGATTCAATACCAAAGAATCTAGAGCGGGGTTAACCCCAATTTTATGTACGCAGGATAGCACTGAAGGCACACATTTTATCCACTTCCATTCGAGGAGATTTGGCTGTTGGCTTCCTCTGACAACGTGAACCGGCAAGTAATGGAGTTAGCCAGCATGCTCAACTTCCGCCGTTAAGATCCCTCGAATGTCTACAACCTGTTCAGTGTAACTACGAAAGTAGAGCGAGCCGGAAGGAGATGGGGAATTTTCCGAAGAGAGGCCTCATTGATGACAGTTACTGCTGAACCAGTGTCAACTTCAAACAGCACAGGATGGTGATCAACCGGAAGTGTGATGATGTAGGGTGATTGGAGTGTTTGGCCTGCTGCAAACACTTGAAGTATCGTCTCGCCATCTCCAACTGGATTAGGGTAGATAGCGTGCATACTAGTGTTCGTCCGTTTTTTTTTTGTTGAAAAACACACTCGTTCGAGGTTTCCTATTTTCTTACAAAATCGACAAACTGTCTTTTTATGTTTACAGTCTGACCAACTTTTTAATATTTTTATTTCTTGCGCACAATTCGTTGCTTGTCATTGGTGAGGCCTTAACCCCTAAAACCTCAGTTATCTCCATTCTCGTTTTAGACGATCCCGAGGTTAGTGATGGTTAAGGGATCTTAAATAATCTGCCTTTACCAACTACTTAACATTCGAAGTTTGAAGCAAAATATATGAAAGTAGGGTTTGTGAACATGGTTAGCGGACGAATATTTTCTGAACCCCTCCAAAGACCAACTCATGTTCGTTCAAACGACCTACGAAGGACACAGGAGGTGGTTTGGGAAAAAATGATCTCGGACAACGAGTTCCTGGAGAAGGGATGTATCCGTTATGCCTAATCAGTCCTAAAAATTCTAAAATTCGTAAAATTTTATACTATAACCGCCGTTTGCGTTCATATCGCCCACCGCGAGCCCTAATCTGACTATTCATAGATGTCTGCATTCTCCCCCTCATTCTTTACGACCCTCCAGTTATTTTCCAGCTTTACTTAACAAAGGCCTAGTCATTTTTAAACGTATCTTCCGAATGCTCTCTTCAGCTGTCGGTGTTTTCTTTTTAGCTGAAATTATAATACAGCGACACATTAAAACGGTCAAGCAATTTGCTGGCCACACTCTTGGTGTGGTCACTCATCCTCTTCACTCCAAAATAATGGCTGCGAAGTCTTTCCGTACTATGCGCGGAAGTTTCCGTCAAATGTCTTGCCATGCATCGGTATATCAACACTCTGTACTCCCATTCCTAGCAGGCTACCTCACATGCGAAGTCGAAATCATACGTGGATATCTTGTAAACCTCTAGGTTTTGAGTATTTTATGACCCTTAGCCGTACCTCATCCCTTACTCGCAGCGAATGGAGCCATTTTTTGCTGAAAATGAATGAGGAACGCAGTCGAAGGGTCTGGAAATATCCCAATGTATGCAAGGTCATGAATGAAAAGGCCGCCACCTCAAACAGTAATTCAGGTATCCTCTGGATTGTCAGTTTGACTGAAATAACACCGTCTTACAAAGGCCTACACGGTTTTGTGGAATACGATGGGGTCCGGCCAGATAATAGGCGATAGAACGTATCTCAACGGTTATGAACTACTTAATAATACAAGACGTTGACGGCCAGAGTGTTAGGGATAACTTAATCAAGTGTTGAATGAGTAGAATATGAGTAATAAGTAAGTGACTCCCAGACAGGTGCAGTCCAGCCATGAATGGGCCGCAGTCCAGCGGCGCAGGCTGGCAAGTAGATCACCGGATGTGAACAACTACAACCGAACACCAGATCGCCGGTTCTGGGAGTGACTGATGGTAAACAACCCCGCAGTAAGTTCCTTTGTGCACTGGCCTTGAGAAGTGGTTGACCAGTAAGCCAGAGGGTGACCTTGAACGGGGGTTTTAATATCGTCCCTTGTGTACGCGTGGTGGACATGCTAGACACGGCCTGTCCTCACGGCGTCCGAGGAAAGCATGGCTAAGTAATGCAGGGTCGCTACAGTTTCTTTTATTCCTGATAGATTAAAGATCTTCTCTTGGGGGTCTGGTTCGAGTGAAATTAGGAATCAGACCGTGATGCAAAGCG
>JAYGXS010000001.1:111845522-111856262 GCA_036362985.1 Ligula intestinalis | reverse complement strand
CGCTTTGCATCACGGTCTGATTCCTAATTTCACTCGAACCAGACCCCTTTTGCCGGGAATAATACCTTCCTACTACCAGCTGTTACGGCTGTCAGGGCCTCTGTCGAGATCCAAAGCGGAGCAAGAAAGATGTGTTCCGTCAGCAGTCAGGTGAACGTTCATTTAAGTGTCAAGATCCCCTGACCTAAACCAGCGAGACAACGAGCTCGTGGCTTAATGGTTAGGGCGTTCGACTCTGATCGAAAATGTCATGAGTTCAAGGCTCGTGTGGAGCTCCAATTGGGTCTAGACATGACTGGCTGACGACGGCTTATAAGACAGAAAGGGTCATTTCAATCTCCCTTGTCTTGGCCGGCAATACTATCTACCTACTACAAAGTGCTAACTGTTCATTCGAGTAGCCTACTCAGATGCCGTTAGCCTGAATGTTAATGTGCACAAAAACGAATGTTGCTGAACTTTGCGGTTAAAATACACTCCCCTCCCCCTCCCCCACTTTTTTGACTTCCATATTCAAGTGAGAATAAGGACATAAGTGTGAAGAACTTTTGGCTTGTCACAGCATGTAAGATTGCCAATGCAAGAGTACATGCGAGTCCCAGGAAGTAACTGACAACTAGATGTGATCGCTGGGATAAGAATTTTATTCGCTTGACGGTTCGAGAGTATCCATTAGCGCACAAGCGGAGCCGTTAGTTGTCATAAGTATGCAGTGGTATGAGGGAGCCTACCTCGGTGACTCATGCCGGCTTCGTTGCCAAAAGCCGTGAAAGTGCAGTGGCTACGCGCGCCGGCTAAACTTCTACGCAATGGGTCTGCCTTTGTTTGCCGCACACTCAGCAACCATCGCGCGAGACAGGGAATCCCCCACTGGTGTCTGTCCGTGGGGTTCACCAATCACCATCAGACAGACAAAAGTCTTCGGCGACTGACGTTGGAGTTACTCGGCCTTCCGCCTCGGCTCGAGACGGACGTGACGCTGCAGTGATCTCTCACGGTCCTGGTGGCCGAACTCAACGCCAGGCCGAGACAGCAACTTTTCTACTGACTATTTTCCTACTTGTTCTGTACAGAATATAACCTTCTCCTACTCTGGTTCTCCAAGACTTCTCTATCATTTCCTAAGGAACCGGGCCTGGAAGATCGCAGTAGTTAGGCTTTAACCGGCGTAGCCTTAACAATAACTCCTGTGCGATAGGTATGGTGATTGTATCCTACAAATACATTCTACTATTGTCTCTGATGATGGATCCACGACGGATTTCGAAACGTCATGCGAATAAAATTATAGTCCCAGCGATCACATCTGCTTCTTCGCAAGTACGATTCTTATCCTAAGAGATCCGCTGCAGTAAAAGATAACTAATAGAACCAATAAACCAACTCAAATGTTTATGTTATACTGCACCATGCGAATCAGTGTCTACGGAATAGCGCAGAAAAAGTTCACGGGTGGTTACAATCGGGTACATAACTTCCGCCAACTTACATACACCGGGGCGCACTCCACAGATTTAAGATGACAAATTAGGGTTTTCTTGGCTTAACTGAGAGCATTCTGCCTACCTAGGTGGCATTCAGCACACATTTGATGGCCAAACAAAATACTTGACTAAAATAACTCCGCTCAGCAGTAACTGTCCTGCCCTTTCGGAAGTGCTTTGAGGGCAAAGAAATGTCTGAAATGGCCTACTGGAGAAAACTGATGCACCCGTGACATCTGCGATGATCTCCTCATATGCCCCTTGGGATATTGATAAAAACCGCGATGGGCTCCTTCTGACATACTTCAAACACTCACCAGCAGGCCATCCCATTAGCAAATACTCAACCGCCCCCCCTCCCCACGGGCGACAATTTTTCTCCTTAAAATCCCGCAAATGGCATTAAAACCCCTAGAATTCTGAGCAATGCCTAAGGAGTTTTTTAGTGTCTGCCCTTTTTACGCAGTTCCGTTACTGGCAACGCCACATGTTCTGCATCATAGCTGCTCTGTACCAAGAGGGAGTTAAACGATATTTGCCTATATTTCCCCAATAAACCTGACCTGACCTGTACAGACAACACACACACATGTAAAGTATGCATACCCGGGGGAAAATGTCACTTTGCCAAAAAGAAAACCCCCCTTGGCTGCCATCTTAAGGTCTTATGTTAGGCGAGGCAATAGAAGCCTTTGGAAGAAATTCTAACTGCCATGTCCTTACATGCGCTGGCGGCTGACATGGGGCTGATGAGCCAACAGTAAGTTCGAAACTTCCAGGTTTGACTTATTTTAACGACACCACAGGCCGGCTAGACACAAACCACCGGTCGCTCAAAGCTGACGGCGGTGTGGTCGAGAGCTTCACTTTGTACAAAATAAGTTTTGGAAAGCTTGACCACGCAGAGCTGATTTCAAGAAGAAGCGCAGAGAGTGACAAAAGTGGTTTCACGGTTAGAGAATTGGACTTCAGAGCCACAGGCCACGGGAGTTCGAGCCTTGGGTGGTGCACCGCTTGGAACTGTGGGTATGACTGGCTGATGAGAGCAAATGAGTCAGAAACTACCACTCCAGTCTCTACTGTTCCTCTGCCTACACTACTAGCCGTTGTGCGGCTGCTGGCAGGACTCGAGAGTGAGCCAAAAAACAGAACGGAACAAATGAGTTTCGTTAATGATCGGTGAGCGTCCATAAAAGAGAAAATCGATTTTGTTCGTCAGGCTTTCAAACAGCACTTCATCTGACAAAGGCCACAGTTCTGCTGACTACTACACCCAAACGAAGAAATGGGCTGATAAGACGGAATGGGGACTGGCGTAGGCACCTTTGCCCGGGTTCTCCGCTGTAAAGAAGAGACTCAACAAGTAAGATCGCTGGGACAACACTTTTATTCACGCGACGTTTCGATATCCATCGCGGATTCTTCATCAAAGACGTGAGCAGAAAGCAATAGCAGAAACTGGTTCCAACAACGCACCGACAAGGCGGTCTGAGTAGTCCAGCAGAACCTGCATCGTCAAGGAAATCAGAGCTGGCAGAAACAGACATTCTTCCCCTACTGTGTCTGACATTCAACAACCTTGTTTAATTAAATGAAATGGCGGTTGCAGAGAAGGGAGTAACAACCTACTGTCTGGTTCTTAGTCTACTGCTGTCGCACTGACTACCGGCCTCATAATAAGTAGTCAGAGGAAATTCGATCTCGAGAGTCTCTGCCTTTAGAAACTTCAAGGTTATCCTGAATTGAATACTTCCTACTTCCCTCAGCCCTATGGTGGGCTCTTCAGCTTGTCACAGATTTTCATGTTATCGAGTCAAGATAAAAAAAGGGAGTGGCCAGCCATCGGCTACCTGAAAAACCGCCTTACCAAAACTCATTTGATGAGGTAGAGGTCATAGATCATTCCTTCTCAGCCCCGCGTGTATCACTATGAAGTGTAAACTATTCGATATGTTTTTCACAAACGATCTAACAGCCGAATATCTATGCATTTGACTTCATTTTTTTTGTAGGACCAACCACCAAGTTGAGCCCACGACAGTAACTTATACCGGTGGCTGTGATCAAGAGTGGTCTTGCCTGTCTCGACGATGCCGTACAGAGTACCCTGCTTTATTTTGAGGCTCCCAACAGCGGATCTGTTGGAATATATAATATACGGTTTCTAGTCATCAGGTGGCTCAACCTACAGCTAACACTTAACAGCTCATTGGCAGTACTCACTCTTCTGCGCATAGTTCGCTGGCGATCTGGAGCTATTCCTGTGATGTTATTGTGCGTCTGTACATTCTCATGGAAGACTAAATACACATTCTAATCGAAGCATAAGGATTTAGTTAAGGACCATTTCTAAAATCACAGAAAGTGAGAATTGACCGAAGATAAGTACTCAAGATCAGGCATGCATTGATGGGATAGCATGCGAAACTTCTCTGTCCGCATGTCAACAGTTTTTTTTCAAATTGACGGCCATTATTCGCAAATAGGTTGGGAAAGCATTTAAGCACGAACCTTTGTGGTTTCGACAGAAAAACCAATGGATAATCCCTACTGACATAGACCACAGTGGCTAAGATGACTATGTCCGGTCTACCTGCTGCTATCGGTCAGTTAGTGAATAACCCGAGACTTGGACTCGAGTCAGCTTTTCTCTGGGCATTATCAAGTTGGACGCTCCGCGAATAGATCGGCGAGATATCAGCATTCTGTCATTAACGAATGTCCCCTGGGAGTGACGTTTAATGACCTATAATGATAGCTGAATGGAAAGGAACTGGATTAGCTACCAATTCACTCGAGACATCATGTTCTGTAATGCTGTTTGGAAAGCGGTCAGCCGGCATCCCCATGCGATTCGACCCGTAGCGAACTGTCGACGATCTGGCCGGATGTTTCTGCTTTTCCAACCTTGTCGGCGGACTCTGTAATCAGCAAGGAAGTATCGGGCCGCACATTCCACACGCAGTGATGATCCTGGTGACCTTTGCAATGCCCCCGTTGGACCCTCCCCCCAAGAGCGGATGTTTTTTCTCCTAAACATCACACCTCCCCCCACAAGAGCGACAGTTTTTCTCCTAAAAATCCTTAAGAGTTTTTTCACTGTCTGCTAACTTTTTTAAAACAATTATGTACCACCTCATGGCTCAGGACCATTGGCCTCACCAACAAACTAAGATATCATTTTCTGCTACTACGACACACATGTACAAATAGGGAACTCGAAAGCAATCTACCTACATATCCCTCAATAAACTGATTCCGATACCAAGGCCATGCCGACTTATTTGTAGTAGCCACTAGTTAAACGGAACCACACGATACATTCCTGTAAGACGTCTGACTGAACCCTGATAAATTGTGAGGTCGCAAAAGGACACAAGTGGAAGATCGGTGGTAGAAGGGCTCGATCCCGGCACAAATTATACTTATAAACAAAATCCGTCCAACACTAAAAAGATAGGTAAGGAAGCGGTCAAATGGCTCCATCAGAGTTTAAAAAACATTAAATTGCTGATAGCAATGTTTTAGTCGTAGTATGTGCTAATAAATTGCATGTGCTCACGTGACCTAGACATTTTAAATGCCGGTCAACAAATAAACTTGCGTCAGATATCTCAGATTGCATCTCGCTGTATAGGTCTGACCAACACATCCAGCTTGAGTAGATCTTGTCCCCGCATTATCAAATAAGCACTGTGCCTATATGCGACAGAAAAACTTCCCAAAAATATCAAAGGATCCACGACTGGTTGCAAGTCTAGACTAATGATTAGTAGAAAGATGTGCGAGACCCGGTCATCTGGTAAGGTAACATATACCAAGTTACTTTATCAGGGGAAGAAAAAAATGCAAGCTACCACCCTGGAAATTTGCTCGAGTTAGCGAGAGTGACAGACATTATGAAGAGTCAAAGAGCTTTCCCTATCACACACACGACAGTTCCCCCGTCGATTTCGACGATGGGCACCACGCACTCCAACAAGCCGCAGCATACACAGAGGCAAGCTGGGCAAGCAACACGAAAGCGACAGCAAGCGAGAGCAACGCAGAGAACTGGCACGAGAGAAAGCAGTAGTTTAGGCAGACTCGCGCAGAATCCACCCACTCGCTCGCCTCTTCCACCTCCGTATCCGGTGTAAAGACAAAGTCAATAAGACCGGGGATGAGGGAGGGTGTAGATGGCTGGCGGGATAAACACTCAGCACGCGCACACTTGACACAGCCATCTCGCTAGGCATGCTCCCAACTGCGCGGGAGCGCCATAAAGGCCACATTAAGAGGGAGCCATTACAGCCTGACTCTCAGTCCATCCTCTCCTCCCGTACGCACACACAGACACACGCGTACAGAAGGAGCAGCTACGTAGGGGGCCCGAGTTTTCCCGTCAGTTGCAGACCCTCCAAGCCACGGCTTTTGGCGCACCGTGATAGATTCAGACACATTCGGATTTATTATAGTGAGGAGAAAAACGCGCTGAGGTTGACCTCACTATCTCCCCCACCGCATAGTGACTGCCTAGCTTTTCGGGCACCTGAGGTGGGGCCTGGGACCCTGTGGGAGCGCAAACGCAGTAACCAACAGTGAGTCAGAAGTGAGCGAAAGTGCAAGCGCCTTCCAGGCCGCAGGGACCGTGGTTGGCTGAGGACTGGCATTGTATGTGCATAAAGACCATTGGATCTCAGGAGGATGAGAGCAGCCCTGCATGAAGCCTGGGCCAACACCCTCCTGAGAGGGGTTACCAGTCAGTCATCGACTGAAAAGCACTACCCTTTCTCCGTTGCCGGTCGGCGTCCGTGGGCGAGGCTGAAAGGAGAGCAAGAGACAACTGGTGAACTTTGCAATTGTGGACGTGCAGAAGAAGAAGAAGAAGAAGAAGAAGAAGAAGAAGAAAAAGAAGAGGAAGAAGAGGAAGAAGGAGGAGGAGAAAAGACGAAATAGAAGAGTAGAAAAAGGGATAGGAAGAAGAAGAGAGTGAAAGAGGGAGATAGGGAGTGGAGGCGAGGGGGGAACGCAGACAGGCCGAGAGAGGGGGAAGGAAATCAAGTATGAAAGAACAATGAGAGCAAAAGCTCAGCTTACCTGGCTGCAGAGAATCTTCAGTAACTACTGGGGCTGAAGTTTGTGCTACAGACAGAACTGTAGGCGCCGCTATTATGAGTGCGAGTAATATAACTACAGTATGGTAGAAGTGCGGCAAAGAGAAGCAATCGAATAGTTAGCAAGCCTAGTGTTAAATGAACTGATGCGGCCTACGTAGAGAAGCGTGAAGTTGCTAATCTTTTCAGTGCGCATGCACTCTAAGGGCGCTTCAGCACGATTCAGTCCAGGTGGCGTTACCCCCTGAACGAGGGTACCATGAGTCACTACGTTTAGCCGCCCTCCCCCCCTATCTCATAAACCCATGGCGCGAGCTTGCGATGCAGCTGCATAAAATCGATTATCTGATTTTTCCATTCCGTCGTATGAGAGGAGAGCCATCGGGGACATTCAACAGCGTGCTTATTCGCCTGGGATTTGATAACAAGCGGCTGCACACAGCGCGAATATGCCAATGCTAAGTTGACGGCGCAGTTGAGGTACAGAACGGTGGAAAGTACTTCAGGAAAGGACACGGTACCCAATAAGGTTATTGCTAAGAGTCCGACACTACAATGGGTGACGACATACACGTCCTGAGAGAAGAGATACTGCCACTAAACCACGCTTATTAATTCTAGACCGGAGCTATTATGGGTTAGTAAAAGGCAAGACAGTTTTCGACAAATTCAGCAAGAACGGCCTCCACTTACCTGGGGGAGGAGGCCCTCACCTGGGTTCCCGACAAACTTGACAACGCAATCGTGAAGCGAGGCGAGTAGTGAGTGAGGCTGAGGCTGGTGGTGGGGATGTGTGAGGTGCTGGGTGTGCCGACATCACGGTCAGTGCCGCTGTCGTGAATACGCATGTGACCGAGTAGGCCCATGCGATGAGCGAATGATCGGGGGCAGTATGGGCAGTGAAGGCGGCGGTCTCGCCTGTGTGTTGGTGCTCCAGGCACTAGTTCACCAGTTTCCGTGCGATGGATTCGCAAGTGACCGACTAGGCCAATGCGTGAGGTGAATTTGTGATTGCAGTGAGGGCATATCAGGCCCTCAGAGCTGGTGGGGGGTTCAGGTGTGGGGATGCCAGTTGTGGCGGGCGGTGATGTGTCGGAAGGGGTGGAGGAAGTTGCGGGTGGGTAGGAGTCGGTGGATGAGGGCAACGAGGTATCTCTCGCGTCGGTAATTGCCGTCGAGGTGGAGGGCAGAGAAGGGTCTGATGGAGTGTTTGGTGCAGTAGACGTGGATGCTGTCGGAGAGTTGCATGGCTTCCGGAGGTGACCAAACAAGCCAATGCGTGCACGAAAGGTGCGTTGACAGCGCGGGCACGTTGGGAGTGGTTGGGTGTTCGCAGTGTGCGTCCGTGGATTGTGAGACTTGCTTGCCGTCCGTTTTGCCTTGGCGGCGGCGATCTGACTGGCTTCGTAGATTGCGGCGCCCGTTTTTACCGCTCTTCGCCACACAGATCGTTACTGTGCTAGCTCCTCCAAGTTCGCCGTGTTGATTTGGAGACGCTTCAGGGAGTTCTTCGGGGTATCCTTGCAACGTCTCTTCTGTCCTCCTTTGCGACGAGTGCCGACGGCGACATCGCCATAGAATAGTCGCTTGGGTAGCCGTTTATCGTTTATACGTACCACGTGACCGCTTCAGCGCAGTTGTATCTGCCTGAGCATGGCCTGGATGCTGAGAACTCACGTTCTCTCCAGGATTTCCGTGCCCGGAATCCTCTCCTGCCACTTCACCTTCAATATGCGGCATAGGCAGCTGATATGAAATTGGTTCAGTTTCCGCGCTTGGCTAGCATAGACAGTCCAAGTCTCCGCTTTATACAAGAGTGTTGACAGCACAACAGCCTTGTACATCTTCAATTTCGTTGACAATTGAAGACCATGACGATTCCATACGGAGGCTTGGAGCCGACCGAAGGCTTGGCTGGCTTTGGAGATTCTGCGGGCAACCTCGTCGTCTATTTTAGTGTTGCGGGAAAGCGTACTGCAGAGGTAAGTGAAGTTGTCCACGTTCTGCAGTTCGGCTCCGTTGACGTTGATGCGTGCGGGGTTGAAGTCAACACCTGGCGGTGGTTGATGCATAACTACCGTCTTGTCCGTGTTAATGGTGAGGCCAAAGTTGGCGCAACCTGCTGCAAAGAGGTCCATGCTCCTTTGCATGTCCGCTTCGGTGGTGGCGTTGAGAGCGCAGTCGTCCGCAAACAGCAGATCACGGACTGTGGTTGTGGAGACGCGCGTGGGGGCCTGCATCCGACGAATGTTGAGGTTTCCGTCCGTTCTGTAGTTGATGGGGATTCCGGGACGCTCGTCACGGTAGGCGTCCATCAGCATGGCAGAGAACATGAGACTGAAGAGGGTGGGCGCGAGGACACAGCCCTGCTTCCCTCCATTGGTCACCGCGAAGGCTTCAGACAGCGTTCCGTAGTCCACGAAGCGCGCCATCATGCCATCATGGAGTTGTCGAACCATGTGGGTGAATTGTTCCGGACAGCCAAGCTTCTGCATAACCTTCCAAAGTCCGGGCAAGTTCACCGTGTCGAAGGCTTTTGTCAGATATACGAACGTAGTGTAGAGATGGGTCCGCATCTCTTGACATTTCTTCTGCAGCTGACGCGCGGCAAATATCATGTCAGTGGTGCCGCGGTGACTTCGAAAACCACATTGACTTTCAGGCAGAAATCCTTGTGCCAGGTGGCTATTGAGACGATTGAGGAGAATGCGTGCGAAGATTTTACCGGCAATATCCAACAGCGAGATTCCACGATGGTTGTCGCAAACTTGACGATTCCCCTTTCGCTTGTAAAGGTGGACAATTGTGGCGTCTTTGAAATCCTGAGGAACCTGTCCCTGTCACCACATCTCTTGGAACAGGGTGGTGAGGTGAATTATGAGTTGGTGACCACCATATTTATAGATCTCCGCCGGGATCCCGTCGGGCCCAGGTGCCTTCCCGCTGGACAGCTGCTGCACAGCCTTGATGGTCTCCTCAGGGGTGGGTGGGAGGTCGAGGTCAGCATTAATTTCCACTTGCGGTAACCGGTTAATGGCAGCTTCAGAGGTGGTAGAGGGCCGGTTGAGTACACTTTGGAAGTGCTCGGTCCAGCGGCTCAGAAGTTGGGACTTCTCAGTGATGAGGGTGGTACCGTCCGCGCTGATAAGTGGGGCTGTGCCTCTTACTATGGGGCCGTAGACCTCTTTAAGCAAGGCGAAGAAGTTCTTCCATTCATTACGGTCTGCATAGCCTTGTATATCCTCACCCTTACGAGCCATCCAAGCGTTCTGCATTTCCCGCAGCCGCTGGTGTACAAGACGGTGACTTTGGTAGTAGGCTGCTTTCGTGACGTCGGTGGGGCGATCGACGTATTGGCTGCGTAGGCGATTCTTCTCAGAGATGAGAGTAGTGATGGCTGCATCGTTTTCATCGAACCAGTCTTGGTATGGGGGGGGGGCGCAGGCCCAAGGATGCGTTTGGCAGTGGATTGAACAGCGTCCCGTAGTTGACACCATCGAGTCTCTACGGAGGTGTTCTCTTCTGCAACTGGGAGGTTATCCAGCTGTTGGGTCAACTCGTTGCTGAAACGCAAACGGTTGACAAGCAAGTTTAACAAATCAGTATTCAACTTACATGGGGGTCGCTTACCTTGAGGTCTCCTGTGTGGTTGGAGACGGATCCGCATCTTGGAGATGATGAGACGATGATCAGTATCACCCTCGGAACCCGGCATTGCCTTTGTCACCAGCATGTCCTGCTGATCACGCCACCGCAAGGAGACATAATCCAAAAGATGCCACTGACGAGATCTGGGGTGCATCCAGGTCGCCTTGTGCTGCAGCGGTTGGCTGAAGTAGGTGTTGGTCAGTATGAGACGGTGCACCGCGCAGGTGCGAAGGAGGAGTAGGCCATTGTCGTTGAGTCCTCGGAGGCCGTGGGGTCCGAGCACTCCTCTCCAGGCGGCGTGGTCTGTGCCGACGCGGGCATTGAAGTCACCAAGGACTATCAACTTGTCCGCCTTCGGCACAGAGGCCAGGAGGGCGTGCAGATCCTCGTAGAACTTGTTCTTTGTCTCGTCGTAGCTGGTCATCGGAGGAGCGTAGACACTAACGATGGTCCCGAAGAAGAAGATGCGATCACTGGAACAAGGACTTTATTTTCCTGACGTTTCGGATTCC
>JAYGXS010000001.1:111814352-111843195 GCA_036362985.1 Ligula intestinalis | reverse complement strand
ACGACGACGACGACGACGACGACGACGACGACGACGACGACGACGACAGTTCTCCCGTCGATTTCGACGATGGGCACCACGCGCTCCAACAAGCCGCAGCAAACGCTGAAGCAAGTCGCAGCATACACAGAGGCAAGCTGGGCAAGCAACACGAGAGCGGGAGCAAGCGGGAGCAAGCGGGAGCAACGCAGAGAACTGGCACGAGAGAAAACAGTAGTTTAGGCAGACTCGCGCAGAATCTACCCACTCGCTCGCCACTCCCACCTCCGTATCCAGTGTAAAGGCAAAGTCAATAAGACCGGGGATGAGGGAGGGTGTAGATGGCTGGCGGGATAAACACTCAGCACGCGCACACTTGACACAGCCATCTCGCTAGGCATGCTCCCAACTGCGCGGGAGCGCCATAAAGGCCACATTAAGAGGGAGCCATTACAGCCTGACTCTCAGTCCATCCTCTCCTCCCATACGCACACACAGACACACGCGTACAGAAGGAGCAGCTACGTGGGGGGCCGAGTTTTCCCGTCAGTTGGCAAACCTTCCAAGCCACGGCTTTTAGCGCACCGTGTTAGATTCAAGCGCATTCAGATTTATTAAAGTGAGGAGAGAAACGCGCCGAGGTCGACCTCACTCTCTCCCCCACCGCATAGTGACCGCCTAGCCTTTCGGGCACCCGCAGTGGGGCCTGAAACTCAGTGGGAGCGCGAGGTCAGTCACCAACAGGGAATTAGAAGTGAAAGAAATTGCCAGCGCCTACCAGGCCGCAGGGGCCCTGGTTGGCTGAGGACTAGCTTTGCATGCGCATACATACCATTGGATCTCAGAAGGGTGAGAGCAGCCCTGCATGAAGCCTGGGCCAACACTCTCCTGAGAGGGGTAACCAGTCAGTCAACGACTGAAAGGCACTATCAATGCTCCGTTGTTGGTTGGCATCCGTGGACGGGGCTGAAAGGAGAAAGATGAGCTGGTGAGCCTTGCAGTTGTGGATGGGCAGGAGAAGAAGATGAGGAAGAATAGAAAGAGGAGGGAGAGTGAGTGTGCAAGGAACGAGAAAAAATCGAGAAGATAACAAAGATAGGCAGATGAGGGGGTGAGAAAGAAGGAGAGGGAAGAGTGAAAAGTGAGAAGATAGGGCAGAGCGAAACGAACAAAGGAGAAGAGGGAGAACAGAAACAAGTAGAACAGGTAGGACAGGAACAAGAACGTAGCTTACCTTTCATCGGAGGATTGTCGCAGAGTGACCGATGCGACTGCAACGACTGTCGTGTTTGCTTTGCTAATAACAGAAGGACTAGCAGTGCTGCATAGGAAGTAAATCACATTTCGTAAGACTGAGGGGGCTAGAGAGCTGATGCGGGTTAGAATTGTTAAGGCGTACCGTTGATGATAGGCTATAATCCATACTTAGTAGTGGCAGTTTACGATACGGCGTGACGAGCCCAGTTAGTTTGGGCTGAGCCCCTATCGCTAGCTAATCGGTTACTGCCGGCTGGCTCTGCCGGTCGTTGGGTTATTGTGAGTCGGTGGCTCGCGCGTGCACGGCAGCCTCGTACTCCCTTGACTCTGACGGAAGAAGCTGTTGCTACCCACGCTGCTACAGGCCGCGCGGCCTCGAGCTGTGCATGCTATGTAAGTTAGATTATCGTGAGAAGCCGCAGTTGTCCATGGCCTGCTCCTCGGTCGGTTTCACGGTAAGCACGGCATGGATATCGATCGTCGGTCGAGCGTCAGTGACGGTCACACCTCCCCCCCCCCTAGGAGTTACGTTGACAGAGTAAGCCTAAACTGGCGAGAGCGATGATCAGCCGCAACCCCTGCCCTCCGCGTACCCAGCCGTGCCGGCATTTTAGGCGTAAATTGGCACGATAGCAACGTTATAGGCACGAGTTGGAGGGAGGGTGATGACTGACAAATTAATCCACCACAGTGGTGACTGTGAT
The DNA here is from genome assembly GCA_036362985.1 of Ligula intestinalis. Taxonomy (NCBI): domain Eukaryota; kingdom Metazoa; phylum Platyhelminthes; class Cestoda; order Diphyllobothriidea; family Diphyllobothriidae; genus Ligula; species Ligula intestinalis. Next base: position 111,841,255 of record JAYGXS010000001.1, on the reverse strand, counting down.
AGGCGTGATGCGAATGCAATGATATGAATGAGGCTTAAGATCACACTCTAAATTGCCTCTGCGAAAAGGAATGTTTGGACAGGGCTGAAGGTGCAAATGAATGCACTGCAGGTCCTAGAGATGACTGCGAGTAAGGACGAGCAAACCTGAGAGGAGCTGGGACTACGCTGCTAGTGACGTTAGACGATTCTAATGCTAGTGAGGCTGGTATAAGAAACCCTGCTTAATGGTAGTACTAGCAAGTACTAGTAGCAGTGGTTCAAAAGACGTAAGGCCAAGTAAGAGGAAAGTTCGGCTTATCTGAGGGCAGCTTACCTGGGTTTCCTGGCAAACTGGACGATGCAATCATGAAGTGAAGCGACTAGTGAGTGGGGCGGGGCTGGTGGTGTGTGAGGTGCTGGGTGTGTTGACATCACGGTCAATGCCGCTGTCGTGAATGCGCATGTGACCTAGTAGGCCTATGCGATGAGCAAATGATCGGGGGCAGTGTGGGCAGTGAGGGCGGCGGTCTCGTCTGTATGTTGGTGCTCCAGACACACACACACACACACAGTCCCTATTAGCACTAGCTTCCCCGTTGTATCCCAGTATTCGACCAGCTTATGTTCTTTGATTAGGTTTGACAGATTTGCTGAATTTGAGTTGACCAAATTGTGAAAAAACTCGAGACCTTTGGTGGGATTTGAACCCGCGCATCAGAGAAGGCCTTTGCCAGAGGCCAATGCTCTAACCGCTAAGCTACAAACGCCCCACCTCGCGCCTTGAATTTAATCACACTTTGTAGCTTAGCGGTTAGAGCATTGGCCTCCGGCAAAGGCCTTCTCTGATGCGCGGGTTCAAATCCCACCAAAGGCCTAGAGATTTTTCACAATTAGGTCAACTCAAATTAAGCAAATCTGTCAAACCTCCTAAATAATTAAGTCAGCCTAGTAGTCATTCTGATGGATTCTAGGTGATTGCTTAGGAAATCCTGCTTAGGCAGTCAACTTGCTGTTCCGTATTGATGGATTCCATATGAGCGGGTAATGTCGACAAAAGCGTGATTAAATTCATGGCGCGAGGCTGGGCGTTTGTAGCTTAGCGGTTAGAGCATTGGCCTCCGGCAAAGGCCTTCTCTGATGCGCGGGTTCAAATCCCGCCCAAGTGATTTTATTTTCTTGTTTTCGTGTGGATCACACCGGAACGTCTTCATGAAAGGCTTTCGGTCTGCTCACGATGTGTCACCTACCACACGCGACCGTCAACAGAACTGGCTGGCTCGGCAGGCGCGCACACACTGGCAACAGAGCTCAAACAACGCCTCGGCGAAGATGGATGCGGCCACCGCTCATGTAGGTGGGCGCATGCGTTACCCGGGAGGCGCTAATGTGGCCCGCACACGGGGTGGTGCTGCTGGTGGCAGCCAGGATCTGAGTCATACACACGTGCTTACTAGCGCGCGCGCGCGGTCCCAGCAGACTAGTAGTAGTAGGAAGAGGAAGCCCGCCTGCCTGCCCGATGACTACAACAGCGGGCGATGTTGTACGAGGGAGGGACAAATTAACGCCCCCATACAGCCCTGAATAGGAGACAATCTGAAAGTGAGAAGGGAGCCGACGCCAGCGGGCGGCCAGCCGGTCCTCTACTGCGGCTGCTGCTGTTGTGACAGACTCGACGAAACCTGGCTGTTTTATGGGGCCAGTAAGCGCAATGCTCGTGAGCTAGGACAAGGCTATGGACAAGCAGATTCAGACTGATCATCAGCGCGGCCAGATGTGGCTTGACCACCACTGCTGAGGCTCAGTACATAGCGGAAAAACGCATCAATATGTGGGTAGCACCGGAGAGTATATGCGTATGTAAAGTGGATCCGACAAAGCAAAGAGAGACCGGAATGGTCATTTCTGGCTTGTTAGCCGTCATACCCAATTTCGAGGGTTGGCAACCCCGAGATTTGAACCTGGGACCTTTGGTCATTGCGTTCAATACGCTACCTCTAGTCTACGGGTTTTTTGCTTTGTCGGTTGTGATCGCGAATATGATGAATGTATGTGTTTCGCTGATCTAGTAGAGGAACGATTAACTTCCGCTGTGTGACGGTCTGGAGTGGCTGCGTTGCGAGCTCCTGGGCAAAGCGGAACTTAATCATTCCTCTACTAGATCGGCGAAACATACATTCATCATATTCCCGATCATAACCGACAAAGCAAAAAACCCGTAGACTAGAGGTAGCGTATTGAACGCAATGACCAAAGGTCCCGGGTTCAAATCTCGGGGGTGTCAACCCTCGAGATTGGGTATGACTGGCTGATGATGGCTAACAAGCCAGAAATGGCCATTCCGGTCTCCCTTTGCTTTGTCGGACCTACTTTATCATATAATCTTAGTCACTATATGACGGTCTGGCGGGCTCACGTTGTGAGCTCCTGGGCAAAGCAGAATGTAATTGTTCCTCTACTAGATCGGCGAAACACACACACATTCATGTGTATAGAAGACAAAGGCGTTTCGGCCACCAGAATCATAATTTTTCTCTTTTGAGTCCCCCGCCCTAACGGTTGATTGGCGCCCGCTCCCTATAACTGTTGCTCGTTTAACGTCGATGGTTTATTGCTGAAGATGGACTCCCACAAGAGCCCGAAAGCTCAGAAGAATGAAATTATGATTCCAACGACCGAAACGCCTTCGTCTTCTATGCATGTGCCTATCATCTGTAGGGCGAATGAAAGGGAGAAGACGAACGTGCTACCCAGAAATTGACTAGTATTACCTACTACCAGCTAGAGGTTTCGAAGAATGAGAAATTTCGAGGAAGAGCGTGGAAGTCCTTATTGAGCAGACATGTCCAGACTTAATTAAAACAGTCTTAGAGGTCCCGCAGACTGTCTGTTCCATCTAGTTATTTTAAGCACGTAAACCCGGGCCAGGCGGTACCTCCCTCGGTCATCGTGAACATAAAATATCGTGAGTTGGTTATTGCACTAGTAAAAAAAAATTAAATTGTCACCCCAAGGAGATGACCAACGTGGACCAGAGTTGCGGCTTCCCAACTAATCACATCAGACGCAGGTACAGAAGGCTTACCGATGCTCAGACGATGGGCAATACAAAACAGACTGCGGATGCTGCCACTTAACAAGCATCAGCCCCAGTGATTTGCGCTCGAATTAATACTTCTCCTAAAAGGTGATGTCTCCATCGTATACTTGACTATCTGCATACCATGATGACCTCGTCAGCGATCGCGCACCAGCTGAACCCAGCCGCCATAGATCACGCGGCTCCTTAACGTTCTCCCTTTGTTCGACCTGCAGCGGACTGTCAATGATCTGGGCGGATATTTCTGTTTTGCCAACCTTGTCGGGGACTTTGCAATCAGAAAGGGAGTATCTGGCGGCACCTTCCGCACTTTGGTTATCATCCCGGTGACCTCTACGATGCCATCCCCCAAGAGCGACAGTTTTTCTCTCTTAAAAATCCCAAGAAGTTTTTTGCTGCTCTTTTTTAGCTATGTTCCACCTCATTGGCTCATGTCAATTAACCTCGTCAACTAACTGAGATAATATTTTTTCTGCTACCAAAACACACAAATAGGGAACTCAATAGCAACCCACCTAACTCTCCCTCAACTATACTGATACACTGTTAAAAGGCCGCACAAATCTGTATACATGCATAATACGCCACGTAGCACCAAGTAGTCATGAACTTGGAAGATACCTAAGACTCTTAAAATATCACGCAGGAAAGTCCAGCTTCCAGTCAAACCCTAGATGCTCCGTTAATACCTACCCTAACATTCCGAAGGTACTAAAGCAATTGGACAAAGATCTGATGAGATGGTAGATGTGGTGATCGTAGTCAAACTAGGGATGACTGAAAAACGATGAGCAAACCTGCGCAGTAAAGTTGGTAGTCATGAAAGGTGGAAATATTCTTACTTGACCGATAGGAGTCTCGAATATCTACAAACAAAAAGTATTACAAAAAGAATGGCTATAGCCTAAACGCACAATCCTTACGACGGTGAACGCCAATGGATCGATATCCAACGCAAACCATAGGACGATAACTAACTGCTCAAGCGGAAAATGGTCGTGCAACAGTGCTAAACGCATTACACATTAAGTAAATGAATGCATTCCACCAGAGAAGGGTGCGAAAACAAACATCGCACTAACGTTATATTATCCCGTCTTAGTAAAACGTTAGGTCGCAAGCGTGTAACCATCTAATGAATTGGGGCCATAAATATGCATTTGTAACATAAAGCAAACATTACACGTCCAGGAAGAAACTTCGGCCCTAACCGGTAATCTCAAGTAAAACATCAGACGAGTGAACCTGTTTTAGCGACCTCTTGGAAGTGATCGCTCAGAAACAAGTCTCACTCGTCGTTGGAGGTATCCACATAAAAAGTAAGACTGGAGCGCAGGAAGAGGAGGATCCTAAGACTATTCGCATTTCCTCAACTAAAACGATTGTCAGAAAAATGAAGAACATTCCCCAACTTGAGCACGTGCGTTTTGGGGTAATTCTTCGGGAACTGCTGGTAAGATATCAACAACTATGAAACAAGACAGCATATACCAAGCGACAACTTTCCTTAAGCATGCTTCCAGATTCTTGAAATTGAACACCGAAATCAAGCGATAGAATCAGTAAGTGGGTACGGTGCCAGCAGATAATTGTTGGGTCTCACTACTGGGCATTTATCTAATCACGTTTGGCTTAAAAAGAATCCCAAACAGCTGGTGCATAATTGTCACCTTGAAAACCTGCACCGGTGTTTGCTCAGTAGTCATCGATTCCCAACACGTATAAAAAGAAACCAGCGGTAGCATCTGCTGGTTTAAGGAACGAATTTGAGTCTAATTCTGTATTCAAGAAGGTATGACCCAACGAACAAATAGACCCCGACTTCATAAATGGTCGGCGTCGAGTGGAAATGTAGTAGGTAGACGGCGGCAAATAAGTCCGAAATGGTGAGTTTAGTCCTTTCATTTTCGTCCCGCAAAACTACTGGAACATTGAAAACTTATCGCCATGTGACGGTCTCCAAATACTTATAAATCAGGAACTAAAATGTATAAATGCCAGAGCCCCCTCCCCAGATAATCAGCTGCGTTTCTCACAAATTCTCACTCAGGAAACCTCTGGAGAACCAAAATATTCGGTGGCTGTGAATGTAGACCGAAGTAGTTGCGTAGGAGCAACCACAACTAAAATAATTCAAACAGACTAACTGGATCACAACTGGATTTCCGATCCATAACGACTGAAACAACCGGATCCGGAGTCGAATTTTACATCCAATAGAATGTAGGTGATAGTTCCATCAACGTCTTAATCATAAGCCAATTGACACTCAACAGCAGAGCAGAATCACCATTCCCCTAACAGGTGAGATCGCATGCCAGACAGGATCCTGACTGAGGATGCTGCTAGTCTAAACTGGCCCAACTGCCTACGATATATTTTGATCGCAACTTAGAAAGGTAACGTAAACAGTACCGGGATGCGAGACGACACGTTAAATTATTTAGAAACTGAGGATGAGCACCAGCATGCTAACAAAAAAGTGACGCAGGAGAAGCAACACAGTCATAAAATTTTAACGGAATAAAACATCTCGCGGCACTAGGACAAGATGAGAATGTACCGGCACCAAGGCTCATGTGTGGCCGATAATAAAATATCCACTTGGCTGATGTATAATACCGTAAAAGAGAGCGAAAAGAAATTCAAAACCTGAGGTCGAGTAGCGGCCCCTTGTGGTGCGATCTACAAGTGACAGGAACCAAATACAACGGTATAATGAGGTGTGCCGCCAAAAAGCCTTACTTACTCAAGGCAATTAGCTGATGAACGGAAATAAATTGGAGTGAAGGCAAGTGCAGATAAGACACTCAAAAGGACAAGAGAACACAGCTCTATTTGTCAAAATAGGGCTAATGAACGCGGATTAACACCGCCCACAGCGCAAAGCCAGTGAAGATCTAATGGTTCGCGTTTAGAAAGTACAGACTATAAGATGCAGATTTCAGGAAGCGTCGGATGGGATTCATGATGCCAATTTGTTCGGCCTGTAGTAACAACAAAATAAACAGAACGCATGCATGGTAGGCAGCCCAGACTTAAGCATAGATGGTGACCACTACATTGTGCCACAGTTAGACATAACATCCGAAAAAATCACAATACTACCCTAAGCAAAAACAGACACAGTGTCTTAATGAAAATACGAATCGGAGAGCAGGGTATCGGTTGGTCGACAAGACTATCCGCAAGCGCCACCAGAGACGGTGTAGTTTTCCGTATTACGGTTTATATCAACAAATCTTCAAGCATGATTCCGATGAGACCCACACAGCCGCTCACCAGGTCATCCTAAATAAAGCAATATAAAACGGCTAGTTCTCATCAAAATTTAAAAAAAACGCCATTGGTATCCGAATCAGGGCTTCAATCATGTTAAGCGGAGCTGAAAGCATAGTCTACGCCAGTTCCGGGAATCAGGCTTAAAATCTTTACCAACCCCTGCCTACGCTTACAGCATAACTGGGAACCACAGCAGACGCGTCTTCGACCGCGTTCCCACCCGCCCTCAGGGCGGCCAAGGTCTGCTACACCAAACCTCCCTATGATGGATCCATCTCTTCTCATCTCCAGCCCCTCTTGACTATGCTGCTCCGACTTCTCCTCCTCGCCGCCGGGATTGAGGCCCAACCGGCGGAGTTCCGGATCCATCAAGGGCTACTTGCCTACCTGCCTGCCTTACAGCATAACTCGAACCCAGAGGTGGACTCCAAGACGATGGAGATATTCGGGCATCTGTAAACACTCAATAGTCATCGAAGTTAATCAGTTGGCTAACCAACCGAGTATAGACGTTCGAGAATTATAACATCACTAACTGCGCTACGTAGAGAATTCCCTAAAATACTCAAATAAAATTGCGTGTAAACCTCGGTAAGATCAGCTAACTACTGAGGTCTTAGGTAAACACGGCACAGGTCTCCAAACCCAGACTACTGCACTTAACGGATGTAGACGTAATAGACCCTCTGCAATGTCCTAAGTAAATACAATAGCAGAAATTGGTTAACTAAACTGGTCGATTGCTCTATATCAACTACCTCGTCGATTATAGGCCATAAATCGGGAGGTAATGTCCGGAAACCAAAATATATAAACCTATTCAAGCCTTTATAGGGCCAGTTTAATCACTTACGAGTAAAAGTAAATTTTTAGTAGCATCCGTCAAGATAGGAATCGGTCGGCTTCTCTCTGGTGAATCAAGTAGGCCAAAAGAAAGAATTGGCTAGACTAAGTGTGCGTTAACAAGGAGGATCGGAGCGACTGAGGTACCGGAAAGTTGCTCGGTAACCTTACCTCTAGCGTTGGCTTGAGCGAAAAAAGATGAAACACTGGACAGTTGGGGAGACGCACCATTGGACTCGCTGACATGTTTGACTTGAGGCACAACCAAAACAGACACAAGGAAAGAAAGAAAGGAAACAACCGGAGCAAAATGTAGAACAATATTTTAAAATAATGCAGTAATTTTTTACGAGCAATAACCTTATGAGTACAATAAATCGAACTATTTAAAATACAATTATTACAACGCCGGGTCATGAGAAGAGACCAGGCAGCCGCCGGGGAATGATTGACACAAAAAGCAGTTAGGCAAAGAACAAGATAAAATACGCACACGGCTATCAAAACAAACCGAAAAAGAGATGGTCAAAAATAGGTTTCAATGCTCATGGATATGGACGGTAATGGTAGGGCTCAAAGCCCTGAGCATTAAAGTTGGGAAACTTGCTAAGAAAATAAGAAGGGAGAGGCCGGTAAAGAGCCCGTTCGAACTGCAGAAACAAGGGAAAAGACCGGGAAAAGCTGGCGTTGTCCCTAATAGATGCCGTAATAGGAAATGCAGGTGCCTGGCGTAAGGCAAGAGTTCAAATGCAGAGTTCAACCTTGGTATGTGTCAATCCAAAGCTTAGTGTACTAATAGTGGAATGACCCGGGATTGCCAAAAGTAGCAATACCGCGTACTTACTTGTACCGACTCCTGAACGACTATAGATCTGACATTAGAAAATTCATAAAATTAAATTTATTACAAACAGCACAGCCCAGTTTGGTGGCATTGACGTTCAGGACGGGTAGAAGCAACCAGAATTGAGGCAAGCTTCGCACGACGTATCGCTGGGGACCGGCGACTGGTGCAGGTGTTCGCCGTTTCGGCAGAGGAACAATGTACAGAACGGTGCTGGGACAAGCATTCGTGCCGAAGACACGTTTATCCTTCTAATGTACTGCGGACGAAAAATGCAAATTAATGGACGGAGTGGAACTCTAACGGCGCGAACAACATCAACCTCGGACAAGAAAAGACATTTGTAGGGCGCATTCAAGGTCAATCGGGTCGGAACGTTAGGATAAACACGGAGAGCTACGAAATACCACTGGCATCCGCTGTGGCTGTTTGGCCATTTCCACTTATCCCGACACCTTTCATTAGACTGAGGAGGTGATTAAGGGTAGCCTGTCTCCGTTGACCTGCAGCGCGTAATTCGTCAGCCAAATGTGCGATCATATCTGTCAGGCGGAAGTGAACCGCTTCCTCTGCTTGAAGACGCTCGACGATACAAGCTATTTCACTGCTAGGGGGAAACCTTTCCAACAAATTAGTTGGCAAACTGGAGAGGATAGGATTTTGCACATCCGAAATTCTGTGGCCAGCGTCAGATGCAGAGGTGAGGCCAACCAGTCCATTGAGTAGACTTGCTGTCAGGGAGGCAGCGGACAAACCTGGGAGTGATGGGAACTCATTGGGATAATTTGTAAGGGTCTGCTGCAAGGCTACATTCAAAGGGCCATTCTGTGCTGAAGTAAGATCATGGGCACGTTCCTGGGCCGACACTTCTTCACTTTTTCGCTGTTGCTTAAAAAAGTCCGTAAAAAGTTGAGACTGCAAGAGTAAGGCGGCCGCAGCCGGATTGAAGGGGAATGGCATAGGAGTTTGCGAAGTTCCGCTAGTGTCATTATTTTGGGGCCTCAAGTGTCCAGGATCCCCAAAGGATTGATGATCCTTGTCTCCGTTTTGGGAAGAACACTGAGTGTTGCCAAAAAGTGCCGTCCCAGGTACTACAGAATTTGATTTTGGAGAAGCACTGAAAGTTTTCTCTGCAGTCGTAGGCGTTGAGAGAGCGCTCATATCTCCCGCTAGATTATACAGGTTACTGCTCAGACGCGGGAGGTTTGGTGAGTCTGTTTTGCAGTGGGGAGAATTTAATCCACTATACCTCGAGTCAGATACACCCGACTTCACAGAGCTGCAAGGACCACCAGGTGTTACGGGTGTAGACTTTACACCACTGCGGTCCCCACATACTTGCATAGTCGTTGCGTCAACGTTGGGGTATATAACAAGTATAAGACGAGCAACACGGCGGAGAATGGAAGCATTTCGAACGGCCTTCATTGGATTGTTTACCAATAGACGGACATCGCGACGGAGGTTTTTCCACTTGTTATAGCAATGCTCGGTACTAAATCCAAGAGGTTCCATCTCGGCACCGATAGCTTGCCAAACAGCCTTATGCTTTTTTTGTATGTTGAATTCATGTAGATGCTCCTCAACGCAATCCAAAAGCGCCTGAACATTTCGCGTCGTCCAATGAACTTTTTTATCTGTCGACTCGGTGTTGGGCTTCGGACTGTCTATACCAGAAGAAATTGGTTTCAGGGCATCCATCTCATCTTCTTCCTCTTCAGCTACCATTGTTACATCCGTGGTTATATTATCAGGTGACGATTCCGAAGGAGGACAGCAGGTCTGGGAGATTGGGCGATTGAAACTCATGAAATTTTCGTCCAATTTTTCATCGTCATCGTCGGCGTCTTCAGGAAAACTGGGACTCGACTTGTCTGGACTCTTACAAGAGTAATCCTCCATGACCTGCATTCGTTCTTAGTTTATGCGGCACGGTTTTAGTGAAACTAAAATACCAAATGAAAGAAAAGGATGATACTATAAGGATTGAAAAATTTAAATAATAACCAATAAAAAGTAATAAAAAGCAACACACGAACCGCAACTTCACGCCCAGGGTCAGCGAAGAAATAAAGAAAACCCGACGGCCCTCCCTCGATCAAGCTGTTGATGTAGTAAAACAAAGGGAAGGGGAAATTTAACCAAACCCTTCAGTAGGGTCGAAAGTGGCACCTTGTTTGCCAAAGTGCAATTTATTTGCAAAATTTTATTGTTTTATTTTCACCTTTGTACCTGAACAGTGAACTGCGCAAATTTAGATGATCGTCACTTTGGGAAAAGTTTCAAATATATATATGTCTTGCATAATTTGTCACACACTTGCTCTGTACAGACCACCTCAAGTGCACTGGATTCTTTTTAAAATGCAAGTTTTTTTTATTAGCGTTTGGTTCATGCGTTATCACGAGGTATCCCCTTGTACCCTCCAATTAATTTATCTAGCTATAATCATGATAATGGCCTATTCGTTACTTGGGTTGTTATTGCACTCGTGCTTGTTATTAGTATCTACTTCAATCTTGGACACTGTGTAAATCAAGTCGCGTCAGTCGTATTGAGTAAAATTTACATAGTAAAACTGCAAATACCCTGTAGCTGTAGACTTTTGTAATCGAAGTGTAAACATAAACTTAACAGTGGAACGACCTTCGTCGAAACATCCTCACACAAATGCCCATATTTTAATTACATATTCTACACTCAAACGTGTTTCTTTATATAAAGTTATTGAATATTATGTTGTTGCGGAGGTGCACTTCTGCGTGTTTTCGTTGACGATGACCTGCGCTTCTATTTAAAATGCTTAATACTTGGGGAGGGGGTTGGGGCGGGGCGGGTAGTGGTTTCGTAAAGTAACCAAGTCAACATAACAGGGTTTCTCAAAACAGAATTCAGGGAAGACTGACAAGTTTGAACAGTGTGCACTGCGAGAAAGAGCTAACAAAAGGAGCTCCAGAGAAGGTTTTGCTCACACCCTCTTTAAGCCAGTTGTTACTGTGTATGCTTATGCACACGGGGATACCGGAACCTGGGACATTCTAGAAGAATGCCCGAGCCAACAGCTTTGAGGCGGTCCATGCTCCTGACCTCCTCGCGTTATCCGCGATAGATACGGAACTTCTTTGCACCTCGAGTAACAACCCGTAAAGGGACACCGTAGGTGGTTTACAACGGCCGGTAGGCTCATGCACATCGGCGATTGAAATGAGAACAGGTAGCCAAGCCTGTTTTGAGATAAGAATTAGACATTTAGAGCCTGGGCGGAACAGGAAAGAGCGTCCATGTTAACTGCCAGAAACAGTAGAGGGGTTGATAAGTTCCTCAAATACACCACATGTGTCTATAAGGCTACATGCATCTCCACTAAAATTTGCGGTAGAAAACCACCGGCCATATCAAATTACTGCACCTCTCTTCACCAGCACGTACATTACATCTAACAATGCCCAACAGCACACAACACATGCTTGCAAACGGCACCTCGCATGTGAGTGGTAAGTCTGGTCCTTGGCTTTTTCTCAATGTGGCTCACTAGTTCCGTGTGTGATCTAAGCCTTACACTATCATGGTGCCCTAAACGCTGCGGCTTAGAGCGTTTTTAACTGCCAATTGTACTCAACTCTCGCATTCAGGCCAATGCGCGTTTTTGTGGAATATACGATTGGTAGACTAAAACTCCGACTGCAATGGCCGCTTCTTAACGTGACCTCTCACATATATGAGATGAAAGCCGCTCACCTGGTTTTGAGTTAAATATTGATGCGAGTGTTTGGAGAGCCGGATCATGTATGTGGTATGCGCAGAAATCAGGTTGTGACAATGCTCTCTTGTAAACTATAATGCCATTAAGTTTTCTTTAAAATCACAAATGGTGTCGGCAGTAACCATCCAGTTCCTTATGCTGCACTTACTGTGATCAACCAAGAACTTAATCGTCTTCATCGAGACAGTGTTCTTCAGCCAGTCAATTACTCGCCATGGGCCGCTCCAATTGGGGCTATTAAGAAATCCACTGGTAAAGTCCGAATCTGTGCTGATTTTTTCCACTGGTTTGAATGCTGCTCTGGACACACATAAGTATCTTTTGCCTGTGCCGGAAGATATTTTCGTTATGCTGAATGGCGAAACTTGTTTCACTAAGCTGAATCTAGCCGATGCATACCTCCAAATCGAGATGGATGAAGGCTCCCGGGAGCTACTGAACAGAAACACTCATTGTCGTCTGCTCCAATTCGCCTGTTCGCATTTGGGGGTTAAGACTGCTCCACGCATCTTCCAGCAAAACATCGACAACATGCTGACGGGCACCAAAGGGCCGTTGCCTATCTGGATAATATTATCGTCACTGGTTCACACTCAGATGAACTGTTGCAACGCCTGGAGACAGTAATCAGCCAGATTAAGGACTATAGTTTCCGTCTACGTCTAGAGAAAGGCTAGATTAATATGCCTTCTGTGAAATATATTGGGTTCATAATCGACAAAGACGGTTGTCAATTAGATGAAGAAAACACCGAAACCATCAAACAGATACCATCGCCAAAGGACGTAAAAGCCTTGCGCACCTTCTTGGGTTCCATGCGTTACTATAGCTCGTTCCTTACAGAAATGAGTGCACAAATGGGCGCATTTATGCGGCCAGGCTTAGGACTCTTCCACGCCAGCTGGAAGAGCCACAAGCACAATGCACTATTTCCTCACTTGAGGCCACAATCTGATTCCTCCAATCTTGTAAGTTTTGCTTGTCAGTCAGTCAGTCAGTATATTTGAGGGAAAAATAGGCTTGCGCCTTTGAAATCCCTATTTGTCACATCAAAAACTCAAGAATTATGAACACGTTTAACACGTTTTCAGTCACGAAAATATAGACAGTCACATGGTGCAGTGGTGTTTCAAGGTTAATTTGTCACATAGTTCACGTTGTGTTGTAGCATGTGTATATCAAGTCGGTGTTTGAATATCTCCACAGATTGGGACATAACGATGGCCTCGGGAATGTTATTCCACGGGTCCACGACATGATTACAGAAAAAATTCTTCCATAAATCCAATCTTCGTTGGGGCACATACAGTTTGAAGGGATGCCCCTGAGATTAGTTGTAGGGGCGAGTTGGAAGAAGTCGTCACACATGAGAGCGCAGTCAAAGCTACGCACGATACGGAAGGTTTGTATCAAATCTCCGCGTAACTGCCTATAACTCAAAGGATAGAGATTAAGGTTATTTAAGCGGATCTCATATGGTAGTGAACCTTGGCCTCTGACTAATTTTGTTGCTCACCGCTGCACCCTCTCAAGTACGTTATAATCCTGCCGTATCCACGTTCTCCAGGCTTGAATCGCGTATTCAAGAAGATTTTCGAGAAACAGTCTTCATCAAAAACCGTGAATGCCCGCTTGATGGCGTACAACATTGAAGTTGCAGTTTTAACCGCCTTACAGCATTGTGAAGAAGGTTTGAGATTGTCTGTCATCCAGATGCCGAGATCCTTATGTATTTCTGTTTCTTGCAGAGGGATTCCGTTCAGATGGTAGGGTCGCGCATAAGGCACCACATTTCGATTTCCCAGGCGCAGCAGAGTGCATTTGTTAGAATTGAAGGACAGCAGCCGTCTATGCGACCAATCGTTTAATCGACAAAGATTTTACTGGAAGTTATCTTCATCGGCAGCACACCTGATGACCCTCAATATTTTTACGTCATCTGAAAACATGGCACACTCGCAGTCCAATTCCTGTACACAATCATTAACGAGCACGAGAAGAGGGTGGGTCCGAGTACTAAACATTGAGGTACTCCACTCTCGATGACTGTCGGCCTTGATTGTTGTCGTCCTACACACACCGTTTGGGAACGACCAGATAGGAAATTCTCAATCCACGTAAGAAGTCTGCCTCCGATACCCATCAGTCTCAACTTATGCAGGAGACGTTGGTGTGGAACAATGTCAAAGGCCTTCCGGAAATCAATGTAGGCTGCATGTACAGTTTCTTTTGTATCAATTGCCCTTGTCCAGTATTGCATCGTATAAAGCAAGTTTGTTACACATGACCTTTCCCCTACGGAATCCAAATTGCGCATTCGACAATATATTGTGAGTTTCACAATATATCATCAATTGCTTCTTGATGATCTTCTCCATTACTTTGCAGCATATGGAGGTCAGACTCACGGGTCTGTAGTTATTCGCAGATGCATGACCACCGCTTTTGTAAAGCGGTGTAATACGCGCTAATTTCCAGTCCGGAGGAAGTATTCCAGTATCAAACGATTTCTGGCACACTAGTGAAAGGGGTTTAGCTAGCTCTCTAGGAAGTTCCTTGAGCAATTGGGCAGGAATTTCAGCAGGACCCGGAGATTTACATTCCTTCAAGCTTTTTAGTTCTTGAAAAATCGCCTCTTCTTCAAACAAAATATCCCCAATATTTGGTACTTCCACGACCTCGTCAACAGTTGCGACGAATGGAGGTCCTATGGTGAAGACAGACTGAAAGAACTCAGCAAAATGTTCTGCTTTGTTTTTACAGTCGGAGATTTTGTGACCATCATCAGTTTGAATAACAGGAATCGGGTTCCTGTTACGTGTGCTTTTCCGTAAATAACTGTAAAGCAAGTTTGGATTATTGCCAGCTCGACGAAGTAGATCGCTCTCAAATTCCCGTCGAGCTTTGAAAACGATTTTTTACCTTGTTCCGCTGGATTTTGTACTGTTCAAAATCTTCGTTGCGGCTTGTGTTGCAAAACTTCTTCCAAAGCTTTCTTTGTTTATTGATCTTTCTTTTGATAGCTCTGTTCAGCCATGGAGGTTGGCTAGATACCTTGGGCACTGAAAGTGGACAATGACTGCGCATTAGCTGCAACAACCGCTCCTTAAATGTATTCCAGTCCTCAGTCACATCAACAGAGAAAAGAAGACCCCAGTTTATTTGTGATGCTTCTCCTCTCATTTGTGAGAACTCACCTCGCCATATATTCGGCCTTGGTTCGTCTACTGTAGGGGGTAACGAGTAAAGACCATAATCCCACAAAAGTACGGCATGATCACTTCGACTTAGTGGAGGTAGGCAGCATACCTCGTCTAAAGTGTCGGGATGCTTCGTGAAGACGAGATCTAAACAACTAGCTTGTTGCCCTCCACGTGCTCTAGTTGAAACTAGGACGTGTTGTGTGAGAAGGGCCTCAAGTGTTGTTTTTATTAGATGGTGATCAAAAGCGTTTTTAGAACAATTTGCCCGCAAATTGTTCCAACATATGCTGGGCGCATTGAAGTCACCCATGAGTACCACATCAGGTCGACTTCCTATCTCCTTTATGCACACCAGTAAACGCGCATCTGCATCACTGTTTGTCCGCGGTGGTCGGTAGACAGTCACGGCTTCCAGGGGCTGCGACCCCTGTGCCTTAATTTTCAGCCAAATAGCCTCTATACCATGAGCAATCCTTTCAGGCTTCTCGCGCACACTTAATTCGTTCTTTACATACATAGCAACTCCTCCACCCTAGCGTTCAACTCGGTCTCGTCTAAGTAGTTAGTATCCGCAAAGCGCCACTTGTGAATCACTGACGCTCTCCGACAACCAGGTTTCTGTAATTGCTATAACATCAGGGGACCCATCGGCTACCTGTATTTGAAGTTCATCAAACTTCGAGAATAAACTCTGGGCGTTAGTATATAGAAATTTCAGCCGGCGGGACTCTGCAGTGTCCAATGCATTTGGGCGCGAGTTTGCCAGTACTACTGGACCGCAGCCGTCATCAGGAATGACTACTTCCACAGCACTATGGTAGTTTTCGGTATTATTTGGTCCCTGAAGATAGCCAGATTGCTCTCACCAGCTGTTTCTCTCTCTCGTAGTTCCGCCACCAATTTTCGGCGTTTCAGACGTTCTGCTGGAGAGTAGTCCGGCTGAAAAAAAACACCCTGTTCTTTGTTATCCAAGACTATACTGAAAGGTCGAGGTCGGACAGTTTCCGACTGTTCAGTAACCTGTTTGCCTATCCAGAAAGCTCCACAAACTCCTACTGTCTCTCGTTGTCTGAGAATGTCTTTTAGCAGGTCCCGAAACTTTTCGACGCCCGCATCCGTCCTTTCCTTCGGAGTACTTCTGTCTGATTCAGGTAGGCCTTGAGCGACTATGCAGTTTTGGGGGTCAAGGGAGATCCTTGACATATTTCCAGCCCTACTGCCATCGGAAGACCCCGAGGTATCGATAGGAATGGCTTATGACTTTGGGTTTTCCTTACCATCACCAGAGATAGGCTTCTTTTGGAAGCCGGGGTGGCTTTGTTCAGAGCTGTCTTCGTGCTGCCCCCTTCCACATTTGTGTTTTTTTCAGTGATTTGTATGCAGCCTTAGCATACCCACTATCTTTTTATGCTGGCTTTCTGTGCCCGAACCGACTTCTCAAGACAGTAGAGTTGTACAATCTCCTTCTCTGATTGAAGCGTGTTGTTTGGTGGATGGTTTGTTTCGCGCATTATTGAGAGGATTTGAGGTGGTAGCTACCAATTTCGCCGCTTGGGTTGCCGGTGTCTGACGTAGATACTAGGGCGCGCGCTTCAAATTGCGGTTTAAATTTCTCGTCCTTCGTGGGAAATATTATTTTTGGGATTTCGGTTCACCTAGCCCTCTGGCGGGCTTTCGTTGTTAGCTATTGGATTCACTTTCGCAATTACTCCAGCCTCAGAAGACACGTCAGGACATTATTCAAGACGAGCATCATCTCCGTCACTGCCTTCTCTCAACAATTCTCCCGGATTCCGGTTCTCTACAAACGGCTGAGTCGTTTCAATAACCTTTTTCCTACAGTTGAACGCCTTATACATATTGCATAGAGCTTTAATATCGTTTATCGTCAGTCTGATCTATTATGGGAGACAACAATAAACGTGTAGATCAGCTTGTAGAAGCTGCGGCGCGAGAGAGACTCGAACCCAAAACCTGTAGTTCGTCGGTATCAGTCGTTACCACCACACCATCAGCGTCGACTGTAGATTCTAATTTAATTTGGTTTAAAACCCCTAGTCGTAATTTCGAGGGCATAAGTCGCAAGATTGATGCGACGAAATCACCCCACGCTAAAAGGGCTAAAAGTCTCTCGAGTTCAGTAGACTCAATTTACGAACACCAAGTTAAGCGTCTAATCAACTCCTCCACGAAGACACAGGATGACAGTAATCGAAATCGATTATTAACAGTCAAAAAGCAATTCACTTTATTATTTGATTTATTAACGGTCTGTTGTGAAAAGATGGTGACAGAAAAAATTGAAACTATGTGCGATACAGCTTTGGAAGACGGGAAGGAATGTTCACCAGTGCCTGCATTCGAAATCCCGACATCTCGCAACAAGGAAAAACGTCATGCCACCACCCGCATTCGAACCCTGGACCCCCCTCGTAGAAGTCGAACGCCTACCTCTCTTCGCCACCACAGGATGCTGCAACAGCTTCCAAATTCCGTTACTAACTACGGAAACTCGATCTAGAAGTTCTTTGAAATCTCCTCCTGCCAAACGAATTAAAAGTCGTAAAAGTTTAAGGGAGGTAACTCATGAAGATGAAGCCTCCGTATCATATTTTACCCTTTTGAACAAATTTACGAACCTTGAGAAGGTAGTTAATAGTCTTAGAGTGGAGATGGAGGAGCTGAAATTTTTTTCTCTATTTCTCCCTCGTGAGGAGAAACCGGCGATGCGTGAACTTGAGCGGGGAAACCTAACGTACGGAGAAACAAAATCCGTCGCCGAAGTGTCAAAGCACAAAAATGATCCGGCAGCCAGGGTGCTTGACGGAGTTGGTAGTCTGCCATGGACAGGGGAAACGGTCAACCCACTGGCTTCCAAGAGAACGAAGAAGCGCTCTCGGGCTCCCAAAAAGGCCAACCAAGCCCAAGTGCTAATATAAGTTGGCCGAGCTTGAGCACGAGCCAAACAAAAAGGGCACCTTCGCATGCAAAAACGAACAGGAGCGCTGAACCTCGAAGCGAATCTGTCCTAACAAACCCTAGTGAAGCAGAAGGAGACGAGAGTCGGAAGGTGAGTACCACTCGTATAAACTGCATAGTCATAAAAGGCATGACAGAATGTACTTCCGACACCCCGAAATCAAGATTATAAGAGGACAGGAAGTTATTTAAAGAATATCTGAAATTCCTCCTTAAGGGTGAGGAGAAAGTTGAAGTTCTAAAGGCATTCAAAATGGGCCGTATAACGGACTCAAAAGATGAACAACGCCAACCAAGACCGTTGAAGGTTGTCCTGAAGAGTAAGGCTGAGGTCCAGCTATTGTTAAGCAGGAAACCAATACTTAGATACTCACACCCGACGGTTTTTTTTTTCAGCGGGATTTTTCCCCCGCGGAGCGGGAGAAATGGAGATCGCTAAAAGTAGAACTCCATAGGAGATGCGAACTCGGCGAGAGTAATCTTCGAATTCTGAACGGGGAGATCGTCCATGTCCCGAGGTCACTCCTCTGGAGAAAGCCGATAACACTAACGGCCTAGTCGGGATGGACAACAGTCCGTCTCCATCACCACCGACAGCTCCCTGCATGCAATCTCACGCAAGAGGCAACCGCCTGCCTAAAGTGGTGAATAAGTCTAAATTGAGCTTTCTTTACACTAATGCCCAAAGTATTCCCTCAAAAATTGATGAACTCAAGGCAGTACTTTCGGAGCGGAAACCTGATGTAGTTGCCATAACGGAAACATGGCTAAAAACA
Organism: Ligula intestinalis; assembly: GCA_036362985.1. NCBI lineage: Eukaryota > Metazoa > Platyhelminthes > Cestoda > Diphyllobothriidea > Diphyllobothriidae > Ligula > Ligula intestinalis. Next base: position 111,822,487 of record JAYGXS010000001.1, on the reverse strand, counting down.
GAAATCACATATTCGGAGATTTCGATTCCAGCATACCAGCTTTTCCGCAAAGACCGCCAAAACCGACAAGGAGGCGGGGTTGTCGTGTATGTCAGAACTGAAATCTCTGTTGTAGAAAGAGAACACACTGTAGCCCTGGAGTATGAGTCCGTCTGGTTAAAGATTAAGAAGGCAAATTCACAGAACCTTGAATTTCTGGCCGTTTACCGGCCACAAAACATTCTGAGTGGAGCCGACGACTCGCTCCTTGGTCTGGTGAAAGAAGCTGCTAGCCACCAGGAGGTTCTCATCGTTGGTGCATTCAACGCCCCTGCAATTGAATGGAACAACCTGACAGTTGAGGCGGCGTCAACTTTCTTTAGTTGCAAATTAATGGATCTCACGCTTGACCTATCTCTAGTTCTGAACGTTAAGGGCATTATCAGATTTCGAGAAAACCAGCGGGCTACTTGTTTGGATCTCATTTTCGTGAAGGATTCATCCTACATAGATGAAGTGCATTCAAGTGCTCCGCTCGGTAAGAGTGACCATATGACGCTAATGTGGGATTTCTCACTCCATACTCAACGGCTGAGGAAAACGGAGGACCAGCCAAACATATGGAAGGCACATCTCAATTCAATGAAGAATGCACTATTGTCCGTGAATTGGGACTGCCTACTCAAGGGGGATCCGGAGGAGGATTGGAGATCACTCAAAAGGGTTGCATTAGATCTGCTTAAGCGCTTTTGTCCGGTCAAGGTACACAAGACGACTAGTCGTCCTGCCTGGTTGGCGAGAGACCTAAACAGGCAACTGAAGAAGAAGAATAGGCAATGGAAGTTATTCAGGAAAACTGGGTCGCCAGTAAACCTCGAGGAATTCCGACGCCAAAGAAATGCAGTAAGAAAATCAATTCACTAGGCCAGGAAAAACGATGTATCAAGAATCCTCCAACAGGCCGAAGAAAAGCCCAAAATTCTAGTCCGCTATATTAACAGTAGATTAAAAAACAAGGATCCTGTCGCAGTACTTAAGAATGATGATGGCGGAGAAGTCGTTTAGAATGACGAGAAAGCCGAGTACTGTAGCCGGTTCTTTGCCTCGGCATTCACTAGGGATTCCGAGCTTCATTTTGATAATGCCAACAGTGCTGTTGTAAACGCCGGTCCAGCACTTCATTCTCTACTATTTCCAACATCTGTAGTTGAGAGGGAGCTGCAGAGCCTCAAAGAAGCAAAGTCATCCGGTCCAGACAATAAACCAGCCAAGTTCTTGAAAGAATTGGCAAGCGAACTCTAAGGGCCCCTAGCACATATCTTTCGTTCTTCATTTGAACTAGGAAAACTGCCATCTGAATGGGAAATGGCAAATATCTACCCGATATACAAGGGCGGAGCCCGAACGAAGGTCAACAATTACCGGCCCATCAGCCTAACTTGCATTTGCTGTAAGGTGATGGAAAAGATAATTAAGAAGACGACAATGGAGTTCTTGGAGGAGAACAACCTACTGTCAGGGCTCCAATACGGCTTCAGAAAGAACCATTCTTACCTTTCCAGCCTTCTACTCTCCACTGAGCAGTGGACTCGCGAACTAGATGAAGATGGTAAGGTTGACGTCATCTATACGGACTTCAAGAAGGCATTCGACAGCATCCCACATAAGCGTCTAATGTATAAATCGTCAGAAATTGGCATAAGAGGAAACCTGCTGACATGGATCACAGATTTTCTCACAGGGCGATCGCAAACTGCGTGCATCGGTGACTCAAAGTCAAACCCTACATCTGTTCTGAGTGGCGTCTCCCAAGGCTCTGTCTTAGGGCCACTGCTCTTCCTTATCTAGATCAACGACTGTGTCAACGACCTGGGTTGCAGCGCTATCGTGTTTGCCGACGACGTCAAACTCTGGAGAGCCATCAGGTCTGACGCCGATAGGAAAGCGCTTCGAGAGAGTCTCAATCGACTTAGCTGCTGGTCTGCTCGTTGGCTTTTAAACTTCAACATTAGTAAGTGTGTGGTTATAAGACTCCGTACTAAAAGGACTGATGAGGAGAAAGATTCCTTCCAATACCTCCTCGATGGGCACCCGCTTTCAAATGTGAACGAACAAAAGGATCTCGGTGTTCTAATAAATTCCTCACTTAAACCATCTACTCAGTGTGTAAAAGCAGCTAAACGTGCGACACAGGTGCTGTTTGCGATTAGGCGGGTATTCGTCAACATTGACAAGGAGCTCTTCAGGAAAACCTACCGAGCGTTTGTTCGGTCCCACTTGGAGTATGCTGTCCAGGCCTGGCGTCCGTGGTTCAAGAAGGATTACCTGCACCTGGAACGAGTGCAGGCGAGGGCTACGAAGATGGTCAAGAATCTTGGTCATCTGCCTTATGAAGACAGACTGGCCGAACTCGATCTTTTCCCTCTCAATTATAGGCAACTCCGCGGGGACCTCAAACAAACCTACCGTATTGTTATAGGCTAAGACTGCGCCCTAGAATTTGATGATTTCTTCGACTTGGCTCGGACTGACCATCTGCGAGGTCATCCTTTTAAACTACAGAGGAAACCGGCCCGTATCAACGTTCGACGAAACGCCTTCTCTCAGAGGGTCATTGGAGCGTGGAACTGACTCCCGGAAGATGTGGTCCTCTCAGATACTGTTGACATTGTTAAACACAAACTTGATTCTCATTTGCTGAGAAACTGTGGCAGATATGATGAACAAAGTGTCAGTAGCAGCACCTTGCAACTGGCTCACACTTACCGCTGATGTTAAGCCTACATTTGTACATTTGTATTATGTACTATTGTTACGGTGGACCTATTATGTGATTTTGGTTATGAATAGGGAGCTCAAGAGCAAAAGCCTTCTTCCCTTAATAAAGTGACTTAAAGTGACTTATCTTTCTCAGTTGATGCTCCGTCCCGGGATTCTGCAAATAATCTTCTCTGCTGGCTACTCTCAACTTCAGGTACGATAATGTTGTCCTTTTTAAGGAGGAAGCGAAGAGATTTCTTCAATTCCTCAATCTCCATTTTCAGATTATGGAGCTCTTATTCGTTGTCTGCAAATTTGTGCAGAAACGTAAGACAGGATGTGCAAGCCTCATCTTTATAAGTTGCACCTCTTAAACTTCTGAGACTTTTCGTCCATTTGCTGGGAGGACTTTTCAATAAACTTCGAGACCGCTCTTTTTTAGTTGATAATCTAATTTGATCCTCACTACTGTACTCTTCTATAGCTCCATCGTATAGCCGTTCGACTTCCACCCGAGGCGTCCGCGGTTGGATTCCTGGCCCTACTGACAGCTTAGTAGAATTATCGAGGGTAATATTTGCTACTTCCATTTGCAAACGAAACGACTTAATTCAAAATGCGACTATGACGTAGTGTGTTGTCTGCTATTCAAAATAACCAAAATCATCTGACGGTGTGTAAAGCATTGCAAATATCTCTAGCAGACTGAGTAAACAATACGCTTTATTACTTAGAAGCACTTTCAAATGTGGATAAACAATACGTAGGATATTCAGGAACGACTCAGCCGTTTGTAGATCTTCGAGGTCCTGAATAACTGCTGATCTTGTCACTGGTGGTTTTTATGACTGTTTTCACTTGCTTTGGTTGCAGGCTACGAATTCAGTTCACTGACGTGACGAAAAAATTCCAATTTGATTCCGTTTTCTGATGAAGTACGACACAATAACAAATTTCACTAGTTGCAGAAAGTACTTTTGCACATACAATTGAAGCGATAATATCCAAAACAGTACTGGCGAAATGGTATCAGAATCCAAATAGTCTAGGTTGGAGAGCAGAAATCAAGGTTGTGTCCAGTCGGGCTCAGAGGGTACAGGATTAGTACAGCATTAGTACGCCGTTCTAGGTATGCAAAAAAGACTTCTAATTTTGGGTTTTTCTTGTGTTCTTCCTCGGAATCTAACAGAAGACATTATAAAATGGTGATACCTCGGCTTTGGGGCAACATTTATCATAACATTCATCATGTCCTTCTTCATTGAGTCCAGAATTTACGGTCTATTTATGGATTCGTGCGCTCTCTGTCATGTTCGAGGAGATCTGAAACGTGACCAAACAGAGTCCACTGTTGGGATAAGTCATCAAGAACCATCGCAGTCAGCTGCTCGCCAAAATCTCTGGAGATTTGCTGCAGGTTCAGCAATGACGATATTATCTATCCACCGTAATCGACTGTATCCTGTCTATGATCTGTCGTCGTTCCGCAAGAACTACAAGACAGAGTCTTGAGACATTTTCGAAACGGACCTTTTTGCATCAACCACATGTAGGCTCTAAGCGTAAGAAATGTGAACCGGCGTCACATGAACCAGCAACTAAAACAGCTGGCCTGCTTACGCAAAATGTGTTCCCTCGCATCAAATGCGCCAACGAGGATCACAAGACATGGCCGGTTCCAAAAGCCCCACGGTCCGGGGCCACTGTAATGATGCTGGACCGCTCAGGTGCCAAAACTTCCGTATCGCCGTTAGCGTTTACAGCAAATGGCCGGAAGTCATTCTCATGGAACGTACGACAGACGGAGCGACGATAAACACTATTCAGCGACTGTTCAGGGAATTCGGTTGTCCGGATAACTTGGTGAGCTATGAAGGAGGACAGTTGACATCAGCCACCTTCGCTCAATCCTAAAAATAATTAGGCATTAATCACATGCCTTTGCCACCGTATCAATCCCAGTTCACTGGAAAGGTCAAGCGATTCATCGACACTTTCGTGCGGGTTCTCCAGAAGTCAACAGAGAGATAAACGACGGGAGAAGTTGCTGAACTATTCCTGCTGAAATATCGAGCCACTCTAAATCCTAACACTTCAAACGGTGTCTTACCTGCAAAAGCTTTCATACAGAGAATGGTTTGCATACCATTTAATGTGTTCCGTCCGCTGTCACCTTTCAGTGTTGTTGATGACGTCAATTAAATGGCAATTTAACCAAAACTACGGTAAAAACAGCGATAGTTCCATCCGGGCCAGGTAGCGCTGGCAAATGACTACAGAAGCAATCAGGAAAGTGTATGCTTGGACGTTTTCACCGAAAGTGTGGTGAAGTCGTCCACGATAGTTTGGTAGGCTCAGACATTAGGGCGCCCCACGCCAATCAGCTGCAATCCACTAAATGTACTGAAATTCCAAATCTCAGCCCGAACTTATCATTGGAATTACCACTGAACACATTCGATTTGCCAAAAACCAAGACAAAAAATCACAGTTCCAATAGCGAGGACATCTGCTAAAGCCTCTAGACGATCGAACTGAAAAGGACGCCAACGGTCCCGTTGCAGGTGAACCCGTAGCTCAAATCTTACAATTTGGCTCAAAGGGATAGGTGATAGGAGCCGCCATAATAGAAACGCGAGCAGGCAGCTAGCAGACAAGCAGCGAGTCACACTCAAGCAATACTCGGCCTAAGCAAACTGGCAAACAATCAATAATTTAAAATTTAATGCTGTGGCCAGGCTAGGACCCTGAAAAGCCAGCCGCTGAGTCAAAAGCCAACCAAGCCGCTGCTCGCTGGAGGACAGTATCGGATTCGTCCGAAAGAAATGTTTGTGCACGCGTTTGCTTACCTCAAATATGCTGTAGTACGTACGCTTAAGACTTCTACTTTTGCGCTCTTCTTGTTGTTACTTCCTTGAGATCTCACATAAGGCGCAATTAGACGGTGATATCTCGGCGTTACAGCATTACAACACAAAGTCGTACCACACGTTGACTGAAGGAAGATTTTCTGATGACTAATCGAATATGTTTGCGAGTGATCTGTGTTTGAAACCAGAATCATCCGTACGTGTTAACACCACATTTAGAGTATCCAAGTAACTATGCTCAGACGCGCCTTCGTCTAAAATATCACCAATGTATGCGTAGACGTGAGGTAGGTACTTAATGAGACTATCCATCAAGCATTTAAATAAACTGGGGTCAGAACTTACGCCAAAGTGTGGTCTTTTGTATCTTAACAATCCCAGATGTGTATTGATGATGGTGATTTCTCAGGATTCTGTATTTAGGACGACAGGGATTTAGGCATGTTTAAAGTTCAAAGTTGTAATTCTTTTGCCACCTGGGAGGGCTACATACAGGTCCTCGATGTGCGGTATAGGAATAGGATTTGGTTTGGTCGCTGAATTGACAGCCAACTTGGAGTCACCACAAACAGACACGGAACCATCAGATTTAGGAACAGGAATTATCAGGGCTGCCCATTCCGTATACTGTACAAGGACAATAATGGCCGCTTACTATAGGCAATCTAACTGTTCTTCGCCTTTCGGTGTAACTGCACAGGGACTGAAGAAGCGTTGGAGAACCAATGCTGAAATTCGGATATATGATAAAATTTGACAAGTGGACCGCGGTAGTGCGCAAAAGAATCGTCCCGAAATAGTTATTTATGATTACTAACATGGAATATAAAGCGGCCTTAACTCCAATCCGATGAACATATTTTATCCAGTTCCGCCCGAGAAACTTTGGTTGTTGGCTTCCTCTGAGAACGTGAGCCAGGAAGTAATGAAGTTCACCATTCAAAATAATGAATATGCCTTAAGCACTTGGGGGTACAGCCTCAGATTGCCCCGTCCGCAGTCCCGGCCAGTCCGGGACCGTGGCAGGGGCGTTAAAGAAGACAGAACCCATCGATTACAACTAGGTCCCTCAATATGTAAAATTATCTTCTCAAATGAAAACCCTGACGATGCCAGCCACGGCGAACTCGCTCATAACTTAACGTGTAAAACATTTTATAGACAAAGCAATATCTCCTGATTTTTGGATCTTTTCAAATCCGAACAGGTTAACTTCGTTTTATTTCAGTATAGTGGTACTTTCAATCACATATTACATAATAAAGTTTATCTATAAGCGCACCTTAAAAATTTTGATAATGTTATTCATTGTCACAAGTTAATTTTCACATGTTGGACTGTAGCTTTCGTTTTGCGCGCGTCTTACTTGTCTTTGGGCATCTAGCTTCTTTTAGCTAACTGAACAACCTAAGGTCTCTCTCTAGCGGGCGGACTGTTTTACGGCTTCCAAGTAGCCACACGGTTCTGCTTTAGCGACAGGGTTCTGAGCTGGAATGACTGTGGGGTAGATGGAGACTCTTTCCTTTAATGCACAGTTTTCACTTTCCTCGTCATAGTGTGAGTCAAGTAGCAGTCAAAGAGGCAGAAGTAGTAGTGATAGGAAAGGGACTATAATATCGGGGAAATATATAATTAATTTATAATGAGGCGAAGAAAGGGGGACGAGAGCGAGCAAAGAATGAAGATAGCTCAGAAAGAATGGAAGAAATAAAGGAACAGGAATGATCTCACGATTGATTCTCAGACGGTATAGCTTCCACAACTTCCGTACTGCGCTCGTAGGTCCGTCCCTAGTTCTTAACTGCAAAAAAGATGAAAAGCAAAACAGGCCACAGTCATATCCACAATTTAATCTCCCGATTCCAAATTCACTTATTATTTTTCAACGTCCATTTGAAAAAAATATTTTTCAATTCCTGAACTCCATTTCCATATGCTTTTTCACCTGGCCACAACATTTTTTTCGCTCTGAGTTTTAAGCAAAACCTTCTTGAGAAGCCACCTGTAAACCAATTGACCGGCAAAAGTGTCGTAAGGAATTCCTCGTTAAAGGTTTGATGCGTGGTTAAATGCGTGAAAAGTTAACAGTAGAAAATATAGTAAAGCCACTTATAATTGTCTTATTGAGCTAAATATACATGAAGAAATTCAGGGGCGAATAAAATTCGACCAATGTTAACTCCTATTGGTTGAGTAATGGTTAACTATTGACATATATATATATAAATATGAGAAGAAGAGGCGATCTCGGGAATAATGGGTATAATATCTTGACGTTTCGAAACCGTACAGGCTTGCATCGTCGGAGGTTGGTGTTTGTACACGCCTCACAGTCTTTTATAGGTGTTACCACTGACTTCTCGTTCGCTCTCCGTCTATTGGCGCTAGATCCCCTGCGGGGGCGGGGCTGGAGCTCCGTCATCGTCCTGCTGACCAGGGTTTCTCGCCGTCACCTCGTCGGAGGGGGAGGGCAGTGTTCGCCTGCCAGCTGTCATTGCTCGCGTCTGCATCGATCGCGTCGGTGCC
>JAYGXS010000001.1:111765818-111805315 GCA_036362985.1 Ligula intestinalis | reverse complement strand
AAGCTACAACGTCAATTTATAATACTTACGACTGACTGATGGCAGCATGTGTATATTTCACAGTGGCTGACTGGTTTCAACACGCATTTACACATACAATTGCGGTCTTCGCCTGTAGACCTTAAATATACTGATATATAGTGATCAGAAATAAATTACTTTGGAGATTAAAAAGCCAAAGTCCGGTTTAATGGCCTTCGAAATGTTCCCCAATTGCACGGTCCTCTCATGGCCCTATCAACAAGCAAAGTTGCTGTCCCAGCGTCTTAATATATCTCACCTCTGATTTAGGCACCATAGACTGTACTAAAACAGAATTCATAAAGAACCAGACAGGGGTACGTCTTTAACCAAATGAATCCACTTTCAGAGGTAAGACGTCTCATGCTAATCTTACCCCATAAAAACGCTGCCAACGCTGCTGGCAATGAAGGACTCGGGTGCAATATCGCCAATCAACTGACGCGTAGCGAGAGCTCAAGAAACGGCACGGACCCGCTTCTATGGTCTCCCGAAGGTGCACAAAGTGGGCTTACCTCTACGGCCAATCATATCCCTCCAATCGTATCTTCTGAACTGCTTCCTTAAACTCACATATTCTCTACTATTAATCCCCTTTATCTGTTGATGTCACATTTAACTTGATTATTACGTTTGGGTTAGTTGAATTGCCTTTGCACAGCAAATATGATGCGAAGGCGTATATGCCACTCCTCCAAATCCTGGAATTATGTTTGAAGCCGCATTCCGCATTTGACGGAGGACCTGTAAATATGTGAAACGCACACCAAAAATCTTCATTTATTACGGAAATCATTATTGAGACAGTCTCATAACGGTTAGGGTCACTAGACTTTCAACAACAGAGGCCAACATTCTAAGCTCAGCCTCTGGATGATACCTACGTCTTTAGGGAACAAGGTGAGTTGCTAACGGTTGAAGATGACAAGGAAATAAACAACCAGTCGGCCAAACGTGATGGCCTTGTACGTCGAAAAGTGTTGGTAACCTGTTATTCAAAGCGTTCATAAAAGCGAAAAACACGCCATACTACCTAGCTTCAACAAGCTCAGGCGCACTCGCGCATGGGTGCAATTTTGGCGTGTTGAGACGCAGTGCAGTGAAACCGAAGACAAGATTGCTTAAATGCACAAACATTGGCCGGAGCTATGATTGGATGCTGCAAATACTGCCATGCACAAATGACATGAATACCTGTGCCGCATTAGGCTGGAATCTGGGACAACGCCAAAAGATGTCAACAACGTCTTGAGATCCCACTCAGTGATAAAGAAACTATTAGACACTAAGAACTGGGGGCCTAAGGTTTAACTGCCTCGACGTACGGCTTCATGGGAAGGCTATTGGGTTTGATGCAACTGTTGATAAATCAGCCACTTTGGAAACCGGGTCATTTCTTTGGTGGAGGATAGTGAATGCGGGTATTAAGCAAACTCATCGATCTACAATGATGGCAGTAAAGAGAAAAGCAGTGGACAAAAGCTTTTATTCTTGAAGAGCAAATACGATACGGTTTCGGATGTAGTAGCGCTGTTTTATACACTTCTTTTCTCAGTTATCGTTCAACTAAAGTACATATTTCCACTATTAGACGGACGAACGTACATTAGAATGAATAGAAGGCATAGGTAAACTGGCTCTGCACCGGATTAGATCCTTAACGCACTTTCTCGTGCGAGAGATACATGGGTATATAAATTTTGATTGTTTACGTAACAGATCAGCTACGTCAGTCGAAGTCCGTGTCGCTAAACGAATAATTAAAATGAATAATGTATTAGGTACCTAAAATAGATGCTCAGAAAGTTCTTCTTCGTTTTCATGAGATGACTTCCCCTTCTGTTAATGTTTATTCTTCCGACTTATTATCTAAAGTCACTTTGTCATACCAGGACCAAGTTTGGACAGCCAGAGCTCCGACCGCATCGTCATAGTTTACTTTGTTTACGTAAAAAATCAAGCATTGATCTGCTGGTTCGGTGACCTGCCATTTGCGACCAGGGCTTTTCTCTATCGTAGGAAGGGCTTTATATATTCAGCTTGTGAATACTTTTTGTCCCGCAGTTTCTTAAAGGTTAATTTTGAGCGATCACAGCCAGTCGAATACCTGCCAACGATACAGGAAGGAGGACCTTTTTATGTTAACCGTTGTTAAATTGTCATCGACAGTTAACAAGAGTTTAAACAACCAATCAGTAGTAATTATGGGGAAAAGGGGGAGAGGCGTTAAGAGATCAAGGGGATCATATTGTTATCTTAATTGGGGACCAAACAGATAAAAGGGGGAAGCGGGAAATGGGTCCCTTTCATCCCTTTGATCACTGAGCCTCTATTCCATCTTTTCTCCCTTATCATTACTGATTGGTTGCTTAAACGTTTGGTAGCTCTACAATCTCTTACATTATTGTCTTCGTCTGATGATGAAATAATCGAAAAGATTCGTTCAACAAAATTGACTTTGTAAACGTCAACATGCATACGTCATCGAATTTCAATTGCATTTTAGAGAATGGAGACTAGAACTGCCGATTAATGCTTTTGATATTCGCAATTTATCCAAAGTACTCGACATAAACTGAGTTTTAAGACACAGTTAAGTACTGAGGTGTATTTAACACACAGTCGAGCAGTTGTGATGCGAGGATAGCAATGGCTTACTAGCACTGTCATGAGCACTCATCTGCCTGCTCTGTCAACGTGACAGTTAGTCAGTAAATCGATTTTGCGAATAGCTGATTACCGGTTCACATTAGACTCGCCTCGCCAAATCAATATATGGATTTTGCGTACCGCTGATTGCTGATATGCGCCGGATTTGTTGTCAGCGGTACTCATTCGGCCTTCCAACTCGGCTCGAGACGGACGCGATACTGCAGTGCTCTCTCACAGTCCTGACGGTGGAACTTAACGTCAGGCCGAGTCAACTACCTTTCTAGTATCTATTCTCCTTATTGTTCTGTATAGAGCATAACCTTCTACTCTGCTTCTCCGAGACTTCGTTATCATCTCCTAAGGAACTGGGCCCGGACGATCGCAGTATTTAGCGTTCAACCGGCTTAGCCTTAACACACCGTTTCGATAGGCTACATGAAATTTAAGGCAAGGGCAACGAACTCATTTTCTGGCTTAACTCCTTATAGTTGAGGAAATAACGTATGTGCGCTGAATTTTGGTTCTGACTCGTTGTTTATATTCTGTTTGATGACATCAGTTACTACTGAACTTGTAATAATTGTTTCTTTTATTTTTCGGACGCCCAGCCATCTGCCAGCAACACATAATTGATTCAGCTTTTGTAAGCTCTGTACAATCTATTATATGTTCACTTTCAAATGCCTCTCTCTCTCCCTCTCTAGCTTTTGGACTTAATTTTACTTACTACCTGGACCGCCGTAATATCATGCGGAGCATAACTGGTTGAAAAGGATTATGAATAAAAACACGAAATACTGCTCTCCGGACCTTTCAAGAATATAGTTTTCTCGGTACATTTGATAAAACAATTTAATAATCTTTATTCCTGTAAGAAAAACAATTATAACGCAAACCTAACGGTATATGTTCACGCCAGTAAAAGGTTTGACCATTTGCTCCCAGTTTTAGAGTAACGAAGAATGAGACCACTGTCTGTGTATGCGATTAGAAAAATGGCATGTATTCAATGTTTTTACTAGACACCTAAATTAAAACTATTCATGTCGATAGTATTCAAGGTACACTAGCAATTAATGATTCAAGCTGCTGTCCAAAACCAAAAGATGATAGCCTGTTTTGGGGTCCTAGAGTCGGTATAGTTCAGTTACATTCACTCTACCGCACTGTCCTTACGCCCTCTACCGACGTCGACAGCAACCACGCCTATGAGCTGAAGGGCAAGTGGCAAATATCCTGGATTTGCATTTTTGGTGGCTTTGCTTTCAGGCATCATTATGGCCGGCTGGTTGCTGAGGAATAGTTATTCACCAGCGCGTTTTATTTATTAGCGACCTCTTTATCAAACGGATTGGTCCAATCGGCAAAAAAACAACAATCAAACCCAGCACTTCTCATCGTATCCAGGACAAATCGGTTTTGTCGAACCTTTTTGAGCTCAACTCGAAAGAATTTATTACGAATCTCAGAACAGTAAAGACGACGAATACTACCAATCGGAAGCAAATTGTTGATTCCTCACCATGGCCAGCACTATTCTTGTCCATCTCGATCATTACCATTAACGCCTTAGCAATGGCGACGAGGAACATCACTACGGCTGCCGATGAGAGCGTATCCTACGTCTTTCTACTCACTAGCGTCCTTTCAGTCATTACCGCTCTAACGACCAGCAATGCGAACTCGATCAAAAACTGGCTGTCCCAGTTTCTACTATGTAAGCTGTATACGGAGATGTAACTACCTAACAGCGCCCCACTAGAGAATACACCGCACAAAAATATGTCACATAACACTCGACACTCCTAGGAGGTGTCTTGATCACTGACACAGGATAAAATTTGGATAGTTCGTGCGTAAGGTAGTTATTAAAATCTGTCCCTCAATGCGTCCGATCTTGCCTTATGCCACCTGGACTCAGTTTTGTAAGTGCAACAGATGCATTGCAAGTCTGCTGCTTCATGCGTTAATCCGTGTCTTGGACTCCTGTTACTCCACTGCACACGATACTTGTACTTACTTGTTGGCTTTCGGCCTTTTAAGTAGGGGCGAGTCCCGAACAGCCGCACAGATTGTTTGTTCGAGGTTGTCTCCTAAAGCGCTTTGACTCTTTAGCCTAACCACAAGGCAGCGGTGACAAGCGAACTTATTGGATTGTCGTTCACGCTCGCCATGTCACAGAACTGTCATCAGGCGTTGCGAAAATTTGTAGGCTTTTGGCTTGTCAGGCCCCAACCCGCCGCGCCCTGTTAGCACTGCCGCTGCTAATGCACGACTGCTTATTCGTTATACCCTAGATTTCGCTTATTTCACGGCTAACCTAAAAAGAAGGTCGTTTCACTATCAGTCGCCTGTGGACGCGCCGGGTAGCCAGAAGCTAGGCTGGATAACTCGTCTTCCCGGACAGCATACATTGGACATGGATCTAGGCTGCCTTTTAACTGGCATATACCGTAACGGCGCTTCGTCAAACATTTAGGTATTTGACAACTGAAACGTTTCTTCGAAAGAAGCCTTCAGGTGTGTTTTATACCAATAAGACAAAAATAAACAGTATAATTTTGTATGGTCAATAAATAGGATATGGACTGCAAACAAAAGTTATCCATTTTTGTTGCCAAGTATGCTGGAAACAACTTGCGAATTTATGATATTCATGAAAGCGCTATTTATGCGATTTAATCTCATTCTCTTTGACATACAACAGATTTCACATAGAAATTGCAGCCTGCTACGACTGGAACACATTTTTTCGAAGGGCTTAACTTTTTCTGTCGGTGGACGATTGTTGAGATAAGGTAAACATTGATCACTTTCGAGGCAGCGATGACCTCTTGGACAGCGCTGGGAGGTATTCATCCACATCGCTTAAGTTTGAAGTATCAAGTATTTCACTGTACAGATCGTCACCTTCCGGAAGCGATTCAGGCGAAGGTTTGTATGAATAGGCTGGTCCTGTTTCGATACCAAGAGCATCGTAGAGATGGTTAGTTTCAGGTTGAATTTCGACTTTGTCTGTATTGAAAGTGATCTGGGGTCGGGTTGCTTTTGTATTGTTTCTGCTGCAAAGGGGAACGCAGCGGTTCCGTTAAATTGCAAATATACAGATTTTAACAGAGGTTTTTTAACATTTATTATATCTGAAGATTAAGGTAGTTGTGTGCTTCATGGTAAACTGCTTGTCTTCATAAACCAGTAAAAGTTTAGTTGGTTGCCTGAATTCCGTCTTGCGGAACAGGTGGCATTCGTTTTGTTTAGTTCTTATTATTTAGTTTACTTAAAGTTTTAAAATAGTTTTTTTGTTTAGATTGGCTAGATTGTTATTTTATCTTAGTTCACATAGTAAAGTATGAATTTGAAAATTGGCATCTCAAGAAATACAATTTGGTAGAAGAAATTCTCTGGGAATCATTAAAAAACTTCATTCTTACTTTTCGACTCTGGCACACCAGGTCGTCATCGGACGTGAGGGAAATGTGCAAAGAGCACTGCGCATTTTTAAACATACCGAGAAATCGATAATTTTTTGTCATCCTTGATCGATAGCAGGCTTTGCTAGTTGACACCTCTTCCACGCTAAGTTTCGTTATTTTATATCAGTATGCATATCAAGTATATATATATATATATAATCATTATTATCTGGAGGTCATATACTAGAAACCACATAGAGAACGTTGGGGGCCTACTGAAGAGCCGAACCCCTCGTTGCTGTATCATGCAGTAGCAGAAACATCGGCGAAACACGTGTCTGGGCTTTTAGCTAGTATCTATGCGGAAGTATGGTATAACATCATTGTCATATAGAATTTCACACTACTTGTAGTGCTACTCGTTTGTAGAATGGACATTTCCGTGGTTATTCCGCGGCAGTTGATTGTCTTCGACGAAAATGTTCATCGAACTCTAGGGTCTGACCCTTAAAAGTCATGTCCCATCCACCTACTTCCATGTCATGCACCTAATAATTTGAGAGATTATTTCCTTGATTATTATCTGGAGGTCATATACTAGAAACCGCATAGAGAACGTTGGGGGCCTACTGAAGAGCCGAACTCCTCGTTGCTGTATCATGCAGTAGCAGAAACATCGGCGAAACACGTGTCTGGGCTTTTAGCTAGTATCTATGCGGAAGTATGGTATAACATCATTGTCATATATATATATATATATATATATATATATATACACGAGTTCATTTATTTAATATTGACAGCGTCTAGCTAAATCGAAAACTAAATAGGAAAGCTAAACAATGAGGTTAACCTAATAAAACTTACAGTTACCGCATAATAAGAAGCTGGGGATATAAGCTGGGCGACTAACTTAGCTTTTATCATTCAATCTTGCTTCATATCGAAAATGTGAAATGATCAGTAACTTCCGAACAATAAGTACAATTGACCTTTCCTGCTTTTAAAGCATGACAGACAACGAGATCAAACTAGCAATCATAGTGAAGTTTTCAAAGTATATTTATGTTCAGCTACCTAAAGTTGCTAAAGAAACATACATTTCCGTATTTTTTTAATTTCAGCGTCATTTTATAGCCCACATCTAATGCACTTTACAGTACAAAACGTTGTTTGGCGTCTTTTAATGGAGAGGTTGGAGGAATTTATATGCCACACAGGTCGCCTTCGGATTTTAATACCGATGTTTGCTTTGTGCATACATCCACGTAGTGTTTGCAGTCGTCATGGAGATAACTGTTCCTATAGTCAGCACATTTGACAACTTAAACTTTCTTGCGGATTGTAAGAGTGAGCAAAAATTGAAACCTCTGCAATTAGAGAATTTGTTTCAGACTGTCCTCGGAGTAACGCAGAAGACTTGTCGAGCAACGGATCAATTTGTTTATTGTCCTGAGCTTTCGAACTCTTACAGGAGTTCATCTTCAGAGATAAGAAGCAGCAACCAAAAGGAGGGGAATTATAGTGGCCAAAGGCCAATCAACTGTCAGCGGTTGTCAAGGGAAAAGACACATAAACCAGAAGGATGGAGGTCGGGGGGAGGGGGGAGCAATTATAGTGGTAAACGCTAATTAACTGTCAGTGAAGACGGCTGCCGTTTTGGGTCATGAGTAGTAATAAGTGTAACGCCTTGTCCCCCGGGTAGAGGGTTCCGGTGATCCTGCCTCCTCTTCTGGCCGGTTCTTAGCGGGTTTCTGTTCGTTTTCAATTCTGACGGTAGGTGTGGCCTTGTTTCGTCCTTCGCTTACATAATGGCGCAAAACTTTGTAGGCCGTGGGGAGGTCTAGATGCCTGTTGACGGAGTTGGCATCTGAGTAACCTGCCTCAAGTGTCAACCTTTCGGCTTTTGAGTTTCTTCGGCTTATGATAGTTGCTCCTTGAATGTCGAAGTTGTGGCCAGTTTCTTCAATGTGTGCTGCAAGCTGCGAGTTAGGGTCTAGTTGCTGAGCCGACCGTTTGTGTTCGCCTAGGCAGGTCTGCAATTTGCAGCCTGTTTCTCCCACAAAAATTGCAGTCTCCGTCATTGCAACGTATCTTGTAGACAACTGCAGAGGTTCCGGTAGGGAGCCGTCTGTCTTTGTAGTGCATCACACGCCTGCGTATTGTTGACTCAGCTTGATGGGCTATGCCCACTCCAGCGGGTTTAAACAGTCGTGAGACTGCTTCAGAGACTCCTTTTATGTAGGGAATCGCCCTCCGGACGTCAGGTTGTTTTTGCATCGGCCGTCGTCTGTTCACTCGGCGCCTGCTGCGTTTGATAAATGACATCGGGTATCCATTGGCTTGGAAGAGTTCATAAAGTTATTGTTGTTCAACTCTTCTGACCACAGGAGTGCTACAGTGTGTTTCAACTCTTATGAAAAGAGTACGAACGCAACTGCTTTTGTGACACACGGGGTGATTGCTGTTGAAGTGTAAAACTTGGTTTGTGTCGGTGGCTTTTCTGAATACTGTGGTTTGCAGTAGTCCAGTTGAACAATGTCGCACAAGGATATCGAGGAAAGGTAGTTGATTGTTTCGCTCCGCTTCCATCGTGAATTGGATGTTTGGATAAACCGAGTTCAGTTAATCTTTGAGGTGCTCGATATCAGATGCTTTGACAACGACAAAAGTGTCATCCACATAACGAGCCCAAAACTTCGGTTGATACTTGGCGAAAACCAAGTGTTCTATCCGTTGGAGGACTACTTCAGCAGTCAGGCCTGATAGGGGGGAGCCCATGGGAGTGCCTTTTATTTGCTCATACATTTGCCCACCAAATGTGAAGTAGGTTTTAAGGCAATGTCGTACAAGTTTGAACAAATGGTCTCACTTCAAAGGTTTGTCGCTTTCGTCGTAGGGTTCATTAAGAAGTTGCCCGATAACATCAATCGCTAGTTGTTGTGGGATAGAAGTGAATAGTGAAACCACGTTGAAGGATACCATGGATTCAGCTGGCTCCAACTTTAGATCTTTTATCCGTTCAAGGAACTATTTGGCAGAAGCTACGGTTGTTGCTGAACCTACTGCCAAGAACTTCAGATGAGTAAACGTCCACTTTGCCAGACCGTATATAGGGGTAGCACAAAGGGAGACAATTGGCCTGAGTGGTATGTTTTCTTTGTGGACTTTCGGTAGGCCATAAAATCGTGCTGGGGCCGTGTCGGTTGGTTTCATGGAAAACCAATCGGTTGGCATGATTGCACCGTTTGCCTTGAGTTTCGCCAGGCTCTTGGTCATTTGGTAAGTAAATGTTTCATTTCGCCGGCTGGACATGTCCTGTAGGACGTTTTGTCGTCAAGTAGGCTCTGAGCTTTCGATTTGTAGTCAGACTTGTTGAGCACTACTGTAGAACGACCTTTGTCAGCCGGCAGAATGACTATTTCTTCATCGGCCTTTAGCATTTTTAATGCTCTCTGTTCTTCTCGGCAAAGAGTTTCACACCTTTTGCGTTGCATAAGCAGAAATGATGTTTTATGGTGGACTAACTCTTTTCTGTCTTCTGATGCCTTTGATGATGGAAGAGCTGATTCAATGGCGGCGATGAATTCAGCTGAAGAAGCGTCTTCTGTGTTAAAAGTTGCTCGACGCTGTAGGACTGAAAGTTATGTGGTGGTGGGGGGTTTGGACGGAAGTTTGTGGACTAGGTCTGAGTTCTTATTGTTAATTGTTTTCAACCTTTTAAATTTTCGCTCCAAAACCTCCCTTTTCTGGTCCTGCCTGTAACGTGCCAAAGCTGATATTGTCTTTCCCAGATTATCAGCGATAAAATCTCCGAAGATTCAGAAACACTCTATCTGAGTATTTGGCAAACACAGTTTAAGCTGAAGTTTTTAATTTGTTTATCATACAGTTTCCAGGCATGAAAAATAAAAATGTCCATGAAGGACACCTTTATCCATGTTCTTTGGCTGTTTATTTTCATTATAATTTGTTAAATGCAACGTACTGTGATTGCTCCCTGTTGAACATAGCTATGTGATAATTCGAATGTCGGAAATAATAACGTTTACCACCTGCGCAATTCAGTAGACGCAGCTCTGACGACTTATGCATGACAAACGAACAGACCTGTCCCAGAAAGGAGTTCAAACGAAGATTCGATCTCCGGAATAACATATTTATTGCTCTGAGGTTTTGACATCCTTCGTGGATTCTTTATCAGAGATATGAGCAGAAAGCAGAAGTAGCAACAGGTAACACATGCAGAAGAATCAACGACGTCAGGCGAAGAAAAGTGTCGTCCAAACGATTTAATTTGCTTCTTGACCTATGTATGAGTTGATTTATGGGGGAGCTACCTTGTTGTATATCTACAACACTGAATGGTCGAGAATATGCGAGGCCCATGTACACGAATAGAAGAGGGTAGGACGTTCTCTGTGACCAGGAGTGTATTTTTCCGACGTTTCGAACTCTCCCGCGAGCTCATTGTCAAGAAATGGAAAAAGGAAAAGCTCACAGTGTATTTAGCTCAGTTCTTCCGGGATTGACCTCTGCCCTTGACCTTTAAAGAAAGGCGACAAATGCCCTTCGCATATTGAGTTACCTTAGCAACCATCCCGCCTCGCAAAAAAGTAGCTGCGTGCGAACGCTCGACCGTCGTGTTGAAACTCACTGCAGTGAACCAGCTGACAAGAAGGCCGAGGTCCAGTATATGTGAAAACTTTTCACAATGAATGGCTATCCTAGCGCATTCGTCGTAAAATGCAGGCGAGGAGCCAAACGCAGAAAATCAACAGGACAGCCAAAACCGGCACGCTGGCGAGTAATACCCTATATTGCTGGTGCTTCTGAAGAATTCGCTCGAACGGTCAGCAGATTTGGGATTGGCGTTGCTCACAGACCGGAAGCAACAATCCGCAGGCGACTTATGCGGCCCAAGGACCCAGTACCCGTCAACCAAAATTCCGGTATCATTTACCGTATTGACTGTCGTTGTGGTCAAGCCAATTATGTTAGTGAAACCGGCAAACGGATTCTCACGAGGATGCACCAGCATGACCTCGCCGTGCGACGGAACGACAAGAATTCCCTGGTGGCCGCCCACGCATCCATGCCAGGGCAGAGCTTCGACTTCGAACGCGTGCGAATACTGGGTTGCTCAGACGACCGAACTTCACGCCTGCTGCAGGAAGCCTGGCATTCACGCGCGAACAGAATTAACATGCATGTCGAGCTTCCTGATACCAACCTCGCGTTGCGCGAGCAGATTGTGGGCAGAAGTCAAAGAGAGAGGTTAATCCTACAGAACTGAGCTAAATACACTGAGAGCTTTATGTTTTTTTCATTTCTTGACAATAAGCTTGCAAGAGAGTTCAAAACGTCGGACAAATACACTCGTGTTCCCAGAAAATGTCTTAACCTCTTCTATTTACAACAATGTTTGTCCCAGATAAACTAGGCTCTGATATAAAGGCGATAACATAGGTACCAGAGGAAGGCTTCTGTGCCTTGGCTGGCAGAGCTTAATGGTGCGCTTGAGTGTAAAAACTCTAAGTTAGCTGCTGCAAAAGGCGGAAGATTGTCCTAACAGCTGCTGGATCCCTATTTCTTAAAAAGTGCCGCAAAGGTCAGGGTAAGTCAATGTGTCGTTGAGTCTGACTCTCGATCCGCTGGTCAGTCTGTATGACTGGGCCACGTGGAAGAGTTATACCGTCAGTGAGCAACTTTCCAGGACTCAAATTGCAGTGTTGAACGCTCTCACGTCCTCTTTCATACACTACTCAACTGTCTGATCCAGTAAAAAACCCAGAAATTAAATTGTGCGCCGTGGTTGCTATAGCTGGGCAGTCAGTCTATGCGGGCCGTAAAGTACCTATTTGCCTACAGTTTCAGGATTCAGCTACAAGCATCCTACTGTATTATGTGAAATACCTATGCTTTAACATATTATTTGAGTCCAGCAGTGCCTACCAGAGTAAAACGCATAAAATATTTGCTACCAGAAATGTATATATTTATGATAGCGTGGTGTGAATAGGGTGGTGTGGTAGGCCTAATATTGAGGACAGGTCTTGGAGCGCGGTTTTAACGTCATTTCTTGTCCGCGGGCATACTTGTCGCGCAATTATTAAGCCCGCATCCGACGCGGACAAAAACATTGTGGCAGTTAATGAGTCATCACCACACGAGTTTAGACCTCAAGCGGTGGCTACAGGAACTGACAAGTATAGTATGGATGACCGCTACGAACCATAATAACCGTGCAATCTGTGCATGTATCGGCCCTATCTGCGCACGCCTCTGACTTATTTATAATTACCTCGAATTAAGGATTCTCAACCGGATCGAAAATGTCAGGACAATAAAACTCTTGTTCTAGTGGTCACTTTTTCTGCAGCATTACTATTGTCAATTTTGTGCTCTGATGCACATGCGTTTAAAGCCCTTTGTTCATTTTTTTCCTTCGTTCGCTTCAGGCCAATTATTGGAACTTAAAGCACAGAGATAGATAGTTACATCAAAATACGATTTCTTAAGGGACGACTTTATGAGTTAAATTTCAAAGGCGTGAGGAAATCAAAGTAACAGGAAACCAACCTTTTAGACTTCCTGCGACGAATGTTGATAGAGCATAAAACCACAGAGGAAAGTAGAATGAGTCCGACAAGTATTGAGCTGATAATCGCCACGGTCTTCCAAAAAAAAGCGGTTTAATAATAACAGTCACACTGAGCCATAATATTAACGTAACAATATAAGATATGAAAATGCTTTCTTTGCCCAGGCTAACACGCCAACTTTGCGCGGGCATTTCCTTAAACTACGCCCGGACGGAAGAAAATTTTTCTTAACCAACAGAATAGTTTCAGCGTGGAACGCTCTTCCAGAAGAGAATGTCCTCTCCACTAGTGTCCATGCATTTAAGAGAAGACTGGACACGTATCAAGTGCAAACGCAACGAAGGTGAAAACTCCTTCATCAGATTCTAATGAATCACTTACAAATGAATCACATTGTTTATCACATCCACTGCATCAAATTATACTACTCGTGATTTGCGAGTAGTCATATATTTGTCTGTATTTTTATGTTATATTTTTGTGAAGACTGTCTTCCCGGAACATGTTACTGTTGTAAAGTTTAAATTTTTCTTTGTATCAACTTATTTCATATCATCCTGTTACCAACAGGGAGTTCAAAGGCATTCGCCTATCTTTCCCTCAATACACTGATACTGATACTGAAACGTATCGAAAAACGCTAATACAAAACTCTTAAAGTTCAAAAGGTTGAACAGGGGATAATCTTAAACACATATTTAATTAACACTCATTAGATCAGAGAGAAAAAAGTATAGTCAAACTTTGTATAAAAAGAAGGCAGGAAATACTCAATATTTGTCTAAAATAACATGTGCCAATTTAAAATTTAAGTTTTGATATGTTAGTGGAATTTGCTAGTTAGTTCCTTATTATACATTTCAAGGAATTGAATTCTTTCTAGTCTTTGAAGCACACTCGCAATCGTCAAAAACAACATTTTACCATTCAGTTCGTATCCATCGGTTATATTGAATTTGGTTTTACTAACGGTTAAGCGGTAGGTAGTTAGAGGTAGACACTTGTGCGTATATTTCACTACAATCTCTTATTTATCTCGTATCGCCATCTCTGCTCTTGAGCATATGGTGGACTTCAGAGCAATCGATGGTCATATAACACACACACGTTATCACCTTTATAAAGGTGATTATTTTTAGGCTTGATTTACAGTTTATGTTAATGTACTCACAGTTTGGCTTAAAACCCAAAAGATAATGATTCAACTTGTATGGAAACCGTGTTACAATCATAGGTTTAATCTAAGGAATTGCAAAAAAAGATCATCTAAATATTTTACTCTGAAACTTAACATCTTTCATTTAAAGTTTACAATGGCTTCTAACATGAAGGCATTGCATTCACATAAAAAGACGATGGTACTTAAATACGCTATTAGATTAATGGGTAGAGGTTGTTTATGATTTCAGCATTTGCATAAATGTTTGGCTTTGAGCTACACATTTTTACTGTGCGAAGAATTATGTGGCTTTTAACTTGGCGGTCTGCGGTTTTGGCAATGTACTTTGAATATGCACCCCAGTTTTGCTAAATATTTGGCCCTTATTATTGGTTTTACTTTGTAGTGTCACGGGATACATCGCTGGAAGAAGAAGTTTATTTGCTTGTGTTTCAGATGCTGTCGAGAAAACTTCATCAGAGGTCACCGTACAACAGGGTGATACATGCACATGCAGGTATTTTTCAAAAATAGCATTTATAAGCAACTTTCAAATGTGTTTAGCAAAAAATCATTTCAATGACCATGTTTACTTCTGCAATGCAAAACTTGGAAGTGGTTTGCTTTCCTTGTTGTTTTTCCTTTGATAATGCATAATATAAAAATATTATTTCACAGTTGCAAGCAAAATATATAATTCAACTACAATATTAACATGTCATATTTAACAATAAATATTAAATATTGGTATTGCATTATTTTTTTTTTGACCTTTATAAAGGATACACGATATTACCTACACGTAATTGGGCAATGGTCCTCAGGCCCGCCCAGAAAATTATTTACAAAATACTGAAATGGAAAATTATTTTCGACACTGAGAATTAGTGTTTAGTTGCGTAAAATAAACTGCTGAGAACACTAAAATATGTTAATTGTATGCTGTGATTTTATAAGCCAATACTTAATTTAAAAAAGGAACCTGTGCAGGTTATGCATAGCTAGCGCAAAATCAATTCTTGCGGCGTCAATTGATTTTTATCCAAACACTCATTCGTCAACTGCAAACGAATGAATTGTCTCTAGATGGCTAATTTTTTTATTCTTGTTTAAATTGATATTGTATCTTTCCATACTAACAGCCTAGGTACTAGATAAAAGGCCCAGACACGTGTTTTGCCGGTATTCTGCCGCTGCTTGACACAGCTGCGGGGGGTCCAACTCATCAGTGGGTCCACTAGCTTTCCCTGTCTGCTTTGTGGCTGATATACTGGGCTGTTTTTTTTTGGAATGAATTGCAGTGCTGCAGACTTTTACTAGCGATTTAAGTGGCTCCTATTTATATGAGTATGGGTAAAAACGACGTGTTATTAGGGAACTAAGAAGATTTAAATAATACTTGTAGCTGATATGTTTGCGCTTAGTTTAGGGTACAGATTACTTCGTTTTTGGATCTACCCTCTAAAATTGCACGCACTGATGAACTGGATTAACAGAAATAGTTTTAACGACAACAAATTACCTGTTTTACATCACCGATAATAAGCACAGTGTTTATCACATCATCCTAATAATTACACACGTAGGTCTGGGATTCGGCAGGTTTCACCCTTCAGTCCTTGAGGGTATTGAAAAAAGTGGCTGCATTCCGTTGGATGATCAACACAGACCCCACCATTCTCGCAGATGCTTACGTTTGACGAATTGCCTTCTGCCTTTGCTTTCAGTTGAAGAAGATTTACGGTGGTTTTGCAAGAGGAGAGCATGTTCAAGCAGGTCGGACCGTACCCACTTGCCATGGAACACAAACGTCTGAGAATGAGCGCTTGGTTTCTCACAGACACCTCCGTTCAGACAAGGTGATGAATTATACACGTCTCTTGCCCCGTAGAACTCCGCAACTGTGGATCAATAAAACTCAACGCTTATTTTGGGAGAATAATGACGCATACTCCATAGGAAACATAAAGGTCGTGTATAAAAGCAAAGTCTTGGAATTGTCTGCCACATAAAGTATAATTCAGATTAAATGTGTAAAAACATTGGTTAAAAACATTCTGCACACGTGTGTAAAATGCTCGCAAAATTTGCATCGACACAAGTTCAGACGACACAGCATACAATGTAACGCCGAAACCATATCCACCTTAGCTCAGACCACTGTCTCTTGCGGTGCCTTGACAGTCGAAATAAAATATGCGCAGCTCTTGAAACCATTTTATTTTGCAAAATGTTTCCTAGTTGAATCACAAAGGCAGACTTATAAACTCATTTTCAGTTTTTCAGTCAGGCGGGATCGATGCACAAAAGTCGTAATTTACTTCATCAATCTACGATGAACATCTGTGAGAAACACGTACTTACGTTGTTTGTTAGGTTCATTGATCCTTTATTTTACTAAAAAAATGTCAAATGCTTCGCGGTTTGTTACAAAAATATGTGATTTGTATTTCCACTTGTCATCAATATACTGATGGTATTTTGTCACCTGTTATAAGAGCATAGTGTATGCTTATAAACGATGCATGTCTGTTTACAATCATTTGGAGTATTTGTCTCAGATCTGTACTGTTGCGTAAAATTATATTTCTTGTCTCTTTCTTTTGAAGCGGTTACCTATGGCACGTGTTTGTTTCTCGTACTTTTCGAAATTACTACAATTTACACCTTATGCCCCAAACATTGCTTGCTTAATATTTTGACAATAAACTTGAAAGCTAAATTTGTGGACATCGCTCAACAATACCGTCGAGCTCCAATATCGCAACGCACACACATTACCAAAGAGCATTTACTTGCTCTATCCGCTCTGTATCACCACTAAGAAATACTTATTTCTAAACCAGACAAAGGGCATGGTGTTGTTATTCTCAGTCGTAGAAAGTATGTTAAGAAATTGGAACAACTCTTTAATGATTCTAGTAAATTTCATTAAGAATCACAAGGCAAAGAGAAACCAAGGCATTGAAAGATTTCGCTGAGAAAAGTATCAAGCTTTTGCTGGATGATAACCTAATGGATGCCAAAACAGCCCTATACTCAAAACCCAGGGGTTCGTATATTCCGCGACTATATGGTTCACCAAAAACTCATAAAATGGATTTCCGCTTGCAACCTATTCGTTCCATGTCAAATTCACAATTTCACAGACTAGCGCATTGGCTTGTGAGCGAACTAGAACCAATTCGCAAAAGATTCTCTACATATACACTGAGAGACAGTTTTCATTTTGTCGACGAAATTAGGCACCTGAATATTGCTGGCAAATATATGATATCCCTGGACGTTGAATCATTATTTACCAACGTGTCCCTGGATGAAACAATTGATATCATTTGTGCATATGCTTCTGAAACTCACCTGTCGCCGCAAATATTATGAGAACTACTGCGATAATGCACAAACAATGACCAATTCCTGTTTAATGAGCAACTGTTTAGAAAAGTTGACGGCGTGGCAATGGGTAGTCCTCTTGGTCCTCCCTTTGCAGACATACCATTGGGTTATCTTGACCAAAAAGTATCTTCAACATTGCAAGGGACAACAGTTTATAGGCGATATGAAGATGATATTTTTGCGACTGTCAAAAACATAACGGAAGCTGAAGAACTACTGTTTACGATTAACAGTCTGCATCCTAAAATGAAATTTACGATGGAAATAGAACGGGAAGACCAGCTTTCTTTTATTGACGTTCACTTGGCCAGACAGAAAGATGGGTCTATAACACGAAGAGTGTTCCACAAGAATACATGGAAAGGACAGTACTTGCATTTTCTAAGTTTTATTTCCATACAATAGAAACGTAACTTAGTTTGCATACTCTTCCAGAGGACAAGCAAAATCTGCTAAATGGTAAACTGGATGCAGAAATCGCCAGCCTCTAGGAAACTCTTCTCAAGCATGGCTACTCAGCTCATTTTATTGACAAGCATAGCAAACCCTCAGGACAAAAGGTTATAGAACAGTTAGTTCCAAAAACGCCTGTTATCATTTCCTTGCCCTTTAAGGGTGATAACACCTTAAACACCATCAGGAGACGCTTACGTAACACCATTGAAAGGACTTATTTTGCAGCTGATTTCGTATTTTGCATCTAAACGAAGACCCTTCCGATCTCAACTGCGAAGGATGTCTTGTCGTTGTACACCAATTCTAATTTTGTTTATGAATTCACATGTACTTGCGGATGCAAGTACATATGGCGAGCACAACGGCAATTGGCAGCCTGAACTAAGGAGCACTTGCCACATTGACTATTAAAACAGGAGAATAGGACTCCCCGTTCTTCCATTACTGAAAACCTATTCTATACGGGCCATTCTTTCGAGCCCAACACATCCTTCAGAGTGCTTATTCGGGCACAAACAACTCGCACATTGCACTACCTGGAGGCAGCCTCTGTATGACGGTCAAAACCCGACCTATGTAACTATCTGGAGCATGTTGTGAACCTTGCTTTACCCTGGTTGTTATCCGGCACCTCCCCCGGTGCGCATTTTTATTTAACGGTTATTTCCTTATCTCACTGTCTACAGTGCTTCACTAACTTACGTTACTAATTACACCTTCGTGACCTGATTCTATGACCGCTTCTGTATGAATTACATTGTTGTATGCTATCTTTTGTCAATTGCTTTATGCAGCGAGAGGACACAGCTGATGAGCGCTCACGAAATTAATTGCTTTATATGCAATCTTTGAATTTGCACCTGGGAAAAGATGCCTCAAACAATAAACTTTGATATGCTCCAATTGGCCATTGTCGACTTTTCAGTCTGCGCAAATGGTCGGTATGTTGGTTGGGTGACCGCTACTCTTGGCTGGAGGTGATATGATATCTCCTTCTGGCGTCAGTGTCGGCCACGGGAGGGACAGGGCTTGTCTAAGATTTTTTTAACAGCACAGTACTGGATTCATTAGGCGTATTGTCACTGCTTCTGCTGTTGCCAGCACTTGTTGGCGTAAGCACAACTAATTACTAGGGGGTTAAGCAGTTTTGAAAATTCCTTTCTTTGAGTATCAGAAATATTTCAATCTCGCAAAACCCATATTAAGTAAGTACATATGGTAGTCATCTGGTTGATTCTAGGTTAAGCATTCAGGAAATCCTCGGTAGGCAGTCAGTCAACTGCGTAACTTAAACCAATT
Source organism: Ligula intestinalis (assembly GCA_036362985.1). Lineage (NCBI taxonomy): Eukaryota > Metazoa > Platyhelminthes > Cestoda > Diphyllobothriidea > Diphyllobothriidae > Ligula > Ligula intestinalis. The sequence continues at coordinate 111,786,314 of JAYGXS010000001.1, read as the reverse complement.
TCGATTATTCTCGCAGCTCCTTATTGGGGGCTAAAACTTCACTTGTGAAGACCGTTGACAGTACCTTTCCTGACGCCGGTTTGAAACCAGCCCTGAGCACAAATTCTTGCACAAATGGGTTCCAGAAATCATGCAACTTTGCTAACACTCCCTACCAAAAATCTGGAGGACTAATTCCAACCTCTTAAAAACCAGCGTATTGTTTTTTCATTGCCATAGTTTTCCATAGCCTTAAATGTTTAGTTGTCGTCCCAAGCAAAGAAATTATAATTTTAATGTTTGTATTGTTTAGCGACACGAGCGATTTTACGATTTTGAGAGACAGCTGGTAAATTCAGATTTGCCTTGAACAGTTTGTACTGTAAACTGATCCGAGCAGCCCTGGTTAAACCGTTGAAGTAGACATGTGACAGATGTCAGTTTTTAAAACTTATAATTCCGTTACGTTTTGGACAGAGCATTTTCTTCTCGCATGGTGAGTGAAATATGAGCTTAGACGAAAGACTTATGGAACCGACAGCTTAATAAGCCTTAACCCGACGTAAATTGTCTGGATAAGGAGACGCTTCACCCACTGAGTTCATTGCCGCATTTGAGTCATTTCTTCAATCAACAACGGCTTTAGAGGAAACAAATGAATCACTCCGCCATAAAACATCATGGCTCCTTACACAACGAAAAAGGTGTTAAACTCTAGACCGAAAAGAACAGAGAGAACTTAAAACCCTTATAGCCGATGAAAGCAGAATCATTCTGCCGGCTGACAAATGTTGTTCGACAGTGGCGCTCAAGAAATCTGATTGCCCAAAGGGAGCCCAGAGCAGACCATATTTAATTGTTTAGGTATTTTATTTGATGCTTATAAAAATCTTATTCCCAATGTAAGATGAGGAGAAAATATATGCCAGTGATTATTTTTACCGACGTTGGCGTCATACAAAGCGTTACCGGAGAATTTTCAGTCTAATCAATACACCTATGTGGAAGAAATATGGGTTGGATATTTCTACTTGCATTCCACAGGACCTGTTTGTCGAGACTATCCACTAACTTATATGAGAGAAATATTATGAAGGGAAAATCGCCACGGGCATGCCTATATCCTCCAGCTCCTAAAGCTCTGTCTCAAAACATACTTTACCTTCAACTGAAATATCAACGTGCAGGTGAAGGACTAGCCCAAGGGTTCGTCCATTTCCAGACTCATAGCAGAGGCAGTCCTGCAACGGTTGGAGTCGCTAGTTTTCCAGCAATACAGACCGACATTCTGGGCTTGGTCTTTGAACGACACCTTCGTCGTTTTTGAGTGGGGTCTGGTACTGACATTCAAGGAACGTCTAAACGCCGTCTTCCGAGATATTCAATTTAGCATGGAGAAGAACAAAACAAGCAGCTGGCCTTTCTGGATATCCTCCTTTGCCAAAAGGATGGTGGTAGCCTAAAAACTAAAATGTTTAGGAAAGCAACCAACACTATGCAAGTCCTGAACTACAATAGCAACAACTCAATTGGTCATAAATGCAGCTGCGTAAGAGTTCTATACCGGCGCGTTGAGACGCATTGCAGCAAAGTGAAAGACAAAGTTCCTGAACTACAATATCTCCTATGGGTACTGAGAGCGAATGGATACCCGCGCAATTCTGTCAACCAATGCACACGCAAACGAAAGTAAACGCCACATTCATGTGGCCCAAAGTTTTGGCGAGCTGTTCCGTACGTGAAGACTTTATCAGAAGCGGTTCGCTGTGTACTCACCCCACTTAGATTTGGAGTTGCACAGGGGCCAGCAGCAACAATCAGGCGTCCGGGTATGAGACAGAAAGACCCACTGTCACGGCAGAAAAACGACTGGGGCCGTTGACCTGGTCTGTGGCAGTCGTGAACAAAGCAAATACGTCGGAGAAACCGGAAAATTACTTTGGACGCGAATGTCCGGGCGTGTAGAGGCGGTTTGGAAGAAAGACGCTAGCTCCAAGGTTGCAACTCACTCGAAGAGACTCCGATATATCTTCAAGTTTGAGGAGGCCGAAATTCTCGCAAGATGTGACAGCCTGGTAGGCCGTGAGCCGCTCGAGTCATGGTTCTCAGGCCCCCAGTCCGTCAACAAGCTCGATGATTTGGCGTTACCATACGGCGTAATGAGCCATTACCTGAGGAAGAGAATCAGTCACGTGGGAAGTACCGGCCCCAGTAACAACAACTCTGACGCCAACGAACATAATTGCGCATTATTATTAAACCCGCATCCAACACGGACAAAGAAATCGCAGCAATTAATGAGTTAAACGCGAAGTTGCCAATAGAGGAGAATATGCGAGTTCCAGGAAGCAGTTCAGAAGACGAAGATGCGATCATCGGAACAAGGGTTTTATTTTCCTGACGTTTCGGATTCCCTCGGGAATCCTTAATCATAGGTAATTGTAGGAAAGTCGGAGCCGTGCGCAGATAAGGGTGATACATACACAGGTTGCATGGTATTTATAGTTTATAGCGGTCATCTGTATGCGTACAATAATAGTCAGTTCCCGTAGCTACCGCTTGAGGTCTTAATTGGTGCGGTGATGGCTCAATAATTACCATACTTTGCTTGTCAGCATCGGATTCGGGCTTAATAATTGCAGAACAATTATGCCCGCTGTCGTCATAGTTGTTGTTTTGACTGGTCCTTCCCACGTGACTGTTTCTGTTACTCAAAACATCTCTCAGTACACCGTATGGGAACGCCAAATTTTCGCACGCTTTGATGCACTGGGGACCTGAGAACCATTATCCCAGCAGCTCGCGGATCATGCGGACGTCACATCTTGCGAGGATTTCGGCATCGTCAAACTTAAAAATATGGCCAGGTCTTGTCGAGTGATACGCAACCACGGCATCTGGCCATATTTTCAAGTTTGACGAGGCTGAAGTCATCAATACAGATAATTCTAGACCGAACCGCAGTTTTTTTACATTTTTAGTTATCCTTACCCTATTGTTTTAACAATCTTGCGAAAAATTGGGTCTCTCCACAAGTTCTGAAAGAAGATTCGGCTTAGGTTTCCTGTGGTTGTTGAAAATGATCCTTCGTCCTTATAAGCCAATATAGGTCCAGATTCTATTAAGATTATTCGTCAATTCACTCTTTTTTTTCAAATAGAGTTTTTTCTTTCGAATAGCAGGGTATGATCTTGGTTGCCAACTTCTCATTCATATTTGAATAAAAGGTTTAATCTTCTCAGTTGCACTTGACCTTTGCTTTTAAACCATAACTTTCAGTCCATAACCGGACAACTTATAAATATCTAAATTCATTACGTGTATAATTATCGTCCCCTTGATATTTTTTCTGTTTTGAATAAGCGGTATGTTTAACTATAGGTCCTTCGTTTGTGTGCTTTTTTCGGGTATCAGTACTTCTTAAGTTTCTAAAGTTTTATTCTAAACTAATAACTCTACGTTCCTTCGTTCAAACCTCACCGGTTTTCAGCACCCATTCCGTCACAAGTCTGCCTAAAAACGACCCAAAGAAGGTGATAACACGACGGCAGAAGCCTTAATCTACAAATCCGGAAACTGAATTCAGATTGGTACCCGAATAGTTGTGGAAACTTGCCGCACTGACTCTGCATTCTATCTGTCAGAGCTTACACCCGTGATTAGTCATCTACTCCGCCGTCTAATGGGTGGCAGATGATTTATTACTCTTCCACGGCCCGACAGGCAAGGCTTGGCTGCAGCGAACACGTAACTTAGTGGACACATCTGACGTGCACACGCAGCGGGCAGTTGCCTCTGTACCCTTCTATTTTCTGGCAGTAAATTGCTGTCCACCAACACTGTATTGCTTGACTTGTGATTTGGGGGGATCCTTCTGTTCGTTGACGCTACTAGCTGCGGCATAGTCACGTGGCTTTATGCAACTGCAGGTAGTCCCTGGCCACTTATGTATTTCTTTCCGGGTCAGCCTAAAGTTAATCGCTTTTACTGAAAATTGTGAGATAATAGTTTGGAAGTTAGGATCTTCAAAGACGTTGCCATATTATTTTTAATATATTTAAATTCAAATAAAGCTTTGTTCCTCTGTAGAACCGGCTTAAGCGTTTCTAATGATTCCTCTCTCACAGATGCTAATTATTTTTTCAGTCAAAGTATCCCAGTATGTATCCAAACTGTCAAGGGTACTACTTATCCAGTTAGTTCAAAGTAAAATCAAAATGATTGACACTTACGGGGGGATCGTTTTTCAGCGGAAATTGTGTAAAGCTTTCTGCGGCAAGAATGACTTTTTGAGCATCTTCGAATGTACGTGTTGTGTGTCTGCCGACATCACAGATTTGTGACGAACTGCAGTGATTAAATGCACTTAATTGCAGGCTAAGATATTTTTAAATAAGCAAAAAGGATTCTATTCTGATAATGCCAGATAATTTCATGTATTTTCTAAATGTAACCTGGTGATGAGGTGATAGGCCTTTAAAGGAAGGAAATAATCATGTTACTGTTTTTCATATAATTTAAGAGGTAAGCATGCTGATCTAAATACAAGTGTTCCAATCAACTTCATCAAAAATGAACAACTTACAATGCTGTGTCAGTCCAGATGCATATTTGAAAGAACATGTCACAGCCTTCCTCGTCGAGAGAGAGCTCGCAACGTCCAGATTTTGCCATGTGCCCCAGGTTTTTGTAAAATAGCTAAGATAGATTTGGCCCAGCAATATCTGCATTTGAAAATAATTTGAAGGTATTCAGGGTAAAAAGATGATTTCAGCTATTCATATCTATCTTCATATTGCCGTGTTATAATCATTAGGTTTTACTGTTTCATATCTCAGGCCGACGTATATTAATGTATGGAGAACTACCAGTTTACTCTGTAGCGGTGTAAGTAGTGGTTCTGCCTGGATCACTACAATCATCAGATCGAATTCATGGTTGGAATTTAAAAGGCGAACCACCAGAATGAGGGGTTTATTTGATTCAGAACTCCTAGTCTAGAAAAGAAGTTGTTGCGTTCACCCGAATCGTTATTTTATTCATCTGAGCTTTTGGGCTCTTGCAGGAGTCCATCGTCAGAGATAAACAGTTAACGAAATGCGAGCAACAGTTATAGGGGTAGGAACCAATCAACTGCTATAGGGGAAGGGGAGAGGGAAGACAAAGAGTTGGGTGGGGGGAGGAGAAGGAGGGGGAGGGGTAGACTCCTAAATCACCACTATCAGTCGTGAGTAGATGCCAATGGAGAGTGATGTTGGCGGGCGCCAATTCAATGCACCAGTTGACTGAGTTGTCATCCGAGGCCCAGGCTTTAATTAACTCTCGTGCGGTCTTGCTGTCGGCGTGAGCAACTACTCTTGCGGCTGCGAAGTTAAATTCGAGCCCCATCTCATAGGTGTGGGCCGCCAATTGCGACTGTGCGTCACCCTCTCTTACAGCTAGCTTATGTACGTACATGCACGAACCAAGCATTGTTTCTGCCTGTCTGGTATTATTTCGGAGACATGGCAGGCATGGTTTGCAATTCATTACGCCCGACTGCTTCCTGGGACTAAATCGGTCATATATTCTCATGATACGGCTGCGCATGGTGGCCTTGGGGCGTTGCGCGATTCCGAAGCCTAGTCCAGCAGCAATGCACTTGGTCGTTTCCGACACATCCTTGATGTATGGTAGCGCATGCAATATCGTGTGGGTTGGTTCTGTTCTGGTCCTCGGTTAATGAAGGCCTTCGAATAGCCATTCCGCATAAACATTTTGTAGAGATATCGGGCCTTCCGTGCTTGGACCTCCGGGTTACTGCAGTTAGTCTGAATTCATTTGAACGCAGCTTCGTTTGTGAGCCACTGGGTATGTGCTGTGAAAATTAAGAAGCTTTGTGGTGTTTGTCGCCCTTCTGTGAATCGTTGTTTCGAGCTCGCCGTTGAAAATTCGCCTGACGAAAATATCAAGAAAAGGTAGCTGCCGGTCCTTTTCTCTTTCCCTCGTGAATTTTATGTCTCGGAATATCGAGTTGAGAAGATGATGAAAACTCTACAGCATGTTCTTCTTTATGATAACAAAGGTTGCTAATAGAAGCGAATATGTGAGTTCCAGGAAGTAATTGAAAATAAGAAGACGACTCGATCGAGTCATCTTTAACTTCTCAATAAAAACGATGTCGTTAACGTAACAGCGCCAAAACGTCGGGGGCTGTTGGATGAAGGCAATCTTGTCTAGTTCTTGTAGGGCTAATTCTGCTATTAAACCGGAGATTGGGGAGCCCATCGGAGCCCCTTGATTTGTTCATAAGTCATTCCTGCAAAAGTGAAGTGCGTATTTTGGCAAAATTCGAACAGGCTCCTGAGGTGTTCAATTTTGAGCGAACTCTGTGTTTCGTCATACAGCTCCTCGGGCTTCCTGCGCAAGACGGATGGTGCTAAACTGGGTGGAATGGATGTTAATAATGATGTCACGTCAAATGAAACCATCATTTCGTCTGATTGAATCCTTCGCCCATGAAGGTTAGCCACGAATTTGGAAGCTGAGCGGAATGAGGTATCTGAGTTGTTTTGAAAGGATTTTAGTCTGGAGTACATCCATTTTGCCAAATTATAGGTGGGGCTGCCTTCGAGGGCAACACTTGGCCAACATGGGACGTTTAGTTTATGAATCGTTGGCAGACCATAGAAGCGAGCCAGGGCAGCATCTGTTGATTTCATCAGGCACCGATCGTTTTCAGTGATCAAATCCCAACGCTTGAATTCTCCAAGTAATTTACGCAACTGATTTGATACTGCTTTTGCTTCTGATCGATGTACTGGTCAGTGGAATTTTCTGTCATCAAGCAACGCTTTGGGTTTCTCCTTGTAGTTTTGTCGATTCATGATGACTGTTGACCGTCAATTATCCGCGGGCAGAACAAAAAATGATAGTCCATTCCTAATTCTGTCATGGCATTCGACTCACTATTCGACATGCAGTGGGCTGGGTGGTGTGTCATCAGTAAGGAGGTGACCCCTTACCGACTCGTCGTCTGTTATTAGAGTCCACACAAGCATGGCCGCAAGAGCTGCAATGAAATCAATCGGGTTGGAATCGGTGGTGTTAAAACAAGCTTCCTGCTGGAGTACTCGTAGTTGCTCATCCGATATTTGCTTGGAGGAGAGGTTATATGCAAAGTTGGAGCTTCCCGTATCGGTTGGTTTTAATTTTTTAAGGTTTTGCTCCAAGATCACTCGCTTCTTAGCTTGTCTGAGACGCGCCAGGGCAGCGATTGTTTGTGCGATGTCCTAAGCGAGGTTCTCCCAGTTGCAGTCTAAGGAGGCAGTGGCAACTTTCGAAGCCAGGGCTGGTCCAGACTGCGTCCAACCAGGCCTGAGAGTGCCGACTGTGTGTTGTGTGGGGTGATGACAGTTGCTTTTACCTGGCTGCGAAGCGAGTTCAAGTGTTCTGTCATTGGTGTGTTACAACAGCCCGAGCGGATGTCGCCTGTAGAGCTCTTTCTGCATCGGCCGAGGCGTGATGTCTGCAAGTAGCACTTAAGTAGGCGTGCTTTTTTGGACATACGTGCACCCGCTGGCGTGTGCGCACGTGTTTACGGACTTAGTAAGCTGAGGTCCACAAAAGGGGACCGCCGGAACGCCAAAGGACGGGGGACGCTGACGCAGCTGTTATCGGTTAGCCAGAAGCAGCTGCCATCTCAAGCTTTAGGAGACGGGGTGCTAGATAAAAGAAACTATTGTAGCATTTGTTTGTGATGTCACGACTTTGAGGCAGCGAGCCTTGGACAACAAAGGGGCGATAAGCATTGTGGCTGTCCACCACAACTCCAACGAAGAACATTTAAAACAACCTGACGACTGGCGTAATTCAAAACATTGCAAGAGGCACAGTCCACCAGGCAGACTCTATCACTTTGATTGCGTAACAAGCCTTATAGTCCTTTCTTTCTTCTTATTCTTCACCCGGCCGCCTGGAAGATTCTTTGGGGAACTGAATCAAAATAGAAACGTACTCGTTCCTGCTTCCTTTGCACATTTGTAACAGCTCAGGATATCTCTGTTTACATAAATTCAGTTCTCTACTTGCTCACACGCTTTCCATTCGGACTGGGACTGAAAATAACCTTTGCAGGAAAAACATGTAAGCAGAATTTCCGATATCAGATGTGTTTGTTTTCGACCTGCTTGCATTTCGCACATTAAACTCTAGAATACCTACTTCCCTACGGCAAATGAGCTAAAAATGGCATTTATTATTGTAATGGTTGCCAAGGCCAAGATATCACCGCCTGATTACGTCTTTTCTGAGTCCCCCAAGGAAGAACACGACAAGAAATGGGCCAAAGCAGGCGTCTTTGAGTGTAACTAGTACAACATAGTTAGAAAAACAAACGTGCGTATTACGATGTCCATCGATCCAATCAGCTTCTGTCCTGGCGTGGGTAGTAGCAAGATTGACTGGTGACTCGACGGCTATGTATAACTTGAATTATAAATTATGTATTGCTTAACAGCCAATATGCGTTCGCCTAGTGTAAGGTGATCGATAGCCTGCTGTGGGCGTGGTTGCTTGCTGAAGGCTATATGCTTGTTAGGCCCGTCCTAACACACCCTCTTCAGACATATTTTAGGATTTGAGCTGCGCTTTTCTTGTAACGGAACGTTTGCATTCTTTTCCGGCCTAATCGTCTAGATGTCTTCGTGCCTTTTGAGCACTGGGGTCTAAGACTCGGCGGCAGTCGTGGGTGAAAAGAATGGGGAATTTCTTTGAGGCACCACACCTGTTGTGCAGCCTCTGCGATTTGACCTACCAGGTGCCTGACATCAGATTTGTCGGCAGCTGATCCGATTTGGCGAGACTCGGTCAAGTTGAATGCAGATTACAAATGTGGTTAAGTGGCAAATCCAGGAGATTGAGTTTCCCGATCTAGTCAAGGCCAAGTCAGGTCAGGTCAGGTTTCATTGAGGGAAATATAGGTAAATACCTTTGAACTCTCTATTGGTACAGGACAGTTTTTCAATGCATTTGATCTGCAGAAAAATTCAGAACAGTGGCGTTGCCTGTAATTTGAATTTGGGTAAGGGAGGGCCCACAGTGAAAAAACTCCTGAGGCATTGTTCAGAAGTCGAGGGGTTTGAATGCCATTCGAGAGATTTAAGGAGAAAAACTGTGGCCCGGGGGGTTGGGGGTGGAGAGGGGGGTGGAGATTATATTCGAAGCGGATGGTCTGTGCTAAGAGTGTTTGAAGCATGTCAGGGAGAGTCCATCGCGGTTTATGCCATAATACCAAGGGTCTCACGAAGAGAAGTTTGCGGAGGTCACGCGAACCTCATCGAGTGTCGGCGATGCGCCCATCGTGCACCCTTGTTGGTTGAATGAGTCTGCCTACTAATTGACAGAAGAAATGTAATCGGTAGTTTTTTGAACAAACATATAACTGAAAAGTAGCAAGAATTATGTTTTTTTTAAATGTGATTATTCCGCAATTTACTTTCGGCAACTGACCGTTTATTTTTGGGGGCTCAGTGGTTTTTTGGTCTAACTTACTCGTGTTTTAAACATGTCTACAGACGGGTCTGACTCAATCGTAAATGTGTGTTCAAATGGCGGCATGACAATGTCCGCAGGCAGAGCATTCACTGCCTGGATTGGGAAAAGTTTGACAGATCCGCGTAGCCTCGGATCACAACGTTTGGTGGACTCGATGCTTGCTATTCTTGTTATACTTAAATAAAATATTACTGAAAATCATTGAGTAGTATGTTTGTATATATATATAAAGATATAATTTCAGTATCACCAGGTCTTATTTCAGTGGGCATTTCGGGTACGCAAATTTAAATTTCTCTTGAATGCATCCACAGATGAGGACATAACAATATCTTCGGTGAGAGAATTCCAAGCTTCAACTACTCTTCTACCAAATAAGAACTAGCGTATGTCTAGTCTGGCCCCTGTTATGCGTAGTTTGAAGAAATGCCCTCTTAAGTTCGTCGGTGCTGCTAACTCGAAGAAGTCGCCAGTTATAAGACAACAGTCCTGCCCGCGCATTATACAAAATGCTTGTATCAGATCGCCATCTAGCTGTCTCTAACTTAACGAAAATAGATCGATATTAGCTAAACGTCTTTCGTAGGGAAAAAACTCTGATCGGTAACCAGTTTGGTCGCGCGCCTTTGGACCTTCCCGAGGGAATTTAGGTCTATCGTGGTCCAGGGTTTCCATGCTTGGATGGAGAACTCCTCTTTCGGCCGCTTAAATGTTCTAAAGACCTTAGCACATCAGTCTTTATCGAAGGCACAGAAAACCCTTGACAAGATACAGGGCGGACATCGAAGACTAGGCTACTTTTCAACAGTGCAGCGAGGGCTTAAGAGACGTAGAGATCCATACTCCCAAATCGTTCTATGCGTCCACTTCTTGCAGTTGGATGCCATTTAGTTTGTAAACCATGGGGTTCCGAGAGCTGGGCCGGCCAACTCGTAGAATACTGCATTTGTTCTCGTTAAATGGCAAAAGCCAGTCTTGAGACCAAGTTTGAAGATGGTTTAGGTTTATCTGCAAACGTCCTTCGTCAGCTGAATTTCTGATGTCATCGGCAAACATAGCCACATTACAGTCCAGTTCACGGACGGAGTCATTGACCCGAGAAGCAGCAGCCTATGAACAGCCACGTTTCCTTCACAAGTGCCATCAACAGGATCTGACGCCACGATGCCTCATATATAAGGCACCAGTGAATACGGCTATGATGAGAGAAGTTACCAAAAGGTTCATCAAACAGATGGTTAGAGTCCTCATTGATGACTGCCACCGACGCATAAGAAAGTACAAGGCCAAGATTGAGGAGGATAAAAAAGAGTGTTTCCAGATCTTCGGAGATTTTACTGCCGAGAATCTTGGAAAAACGATCTCAGCTTTAACACGAAACCGGCAGGCCAAGAAAAGGGAGATTTGGGAGAGAAAGCTGAATAAATTGAAATCTGCAGACACTACGAATTCTGACTTAGTCCACAACCTTTCGTCGAAATAATTAACAGAGCAGCAGTTACGCGTGCTACAGCACGAAACCTGTTTTAATACTGCAGATGCCGATCCACTTGACTTCATTGCTACAGTGGAAGCGATATTGATGAGAACGGAGGCAACTGACGACACTGACCATTCAATACGACAACGTGTGAACTCCTTGCTTATGGCTCATAAACCAGCCCGCTACATCTCGCAATGTGAGTCAAAAGCCTTGAGAGAACTGAGAAAAGATGAAAGTATTAGCATCGTACCTGCTGATAAGGGACGGTCGACTGTCGTGATGAACCGGCAAGATTATAGCGACAAAGCTAAGACTCTTCTTGACGACAGAGAATTTTACCAACCAACACCAAATATGCAAGCCAAAGCATTATCCAACCGATTGACTTAACTTCTCAGAGAATACCGGCACACGAATGTGATCACTATGAATGAGTGGTGCCAAATGAAAGTAACGCATACAGCTCTGGCACGATTTTATGGACTTCCAAAAATCAACAAACCGAATGTCCCACTTCGGCCAATTGTTGCCCTTAAACGCAGCCCAACCTAAAACTTGGCAAAGTGGATGTACAGAAAACTTAAATTCCTCCAAAGCAACTCGAATAACTCGGTTTAATCAGCCTCTCGATTCCTCGAGGACCTCCGAGTTCGGACGATTCATCCGTTAGAAATCATGGTCTCCTTCGATGTGACTTCATTGTTCACATGCATACGGCCACAACTGGCGCACAATATCTTACAGAAGAGACTTAAAGAGGCGTATGATGAGGCCCAAAGCCCACTAAATATTGAATACCTTATGAGGTTATTCGAATTCTGCCAGAAAACTTACTTTACCTTTGCTGGAGAAACGTACGAACAGATCAAAGGAACTCCAATGGGCTCCCCGATCACTGGCTTAGTGGCAAAACGGGTTCTACAGGAACTAGAGAACATCGCCTTTGCCCAACATGAGCCTGTCTACTGGCGCCGCAACGTCGACGACACGTTTGTCATCATCAAGAGAAATATACTGCAAAACTTCCATGAATTGCTCAATGGAATATTTCCTGATATACAAGTTTACACGGGAAGAAGTAAAAGAGCAGCAGCTGCCTTTCCTTGATATCCTCGTCAAGAGAACACCCAACGGTGAATTCGAGACGACGATTTACATGAAGGCGACGAACACAGCACATCTCCTTAGTTTTCACAGCAACCATGCAATTGCTCACAAAGGGAGCTGTGTAAAAACACTCTTCAAACGGATCCAGACCCACTACAGTAAAACAGAGGAAAATGCACGCGAGGCCAGATATTTCCGTGACCAGTTCATGCAGAACGGTTATCCAAAAGCATTTATAAACCGATGCCTACGCGTTCGGCCCCGGAAGACCAAAAGAGAAGAATCACCGAAGATATGGCGCGCTCTGCCCTGCATAAAAGACGTCTCAGAAGAGACTGAGCGCATCGCTGCGAGACTAGGTGTTGGAATTGCACACAGACCCAAAGCTAAAATGCGCAGCTGGGTGATGAAAATAAAAGACCGGCTTACGCAGAATGAACAATCTGGTGTAGTATATCGCATCCCATGTCCAAACTGTCCCTTTAATTATACAGGTCAAACGGAACGCAGGCTCATGGACCCAAGCAGGCCGTGCGACTAGGCGACGAATCATCAGAATTTGCAACTCACACCTACATAACAGGCCATGAGTTCAACTTCGCTGCCGTCAAAGTAGTCGCCCACGCGGAAAACAAGGCGACCAGAGAAGTTATTGAAGCCTGGTCCATGGCAGAGAATTCGGTCAACATATGTGTCGAATTGGCGCCAGCGTACAGGGTTTAACGCTTTTGCAAACGATCACATGCATACGCCCGCCGCAAATAATTGGCCCAACATCCTACATAATCATCCCACTTTCGATGTTGACGTGGCAATTTGGCGCCCAAGCCTACATAATCTCTCTCCTCATCCTCCTTCCCTTCTCCTATGCCTTTTTAAATTGCCCTTCCTTCCCACCATACCTATTAATTGTTTTGTTGATGATTCTATTTCTGTAAATATTTCCACCCAACTTGTCGATCTTGGCTTATGGAACAGGATAGCACAGCTCTCAGTGGCAAGTCGGCAGCCCACACAATTATTGATTTTCTGCACGTTCAAAAATTTAATTATTGTACACACGCCCCAACTAGCTTACACATTTGTTACTGTTTCTCCATTCTGACGATGGGCTCTTGTAAGAGCTCGAAAGCTCAAGAAAAAAATAAATTTTGTTCCAGTGATCGACCATATGTCTCCTTTACCAATAAACATTCGTGGAATACGAGTATTCTCTCGCATTCGTGATGAGGTACTTGAATTTGTCATCGGATCTCGAACCTTCCACATTCGCGGTTGACAGTACTGGCCAGCATCAGAAAAACGTAAGTCTCGCTTTTACTAGTTTGAGACACTGGTATCACTGGGAGGACCTCTACTTGCGCACTCTGCTTGTCGTGTGCTTTCTTGGGGGACTCATGTAACGTGTGTATAGGCAGTGACGTCTCGGGCTTAGCTACAGTTACAACAACTCTAGAGTCCTTCGTCTGGTCGATAGTGCTTAATACCTACTTCTGTTCAGGGGCCCTACGTTTTCGCGAGTGTGGGACACCTTTTGGGTGATTTCTCAATAATTTGTCGTTAAATTCCTGATGCAGAGTGCGTGACACTTGTCCAAAGAGTTGTCAGAGAGCATCGCAATTCAAGGTGCTAATTATTTTTTGTACGCCCAACATTATTAATAGTTGTGTTAACTTTCATTTTCAAATGATATTTAGACGTTTTCACATTGTGTGGTGGTATGAGTGACTGTGCATCTATTATTGTGGCTAAAACATTATATATATTTGTTTAAATACAGTTTAAGCAATACTCTATCAAGTATTTTCAAAGCATCTCAGAAAGGCAATTCAGCGATATCGGATATATAATTCCAATATCAATCGGAATCTTTGAGGTTCTCTGTAAGGATCATGTAATTTCGTTTTTGAATCTTAATGCACTGACTTAATATACTCATTCTTTTCACTGTATGTGAGCATGCATTTGCATATCATAGTAAATGTGGAGCACTAACTAGATTTTTTTCTGTCTGTGGTAAGCAAAGCGGCTTCCCCGGTGGGGTCAAATGACAGAACTACGTGCTCAAAATAATCCTTTGATAACTTAATGAATTAAAGCAATTGACAAGACTTTAAAAAATAGTGTTTGAAGACTTGTATCAATGTTATTATTATGTGGCTCTAGGTCGATAGCCTGTAAGACAGCTTCATAGAAACTAACGTTTTTTCAGCCTTTCTTAATCGCCTGCCTAGGTTTTCTGTAAATGTGATGCGCATATTTTCAGTGCCTTTAATTAGTTCACGAAAAAGGCAAGAAGAAAAAAGAATTTGCAGTTCATTAAAGTCTCGCGTTATGCGGAGAATGACGTGCGTTTAAATTTCTACCTAGCAAATCTTAATAGAACTACGTTAACTAAAATAAATTCTTTAGCCGTAGCAAAGCCTGTAGTGCTTTGATCTTCATTCCCGTGCGAATACGGATCGCTATGTCTATGTATTTTTAAATACAAAATGTAATCATATGCTACTTATTATGGTATAAAAGTAGTGTAAAAATGACATTTTAGTACCCACCTGTGTCACGCCATGCTTAAACCATCCAGAAATAAACACTGCAAGTAAAGCAGATAGGAAATGATACGGTCCCATCGATTGTTTATAAGCCCAGACTTGGGTCACGTTGTCTACCTTAGGTTTCTCTGTCTACAAAACTGACAGCGTCACCGTTCTAAGCGAACACGCTAATATAAACTTCATCAATCAATCGTAGTTTCAGCTATATGTTTGCATCACCGACGAATTCGAGTTGCACTCTGGCATGGCTGTGTTTTGGTAACAAGCCCAAATGGAACAGTCACTGGCTCCGAACTGTGGTTGAACTGAAGCCAGTCTGACCGCACTACCCTGACCGAAGCCATTTTGCACTAAGACGTAAACACGGCAGAGGAGGTAGCCACCCCGCTTGTGCTGTCAGAGCACTCAATTGCAGAATTCGCTGACTGCCTTAAAAGTATCCGCAGTAGTTTGATTTAGAGGGTTCTTGCACACTGTTTCGATTGTCAACCTATTAAAATGCTTAATGACTGCCATGTGGCGAGCCTTTACTTCTCTCTGAGTGGTGCCGTCAACAGTCTGAACACCAAGCAAAGACAAAGGAAGAAACGTAGTAAAACGAGCTAAATTATATGTTTGACTTGTTTTCCGAGGTGATTACCCCAGAGACTGTGTACGCCGATGCATGCTAAAATAGCAATCCAACAAAAATGAACAAAGTAGTATTAATCAGGCCCCCCAAAAAACACATGACGAATCCTTTCTTATATAAGCAACGTGTCTGAACTCTTTAAAAGACATGTGCGGAAACACCAAATAAAAGTGGCGCACAAACCAATGGCTATATTCCGCAGCCAGCTTGTACACCCTAAGGATAGGGTTGACTACCCCGATAAGAAAGCAGTCATCTAAAAATCCCATTTGAAGCTTGTCGCACGGTATATTGTGGCCAAACAGGAAGATCTGTCTCCACAGTGTCGAAAAATTGCTGAATAAACTTACTGCTTTTCCCAAAGGACGCTTTTCCTTCGAATTACATTTCTTGGGATGCCTGCCTTTCAGTTTATACGAAAGATACGGGAAATTCGAGCGAAATGTGTAAAGCCTCTACAGCACATCTTTTCCTTACAGGAAACGCCGCAGAAGAGTTCATGGTCGACCGGCCACTTGCGACACGCAACCTTTGCCCTTTCGCGACTGGGGTCACACGTGCGCAATGCAGAGTGGTTGGACCAATCATCGCCCTGACGTTATCTCGCACACAGCCCACTCAGGGCCCATATGAAAATGCCCACGCTGGTGGACAAACTTGAATCAACCCCAACAGGGAGTAGGCATAGGCAGCGTCTTTGAACGCTGTGACGATCCCGCCATCTCTCGCGGTCCCCACCATCGAACGCATGCCAGACGGAGTGGCAACCTCCTCCTAACTATTTGCCTATTCTTCTGTACAGAATATATTCTTCCTACTACTCTGGTTTCCCTTGACTAATGATCACCCAAGGAACTGGACCTAGGAGATCGCAGCTAATAAGGTAAACCTTATTTACCTTAATTTCTAATTAATTGCAGTATTTCTAGGATGTAGCTACTATACCACTGCAAACCTAGGAAATTATAATACCCCACTTTCATCCAAGGTTGCCTTCTGGTACGGAAGTTGCTAGCTGACCGGCAGGCTGGTTGGTAACTGCTGGTTGGTAACTGTATCATTTGACTAAGAGGTTGACGTAAAGATTGCTTGGTCACTTTATTTACTTGCATTGGCGTCCCAATGTGTGTTCGCATTTTGTCTCACTGAGTGTGTGATTGCTTTGGCCGAACCAATTCTCAGCACCGAATATGCATTAAGAAGTCATTGCACTTGCTTATTAACTGGACTACGTAAACCACGAGTC
This sequence comes from Ligula intestinalis, assembly GCA_036362985.1. Classification (NCBI taxonomy): domain Eukaryota; kingdom Metazoa; phylum Platyhelminthes; class Cestoda; order Diphyllobothriidea; family Diphyllobothriidae; genus Ligula; species Ligula intestinalis. Next base: position 111,769,779 of record JAYGXS010000001.1, on the reverse strand, counting down.
GATCAACTCGCGGCTCGCGCCTTGTTTACATTCAATGTGCGTTCGGGCCTCGTCGAATAACTAACTTTGTAATTCTTCGAACCACAGAAGTGAAAGCTCAGCACTGTAAACAGTTACGAGTTAAACTGGTCGCGGGTTCGAGCCTCGTATAGTGTCCGACTTGGAATAATTTGCAAACATTTGAAGAGCTTCGTCCTATTTGATTTACTTTGCAACTTGTAACCGACCACAGTCAGGCATAACGTGTCAAACCCGTGAAATTCATAAGCCAATTTACTCTTCTATTTGCTTCTATGGAGCATGATACATCGGCTAAACAGAGGGGCCTAGGGGAAGAGGGTGCGTTAGCACAAACCAACCTGGTTAAGGAAAGGTGAAACTACCCTCATCCCATGTTCGATTCTCACACGCTTTGTCGATTCGACTCATCGGGTCAAAACTAATTAAGCCTTTCAGCTTATCTACTGGACACCACCTAGGTTTTCAAAGGGCCCACAGCCGAAGTAGTGGCCAGCAGCCTTTGCTTGTTTCGTCTATTATAAACTCAGTGGAATTGACGTTTCACCTTTAAATGGCTCTACCTCTTTTTAACTAAACAACTTGGGTAGATTTTATAATGTCCTGTGTAAAAATCTGCGTCTCCGTAAGAAAGCAATATTTTGAAAGTTTATACTTTTATCCATCCCGTTTTTATCATCTAAAAACAACAACTAATACCTGCGTAAAAGCTTTGACACTTGCTGCCAGCTTAAAGGTAAGGAATAATGAGACCACTTTTGGCGTATATGATACGAAAAATGGTATGTACCTAACGTTCTTACAAGATAACTAAACGTCGACTTTTTCAAGCCGATGGTATTCCCCAGTACACTGGTAATGTACGCTTCAGACTGATGTCCAAAGCCAAAAAAGACGGTCTCTTTTTTGTGTCCTGTAGCCAGTATGTTACGGTACGATTCAATATACCACGTTGTTTTAATACTCTCTATCGCATTCGGCAGCACCAAATTCAATATTAACCTGGATCTTAATTGTTGGTTGTTGCGCCTTCAGACATCAGAATAACTGGCAGGTTGCTGACGACTACTGAGGCAGGAATTTTTATCCATTATTCCCTTTAGTTCTTAACGGATATTATTGTCACTAACTCGTTTAATTCAGTATCATTTGCATTATATTTCTGAGGACCTTTTTGTCATAAGGAATTAGTGAAATCTGCATTTACAACCCGTAAAACCTAACACCCCTCATTTTATCCAGGATAGTAACGGGAATTCGACACCAAAGGCGACGAATACTAAGGACGGGGAGCAAACTTCTGATTTTCTACTACGAAGAGCAATATTCGTGTCAATCTCCATCATAACTATTAACGCTTCACCAGTGGCGACAAAGACCATCAGCATGGCTACCGGTGAGAGCACTTCCCACGTCTTACTAATCACCAACATAATCACCATTATCAGCATCAGCAATGCCAAACTCGATCACAAACTGTCCTCATTTTGATCACGCATTAGCATATTGCATTGGCTTGCGCGAATACTATCGAATCCTTTACATTCAGACAGTTGAAGAAATGCTTGGAGCCTGGACATACAACGGCCGCACCAGTTTCAACTGTGAAAACTGTAAACGGGCATGCAACTACATAACAGCGCCCCACAAGAGTGAAATCAGCACAAGAACACTCCGCATACCACTGCACGTGGACAAAAGATCACTGATCTTACCAGTAAATGACTTGGTTACTGATAAGATATGGCGTTTGGATAGGTCGTGCGTAGTTCGCGTAGAGTGGTGGTTACAATCTGTCCCTCACTGCGACCAATCTTGCTTTATGCCACCTGGATTGAGTTGCACAACTGCATTTACGTAGGAGGCGTAGGAGATAACACAACAGATGCAATGCAAGTTTACTATCGCTAGCGAATGATTCATGTGCTAATCCATGTCTTGAAATCCTGTTTCTCCACAAAACACGATATGCGTGGTCATACGCGGTTTCCTAACCGACATATACCGCAACTGAACTTCCTCATACCTTTAGGTACTTGACAATGAAACTTTTACTCGTAAAAGGCCTTTAGGTGTGTTTTATTTGAATAAAGCAAAATTATTAGCATAATTTTGTATGGTCAATAAATACGAACTGGATTCCAGACAAAGTTTTTTCCAGTTTAAGTTGCCAAGTATGCTGGAAAAATTTTTGGATTTTATAATATTCACAGAAGCAGCATTTATATGATTGATTGTCTCGTTATCTTTTTGACAAACAGTAGCGTTTGCATAGGCATTGCAGCCTGCTAGGACTGGAACAAACTTATTCGAAGGGATCTACTCGTTCTGTCGTTGGACGAATTTTGAGATAGGGTAAACAGTGATCGCTTGTCAGGCCGCGATGATCTCTCGGGCAGTGGTGGGCGGTATTCAACCGCACCACTTACATGAGAAGTAACTAGTGGTTCACTGTACAAATCGTCACCTTCCAGATGCGCTTCAGGCGTATGTTTGGAGGGATAACCTGGTCCTGTTTCGATACCAAGAGCATCGTAGACATCGTTATTTTCAGCCTGAATTTCCACTTTGTCTTTGCCAAACGCGACCTGGGAGTAGACTGCTTCTGTATTGTTCGTGCTGCAAAAGCAAACATAGATCTTTCTCTTAACTCTAAATAGTTATATTTTGTACGAATAATTTTCAAACTTACTACATTTGCAGATTTAAGCATTTGCAACTCTCATGCTAAATCGCTTGCCTTTACGAATCGGTCCGAAATACGTTGGTCACTCACCCAAGATCCATCTATTCCCAGAATTACGTTTAACTGTATGTGTTTTTTTCAGTTTTATTTTTTATTGTGTTGAATTATTGCAGATCAAACTTAATGTTTTAGTTACCTTACTTTTGTTTAGTTTGGCTTTTTATAGCTATTTAAGTGTAGTATGTAGTACAGTAGATTACATATCTGCTGAAAGGTTGAAGATAGGAGGACTTTACACAAATTTGAGGTTATTTATTTAGTTTATTAGGTTAAGTTGAGGATCAAAATGCTTTTAACTAGAATTTAATTCCGTCTATTGCAGTAAAGTGGGAGAAAAAAACAGGCAGAAGTTGACGAAATCCAGAGTTTGTTGATATCCAAAAAATTTTCTACGCTATTTATCGTTGCGGAAAAGAACTTCTTGTTTGCGCATGTTACACTTTAGAAGAACATTCATGAAGAGCCGAAACATTTATTCATATCTGTACACTAAACGGAAAATTTAGGTTTGCTTCCATTTATTTGAGGTAAATGTGCATATGAGATAAAACATTATTGTCGAGAAAAGAAGGATGAAGTCAGCTTTAAAAAATTTTCTTTCACATTTATACGTTTTGTGCCCCAAAGATAAGTAATTAACTTACGAGAGACAAATATGTGTTTGAGTACGCTTAAATTACTTATCATATTTGCCTTTACATGAACTTCATCGTAATGTCCTAAGATTTCTTAATAACACCGTTAATGAAATCCGTCATTATGTTGTCGAAATGTAGAATAAAAGGAATGAATATAATGACCTGGATCGCAACAGGCAAAATATTATCATGAAAAGAAATATCTTAGGATATATTCGGTCATTCTGTTGCGTTTTCGAAAGCAAACGACAGTGCTCTGAAGTAAACGATCATATTGGAAAGTGCTTACATAGAAATGTTCTCAGTTTTTTCAGTTTCTGCCAAGTATTTATTTCTTAGTTTTAGGGATTTCAAACATGGGTCCAAATATCCCATTTTGATCTTGACTTCATCTTCAAAAAAAGTACAATACATAGAGATTCGACTTCAAAATGTCAAAATAAAGCAATTTTGAATAGGTTACTTCATTTTTTATGTTTGGGAGATTCTTAAGTCATAAATTACCTGGGCACCTGCACAATGAGAAATGTATAAGAACTTGTTATTTGGCTAAATGCTT
>JAYGXS010000001.1:111749554-111765718 GCA_036362985.1 Ligula intestinalis | reverse complement strand
AAGCATTTAGCCAAATAACAAGTTCTTATACATTTCTCATTGTGCAGATGCCCAGCTGATTTATGACTTTAGAATCTCCCAAACATAACAAATGAACTTACTTATTCAAAAATTGCTTTATTTTGACTTTTTGAAGTCGAATCTCTATGAATTGTTCTTATTTTGAAGATGAAGTCAAGATCAAAATAGGATATTTGGACCCGTGTTTGAAATCTCTAAAATTAAGAAATAAATACTTGGCAGAAACTGAAAAAACTGAGAACATTTCTATGTAAGCACTTTCCAATATGATCGTTTACTTCAGAGCACTGTCGTTTGCTTTCAAAAACACAACAGAATGACCGAATATATCCTAAGATATTTCTTTACATGATAATATTTTGCCTTTTCCGTTCCAGGTCATTATATTCATTCCTTTTATTCTACATTTCGACAACATAATGACGGATTTCATTAACGGTGTTATTAAGAAATCTTAGGACATTACGATGAAGTTCATGTAAAGGCAAATATGATAAGTAATTTAAGCCTACTCAAACACATTTTGTCTCTTGTAAGTTAATTACTTATCTTTGGGGCACAAAACGTATAAATGTGAAAGAAAATTTTTTTAAGCTGACTTCATCCTTCTTTCCTCGACAATAATGTTTTATCTCATATGCACATTTACCTCAAATAAATGGAAACTAACCCAAATTTTCCGTTTAGTGAACAGATATGAAAAAATGTTCTGGCTCTTCATGAATGTTCTTCTAAAGTGCAACATGCGCAAACAAGAAGTTATTTTCCGCGACGATTAAAAGCGTAGGAAATTTTTTGGATATCAACAAACGCTGGATTTCGTCAACTTCTGCCTGTATTTTCTCCCACTTTACTGGAATAAACGGAATTAAAAATTAAATTCTAGTTAAAAGCATTTTGATCCTCAACTTAACCCAATAAACTAAATAAATAACCTCAAATTTGTGTAAAGTCCTCCTATCTTCAACCTTTCAGCAGATATGTAATCTACTGTACTAAATGCTACACTTACATAACTATACAAAGCCAAACTAAACAAAAGTAAGGAAACTAAAACGTTAAGTTTCATCTGCAATAATTTAACACAATATAAAATAAAACTGAAACAAACACATACAGTTAAACGTAATTCTGGGAATAGATGGATCTTGGGTGAGTGACCAACGTATTTCGTACCGATTCACGAATGCAAGCGATTTAGCATGAGAGTTGCAAATGCTTAAATCTGCAAATGTAGTAAGTTTGAAAACTATTATTTCAAAATGTAACTATTTACAGTTAAGAGAAAGATCTATGTTTGCTTTGCAGCACGAACAATACAGAAGCAGTCCACTCCCAGGTCGCGTTTGGCACAGACAAAGTGGAAATTCAGGCTGAAAATAACGATGTCTACGATGCTCTTGGTATCGAAACAGGACCAGGTTATCCCTCCAAACATACCCCTGAAGCGCATCTGGAAGGGGACGATTTGTACAGTGAACCACTAGTTAACTCCCATGTAGGTGGTGCGGTTGAATACCGCCCACCACTGCCCGAGAGATCATCGCGGCCTGACAAGCGATCACTGTTTACCCTATCTCAAAATTCGTCCAATGACAGAGCGAGTAAATCCCTTCGAATAAGTTTGTTCCAGTCCTAGCAGGCTGCAATGTCTATGCAAACGCTACTGTTTGTCAAACAGATAACAGGACAAACAATCATATAAATGCTGCTTCTGTGAATATTATAAATGCAAAAATGTTTCCAGCATACTTGGCACTAAAACTGGATAAACTTTGTGTGGAATCCATTTCGTATTTATTGACCATACAAAATTATGCTGATAATTTTGCTTTATTGAAATAAAACACACCTAAAGGCCTTTTACGAGTAAACATTTCATTGTCAAGTACATAAAGGTATGAGGAAGTACAGTTACGGTCTATGTCGGTTAGGAAACCGCGTATGACCACGCATATCGTGTTTCGTGGAGAAACAGGAATTCAAGACATGGATTAGCACATGAATCATTCGCTAGCGATAGTAGACTTGCATTGCATCTTCTGTGTTATCTCCTACGCCTCCTACGTAAATGCAGTTGTGCAACTCAATCCAGGTGGCATAAAGCAAGATTGGTCGCAGTGAGGGACAGATTGTAACCACCACTCTACGTGAACTACGCACGACCTATCCAAACGCCATATCTTATCAGTAACCAAGGCATTTACTGGTAAGATCAGTGATCTTTTGTCCACGTGCAGTGGTATGTGGAGTGTTCTTGTGCACAGTTCGTTCTTGTGGGGCGCTGTTAGGTAGTTGCATGCCCGTTTACAGTTTTCACAGTTGAAACTGGTGCGGCCGGTGTATGTTCAGGCTCCAAGCATTTCTTCAACTGTCTGAATGTAAAGAATTCGGAAGTATTCGTTCAAGCCAACGCGATATGCTAATGCGTGATCAAAATGAAGACAGTTTGTGATTGAGTTTGGCATTGTTGATGCTGATAATGGCGATGATGTTGGTGATAAGTAAGACTTGGGAAGTTCTCTCACCGATAGCCATGCTGATAGTCTTTGTCGCTATTGGTGTAGCTTTAATATTTATGATGGAGATTGACACGAATATTGCTCTTCGTGGTAGAAAATCAGAAGTTTGCTCCCCGTCCTTAGTATTCGTCGCCTTTGGTGTCAAATTCATGTTACTATCCTGGATGAGATGAGGGGTGCTGCCGAATGCGATCGAGAGTATTAAAACAACGCAGTTTATTGAATCCTACCGAAACATACTGGCTACAGGACACAAAAGAGACCGTCTTTTTTGGTTTCGGACGTCAGTCTGAAGCGTACATTACCAGTGTACTGGGGAATACCATCGGCTTGAAAAGTAGAAGTTTAGTTATCTTGTAAGAACCTTAGGTACATGCCATTTTTCTTATCATATACGCCGACATTGAACTCATTCTTCCTTACCTTTAAACTGAAAGCAAGCATCACAGATTTTACGCATGTGTTAGTTGTCATTTTTATATGATAAAAACGGGTTAGATTAAAGTATACACTCTTAAGATATTGCTTTCTTACGAAGACGCAGATTTTTATAGAGTACATTATCAAATCTACCCAGAAAACAATATTATGGAGGTTCAGGTTGTTTAGTCAAAAAGAGATAGAGGCATTTAAAGGTGAAACGTCAATTCCATTGAGTTTATAAGCGACGAAACAAGCATAGGCTGCTGGCCACTACTTCGGCTGTTGCACGCACTTGTCGGCGTGGGCCCTTTGAAAACCTAGGTGGTGTCTGGAAGATAAGCAAAAAGGCTTAATTAGTATCGACTCGATGAGTCGAATCGACAAAGCGTGTGAGAATCGAACACGGGATGAGCGTAGTTTCACCTTTCCTTAACCAGGTTGGTTTGTGCTAACGTACCCTCTACCCTTAGGCCCCTCTGTTTAGCCGATGTATCATGCTCCATAGAAGCAAATAGAAGAGTAAATTGGCTTATGAAGTTCACGGGTTTGTCACGTTATGCCTGACTGTGGTCGGTTACAAGTTGCAAAGTAAATCAAATAGGACGAAGCTCTTCAAATGTTTGCAAATTATTCCAAGTCGGACACTATACGAGGCTCGAACCCGCGACCAGTTTAACTCGTAACTCACTGTTTACATCGCTGAGCTTTGACTTCTGTAGTTCGAAGAATTACAAAGTTAGTAATTCGACGAGGCCCAACCGCACATTGAAGGTAAACAAGGTGCGAGCCGCGAGTTGATCGACTCGTGGTTTACGCGGGCCAGTTAATAAGCAAGTGCAATGACTTCTTAATGCATATTCGGTGCTGAGACTTGGTTTGACCAAAGCAATCACACACTCCGTGAAACAAAACGCGAACACTCATTGGGACGCCAATGCAAGTAAATAAAGCGACCAAGCAATCATTACGTCAACCTCTAAGTCGAATGATACAGTTTCAGCAGTTACCAACCAGCATGCCGGTCAGCTAGCAACTTCCGTACCAGAAGGCAACCTTGGATGAAAGAGGGGTACTATAATTTCCTAGGTTTGCAGTGGTATAGTTGCTACATCCTAGAAATACTGCAATTATTAAGAAATTAAGGTAATAAGGTTTACCTTATTAGCTGCGATCCAGTTCCTTAGGTGAGTCAGAGGAAGAATATACTCTGTACAGAAGGATGGGCAAATAGTTAGGAGGAGGTTGCCACTCCGTCTGGCATGCGTTCGATGGTGGGGACCGCGTGAGAGGGCGGGATCGTCACAACATTCAAAGACGCTGCCTATGCCTACTCCCTGTTGGAGTTGGTTCAAGTTTGTCCACCAGCGTTGGAATTTTCATATGGGCCCTGAGTGGGCTTTGTGTGAGGTAGCGTCAGGGCGATGATTGGTCCAACCACTGTGGAGTGCGCACGTGTGACCCCAGTCGCGCGAGGGCAAAGGTTGCGCGTCACAAGTGGCCGGTCGACCATGACCTCTTCTGCGGCGTTTCCTGTTAGGAAAAGGTGGGCTGTAGAGGCTTTACACATTTCCCTCGAATTACCCATATCTTTCGTATAAACTGAAAGGCAGGCATCCCAAGAAAAGTAATTCAAAGTAAAACGTCCTTTGGGAAATGCAGTAATTTTATTAAGTAAATTTTCGACACTGTGGAGACGGATCTTCCTGTTTTGCCACAATATACCGTGCGACAAGCTTCACATGGGATTTTTAGATGACTGCTTTCTTATCGGAGTAGTCAACCCTATCGTTAGGGTGAACAAGCTGGCTGCGGAATATAGCCATCGGTTTGTGCGCCACATTTATTTGGTGTTTCTGCAAGTGTCTTTTAAAGAGTTCAGACACGTTGCTTATGTAAGAAAGGATTCACCATGTGTTTTTTGGGGGCCTGATTGATACTACTTTGTTCATTTTTGTTGGATCGCTATTGTAGGATGCATCGGCGTACATATTCTCTGGGGTACTCAATGCGAGAAAACAAGTCAAACATATAATTGAGCTCGTTTCAGTACGTTTCTTCGCATGTCTTCGCTCGGTGTAGCAGACTGCTGACGGCACCGCTTAGAGAGAAGTAAAGGCTCGTCACATGGCAGTCATTAACCATTTTAATAGGTTGACAATCGAAACAAGGTGCAAGTATTCTCTAAATCAAATTACTGCGGATACTTTTAAGGCCGTCAGCGAATTCTACAACGCAGTGCTCTGACAGCACAAGCAGGGTGGCTATCTCCTGTGCCGTGTTTACGTCAAAGTGCAAAATGGCATCGGTCAGGGTAGTGCGGTCAGACTGGCTTCAGTTCAACCACAGTTCGGAGCCAGTGACTGTACCATTTTAGCGTGTTACCAAAACACAGCCATGCCACAGTGCAACTCGAATGCGTCGGTGATGCAAAAATATAGCGGAAACTACGATTGATTGATGTAGTTTATATAAGCGCGTTCGCTTAGAACGGTGACGCTGTCAGTTTTGTAGACAGAGAAACCTGAAGTAGACAACGTGACCCAAGTCTGGGCTTATAAACAATCGATGGGACCGTATCATTTCCTATCTGCTTTACTTGCAGCGTTTATTTCTGGATGGTTTAAGCATGGCATGACACAGGTGGGTACTGAAATGTCATTTTTACACTTCTTTTATACAATAATAAGAAGTATATGATGACATTTTTTATTTGCAAATAAATAGACATAGCGATCCGTATTCGCACGGGAATGAAGAAGAAAGCACTGCAGGCTTTGCTACGGCTAAAGAACGATTTTAGTTAACGTAATTCTATTTAGATTTGCTAGGTAGACATTTAAACGCACGTCATTCTCCGCATAACGCGAGACTTTAATGAACACGAATTTTTTTTACTTTTTGCCTTTTTCTTGAACCAATTAAAGGCACTGAAAATATGCGCATCACATTTACAGAAAACCTTGGCAGGCGATTAAGAAAGGCTGAAAAAACGTTAGTTTCTATGAAGCTGTCGTACAGGCTATCAATCTAGAGCCACATAATAATAACATTGATACAAGTCTTCAAATACTATTTTTAAAAGTCTTCTCAATTGCTTTAATTCATTAAGTTATCAAAGGAATATTCTGAGCACCTAGTTCTGTCATTTGACCCCACCGAGGAAGCCACTTTGCTTACCCCAGACAGAAAGAAAGTCTAGTTAGTTCTCCACATTTTCTATGATATGCAAATGCATGCTCACATACAGTGGAAAGAATGAGTATATTAAGTCAATGCATTAAGATTCAAAAACGAAATTACATGATCCTTAAAGAGAACCTCAAAGATTCCGATTGATTTTGGAATTATGTATCCTATATTGTGGAAGTGCCTTTCTCAAATGCTTTGAAAATACTTGATATAGTATTGCTTAAACTGTATTTCAACAAATCTACATAATGTTTTAGCCACAATAATAGATGCACAGTCACTCATATCACCACACAATGTGAAAACGTCTAAATATCATTTGAAAATGAAATTTAATACAACTATTAATAATGTTGGGCGTACAAAAAAAAATTAGCATCTTGAATCACGATGCTCTCTGAGAACTCTTTGGATAAGTCTCACGCACTCTGCATCAGGAATTTAACAACAAATTATTGAGAAATCACCCAAAAAAGTTTCCCACAATCGCAAAAACATAGGGCCCCTGAACAGAAGTAGGTAATTAAGCATTATCGACCAGACGAAGGACTCTAGAGTTGTTGTAACTGTAGCTAAGCCCGACACGTCACTGCCTATGTACACGTTACATGAGTCCCCCAAGAAAGAACACGACAAGAAGAGTGCGAAAGTAGAAGTCCTCCCAGTGATACCAGTGTCTCAAACTAGTAAAAAGCGAGACTTACGATTTTCTGATGCTGGCCAGTACTGTCAACCGCGAATGTGGAAGGTTCGAGATCCGAGAGTTGACCGATGACAAATTCAAGTACCTCATCACGAATGCGAGAGAATACTCGTATTCCAGGAATGTCTATTGGTAAAGGAGACATATGGTCGATCACTGGAACAAAATTTATTTTTTCTTGAGCTTTCGAGCTCTTACAAGATCCCATAGTCAGAATGGAGAACCAGTAACAAATGTGTAAGCTAGTTGGGGCGTGTGTACAATAATTAAAATTTTTGAACGTGCAGAAAATCAATAATTGTGTGTGCTGCCAACTTGCCACTGAGGGCTGTGTTAGCCTGTGCCAGTAGGCAAAATCGACAAGTTGAGTGGAAATATTTACAGAAATAGAACCGTCAACAAAACAAGTTATTGTTATGGTGGGAGGGATGGGCAATTAAAAAAAGTCATAGGAGAAGGGAAGGAGGATGAGAAGAGAGAGATTATATAGGCTTGGGCGCCAAATGGCCACGTCAGAATCGAAAGTGGGATGATTATGGAGGATGTTGAGCCAATTGATTGCGGCGGGCGTATGGATGTGATCGTTTGCAAAAGCGTAAACACCTGTACGCTGGCGCTAATTCGACAGATACGTTGACCGAATTCTCGTCCATGGACCAGGCTTTGATAAATTTTTGGGTCGTTTTGTTTTCCGCGTGGGCGAGTATTTTGACGGCAGCGAAGTTGAACTCATGGCCTGTTATGTAGGTGTGAGTTGCGACATGTGATGCTTCGTCGCCTAGTCACACGGCCTGCTTGGGTCCACGAGCCTGCGTTCTGTTTGACCTGTATAATTACAGGGACAGTTTAGGCATGGGATGCGATATTCTACACCAGATTTTTCATTCTGCGTAAGCCGGTCTTTTATTTTTATCACTCTGCTGCGCATTGTAGCTTTGGGTCTGTGTGCAATTCCAACACCTAGTCCCGCAGCGATGCGCTCAGTCGCTTCTGAGACGTCTTTTATGCTGCCAGAGCGTCCCATATCTTCGGGGGTTCTTCTGTTTTAGTCTTCGGTTTATAAATGCTTTTGGATAACCGTTCCACACGAACTGGTCACAAAGATATCTGGCCTCGCGTGCCTTTTCCTCTGGTTTACTAAATTGGGTGTCGATCCGTTTGAAGAGTGTTTTTACACAGCTCCCTTTGTGAGCAATTGCATGGTTGCTGTGAAAACTTAGGATTTGTGCTGTGTTCGTCGCCTTCCTGTAAACTGTCGTCTCGAATTCACCGTTGGGTGTTCTCTTGACGAGGACATCAAGGAAAGGCAGCTGCTGCTATTTTTCTTCTTCCCGTGTAGATTGTATGCCATGAAATATTCAAGTGAGCAAGTCATGGAAGTTTTGCAAAATATTTATCTTGATGATGACAAACGTGTCATCGACGTAGTGGCGCCAGAAGACAGGCTCATGTTGGGCGAAGGCGATGTTTTCGAGTTCCTGTAGAACTACTTCTGCCACTAAGCCAGAGATCGGGGAGCCCATTGGAGTTCATTTGATCTGTTCGTACGTTTCTCCAGCAAAGGTAAAGTAAGTTTTCTGGCAGAATTCGAAAAACCTCATAAGGTATTCAATTTTAAGTGGGCTTTGGGCCTCATCATATGCCTTTTCATGCCTCTTCTGTAAGATATTGTGCGCCAGTTGTGGCGGTATGGATGTGAACAATGAAGTCACATCGAAGGAGACCATGATTTCGTCCGATTGAATCGTCCGAACTCGGAGGTTCTCGAGAAATCGAGAGGCTGATTAAACCGAGTTAATCGAGTTGCCTTGGAGGAATTTAAGTTTTCTGTACATCCACTTTGCCAAGTTTTAGGTTGGGCTGCGTTTAAGGGCAACAATTGGCCGAAGTGGGTTATTCGGTTTGTTAATTTTTGGAAGTCCATAAAATCGCGTCAGAGCTGTATGCGTTACTTTCATTTGGCACCACTCATTCATAGTGATCACATTCTTGCGCCGGTATTCTCTGAGAAGTTAAGTCAATCGGTTGGATAATGCTTTGGCTTGCGAATTTGGTGTTGGTTGGGAAAATTCTCTGTCGTCAAAAAGAGTCTTAGCTTTGTTGCTATAATCTTGCCGGTTCATTACGACAGTCGACCGTCCCTTATCAGCAGGTACGATGCTAATACTTTCATCTTTTCTCAGTTCTCTCAAGGCTTTTGACTCACATTGCGAGATGTAGCTGGCTGGTTTATCAGCCATAAGCAAGGAGGTCACACGTTGTCGTATTGAATGTTCAGTGTCGTCAGTTGCCTCCGTTCTCACCAATATCGCTTCCACTGTAGCAATGAAGTCAAGTGGATCGGCATCTGCAGTATTAAAACAGGTTTCGTGCTGTAGCACGCGTAACTGCTGCACTGTTAATTGTTTCGACGAAAGGTTGTGGACTAAGTCAGAATTCGTAGTGTCTGCAGGTTTCAATTTATTCAGCTTTCTCTCCAAAATCTCCCTTTTCTTGGCCTGCCGGTTTCGTGTTAAAGCTGAGATCGTTTTTCCAAGATTCTCGGCAGTAAAATCTCCGAAGATCTGGAAACACTCTTTTTTATCCTCCTCAATCTTGGCCTTGTACTTTCTTATGCGTCGGTGGCAGTCATCAATGAGGACTCTAACCATCTGTTTGATGAACCTTTTGGTAACTTCTCTCCCCATAGCCGTATTCACTGGTGCCTTATATCTGAGGCATCGTGGCGTCAGATTCTGTTGATGGCACTTGTGAAGGAAACGTAGCTGTTCATAGGCTGCTGCTTCTCGGGTCAATGACTCCGTCCGTGAACTGGACCGTTATGTGGCTATGTTTGCCGATGACATCAGAAATTCAGCTGACGAAGGACGTTTACAGATAAACCTAAACCGTCTTCAAACTTGGTCTCAAGACTGGCTTTTGCCGTTTAACGAGAACAAATGCAGTATTCTACGAGTTGGCCGGCCCAGCTCTCGGAACCCCATGGTTTACAAACTAAATGGCATCCAACTGCAAGAAGTGGACGCACAGAACGATTTGGGAGTATGGATCTCTACGTCTCTTAAGCCCTCGCTGCGCTGTGGAAAAGTAGCCAAGTCTTCGATGTCCGTCCTGTACCTTGTCAAGGGTTTTCTGTGCCTTCGATAAAGACTGATTTGCTAAGGTCTTTGGAACATTTAAGCGGCCGAAGTTGGAATTCTCAATCCAGAGCTTTTTAACCTACGAAAGACGTTTAGCTAATATCGATCTATTTTCGTTTAGTTAGAGACAGCTAGATGGCGATCTGATACAAGCATTTTGTATAATGCGCGGGCAGGACTGTTGTCTTATAACTGGCGACTTCTTCGAGTTAGCAGCACCGACGAACTTAAGAGGGCATTTCTTCAAACTACGCATAACAGGGGCCAGACTAGACATACGCTAGTTCTTATTTGGTAGAAGAGTAGTTGAAGCTTGGAATGCTCTCACCGAAGATATTGCTATGTCCTCATCTGTGGATGCATTCAAGAGAAATTTAGATTTATTTACCCGAAATGCCCACTGAAATTAGACCTGGTGATACTGAAATTATATATATGTATACAAACATACTACTCAATGATTTTCAGTAATATTTTATTTAAGTATAACAAGAATAGCAAGCATCGAGTCGACCAAACGTTGTGATCCGAGGCTTCGCGGATCTGTAAAACTTTTCCCAATCCAGGCAGGGAATGCTCTGCCCGGGACATTGTCATGCCGCCATCTGAACACACATTTACGATTAAGTCAGACCCATCTGTAGACATGTTTAAAACACGAGTAAGTTAGACCAAATAACCACTGAGCCCCCAAAAATAAACTCTCAGTTGCCAAAAGCACAGTGCGGAATAATCACATTGTTAAAAACATAATTCTCGCTACTTTTCAGTTATTTGTTTGTTCAAAAAACTACCGATTACATTTCTCCTGTCAATTAGCAGGCAGACTCATTCAACCAACAAGGGTGCACGATGGGCGCATCGCCGACACTCGATGAGGTTCGCGTGACCTCCGCAAACTTCTTTTCGTGAGACCCTTGGTATTATGGCGAAAACCGCGATGGACTCTCCCTGACATGCTTCAAACACTCTTAGCACAGACAATCCGCTTCGAATATAATCTCCACCCCCCTCTCCACCCCCAACCCCCCAGGCCACAGTTTTTCTCCTTAAATCTCTCAAATGGCATTCAAACCCCTAGACTTCTGAACAATACCTCAGGAGTTTTTTCACTGTGGGCCCTCCCTTACCCAAATTCAAATTACAGGCAACGCCACTGTTCTGAAATTTTCTGCAGATCAAATGCATTGAAAAACTGTCCTGTACCAATAGAGAGTTCAAAGGTATTTACCTATTTTTCCCTCAATGAAACCTGACCTGACCTGACTTGGCCTTGACTAGATCGGGAAACTCGATCTCCTGGGTTTGCCACTTAACCAAATTTGTAATTTGCATTCAACTTGACCGAGTCTCGCCAAATCGAATCAGCTGCCGACAAATCTGATGTCAGGCACCTGGTAGGTCAAATCGCAGAGGCTCCACAACAGGTGTGGTGCCTCAAAGACATTCCCCATTCTTTTCACCCACGACTGCCGCCGAGTCTTAGACCCCAGTGCTAAAAAGGCACGAAGACATCTAGACGATTCGGCCGGAAAAGAATGCAAACGTTCCGTTACAAGAAAAGCGCAGCTCAAATCCTAAAATACGTGTGAAAAGGGTGTGTTAGGACGGGCCTAACAAGCATATAGCCTTCTGCAAGCAACCACGCCCACAGCAGGCTATCGATCACCTTACACTAGGCGAACGCATATTGGCTGTTAAGCAATAGATAATTTATAATTAAAGTTATACATAGCCGTCGAGTCACCAGTCAATCTTGCTACTACCCACGCCAGGACAGAAGCTGATTGGATCGATGGACATCGTAATACGCGCGTTTGTTTTTCTAAATATGTTGTACTAGTAACAATCAAAGACGCCTGCTTTGGCCCACTTCTTGTCGTGTTCTTCCTTGGGGGACTCAGAGAAGACGTAATCAGGCGGTGATATCTTGGCCTTGGCTACCATTACAATAATAAATGCCATTTCTAGCTCATTTGCCGTAGGGTAGTAGGTATTCTAGAGTTTAATGTGTGAAATGCAAGCAGGTCGAAAACAAACACATCTGATATCGGAAATTCTGCTTACCTATTTTTCCTGCAAAGGTTATTGTCAGTCCCAGTCCGAATGGAAAGCGTGTGAGCAAGTAGAGAACTGAATTTAAGTAAACAGATATATCCTGTGCTGTTACAAATGTGCAAAGGAAGCAGGAACGAGTACTTTTCTATTTTGATACAGTTCCCCGAGGAATCTTCCAGGCGGCCGGGTGAAGAATAAGAAGAAAGAAAGGACTATCAGGCTTGTTACGCAATCAAAGTGATAGAGTCTGCCTGGTGGACTGTGCCTCTTGCAATGTTTTGAATTACGCCAGTCGTCAGGTTGTTGTAAATGTTCTTCGTTGGAGTTGTGGTGGACAGCCACAATGCCTATCGCCCCTTTGTTGTCCAAGGCTCGCTGCCCCAAAGTCGTGACGTCACAAACAAATGCTACAATAGTTTCTTTTACCTAGCACCCCGTCTCCTAAAGCTTGAGATGGCAGCTGCTTCTGGCTAACCGATAACAGCTGCGTCAGCATCCCCCGTCCTTCGGCGTTCCGGCGGTTCCCTTTTGTGGACCTCAGCTAACTAAGTCCGTAAACACGTGCACACACGCCCGCGGGTGCACGTATGTCCAAAAAAGCACGCCTACTTAAGTGCTACTTGCAGACATCACGCCTCGGCCGATGCAGAAAGAGCTCTACAGGCGACGTCCGCTCGGGCAGTTTTAACACATCAATGACAGAACACTTGAACTTGCTTCGCAGCCAGGTAAAAGCAACTGTCATCACCCCACACAACACACAGTCGGCACTCTCAGGCTTGGTTGGACGCAGTCAGGACCAGCCCTGGCTTCGAAAGTTGCCACTGCCTCCTTAGACTGCAACTGAGAGAACCTCGCTCAGGACATCGCACAAACAATCGCTGCCCTGGCGCGTCTCAGACAAACTAGGAAGCGAGTGATCTTGGAGCGAAACCTTAAAAAATTAAAACCAACCGATACGGGAAGCTCCAACTTTGCATATAACCTCTCCTCCAAGCAAATATCGGATGAGCAACTAGGAGTACTCCAGCAGGAAGCTTGTTTTAACACCGCCGATTCCAACCCGATTGATTTCATTGCAGCTCTTGCGGCCATGCTTGTGTGGACTCTAATAACAGGCGACGAGTCGGTAAGGGGTCACCTCCTTACTGATGACACACCGCCCAGCCCACTGCACGTCGAATAGTGAGTCGAATGCCATGACAGAATTAAGAATGGACTATCATTTTTTGTTCTGCCCGCGGATAAGTGACGGTCAACAGTCATCATGAATTGACAAAACTACAAGAAGAAACCCAAAGCGTTGCTTGATGACAGAAAATTCCACTGACCAGTACATCGATCAGAAGCAAAAGCAGTATCAAATCAGTTGCGTAAATTACTTGGAGAATTCAAGCGTTGGGATTTGATCACTTAAAACGATCGGCCCCTGATGAAATCAACAGATGCTGCCCTGGCTCGCTTCTATGGTCTGCCAAAGATCCATAAACTAAACGTCCCATTTTGGCCAAGTGTTGCGTTCGAAGGCAGCCCCACCTATCATTTGGCAAAATTGATGTACTCCAGGCTAAATGTCTTCCAAAACAACTCAGATATCTCATTCCACTCAGCTTTCAAATTCCTGGCTGACCTTCATGGGTGAAGGATTCAATCAGACGAAATGATGGTTTCCTTTGACGTGACATCATTATTCGCATCCATTCCACCAAGTTTGGCGCGAGAAGTCTTGCGCAGGAAGATTGAGGAACTGTATGACGAAACACAGAGTTTGCTCAAAATGGAACACCTCATGAGGCTGTTCGAATTTTGGCAAAAGACCTGCTTCACTTTTGCAGGAGTGACTTATAAACAGATCAAGAGGCTCCGATGGGCTCGCCAATATCCGGTTTAATAGCAGAATAAGTCTAACAAGAACTAGACAAGATTGCCTTCACCCAACAGCCCCCGACGTTTTGGCGCTGTTACGTTAACGACATCTTTGTTATTGAGAAGTAACAAATGACTCGATTGAGTCATCTTCTTATTTTGAATTCTTTCTTGGAACTCGCATGTTCGCTTCTATTAGCAAACTTTGTTATCATCAAGAAGAACATGCTGCAGAATTGTCATGATCTTCTCAACTCGATATTCCCAAACATAAAATTCACGAGGGAAGAAGAAAAGGATCGGCAGCTACCTTTCCTTGATGTTTTCGTCAGGCGAATTTTCAAGGGCGAGCTCAAAACAACGATTCACAGAAAGGCGACAAACACCACACAGCTTCTAAATGTTCACAGCAAATACCCAGTGGCTCACAAACGAAGCTGCGTTCAAATGAATTCAGACTAACTGCAGTAACCCGGAGGTCAAAGCACGGAAAGCCCGATATCTCCACGACCAGTTTATGCGGAATGGCTATCCGAAGGCTTTCATTACCCGATGCCAGCGTGCCCGCCCTCCGAGGACCAGACCAGAACCAACCCGCACGATATTGCATGCGCTGCCATACATCAAGGATGTGTCGGAAACGACCAAGTGCATTGCTGTTGGACTAGGATTCGGAATCGCGCATCGCCCCAAGGCCACCATGCGCAGCCGTATAATGAGAATATATGACCGATTAAGTCCCAGTAAGCAGTCGGGCGTAATGAATTGCAAACCATGCCTGCCATGTCCCCGAAATTATACCAGACAGGCAGAAACAATGCCTAGTTCGCGCATGTACGAACATAAGCTAGCTGTGAGAGAGGGTGACGCAAAGTCGCAAGTGGTGGCCCACACCTATAAGATGGGCCTCGAATTTAACTTCGCAGCCGCATAAGTATTTGCTCACGCCGACAGCAAGACCGCACAAGATTTAATTAAAGCCTGGGCCTCGGATGACAACTCAGTCAACCGATGCACTGAGTTGGCGCCCGCCTACATTGCTCTCCGCAGGCATCTACGCATGACCGAAACTGGTTACTAATGAGTTTCCCCCCCTTCCCCTTCCTTCCCCTCCCCCCCCCCCCAACTCTTTGTCTTCCCTCTCCCCTTCCTCTATAACACTTGATTGGTTCCTACCCCTATAACTGTTGCTCGCTTTTCGCTAACTGTTTATCTCTGACGATGGACTCCTGCAAGAGCCCAAAAGCTCAGATGAATAAAATGACGATTCGGGTGAACGCAACGATTTCTTTTCTAGACTGGGAGTTCTGAATACATGTAACCCCTCATTGTGGTGAGTCGCCTTTTAAATTCCGACCATGAATTCGATCTGATGATTGAAGTGATCCAGGCACAACCACTACTTACACCGCTACAGAGTAAACTGGTAGTTCTCCATACATTAGTATACATCGGCCTGAGATATGAAACAGCAAAACCTAATGATTATAACACGTTGACACACGCCATTTTCTGACATCTTGAGGGATTATCCTTCCCTCTCTAAGCCTTGTCAGTTTACGGAGCAGGTTCAACACGCTGTTCGCCATCATATCACTACCACCGGCAGACCGGTCCATGCTCATCCGCGTAGGCTTCATTCGGAGAAGCTACAAATCGCGAAGAACGAATTCGAGCACATGTTGAATTTGGGGATTATCCGTCCTTCGTCCAGTCCATGGGCTTCACCACTGCACATGGTTCCAAAAAGTCATCTGAT
Source organism: Ligula intestinalis (assembly GCA_036362985.1). Taxonomy (NCBI): domain Eukaryota; kingdom Metazoa; phylum Platyhelminthes; class Cestoda; order Diphyllobothriidea; family Diphyllobothriidae; genus Ligula; species Ligula intestinalis. The sequence continues at coordinate 111,750,037 of JAYGXS010000001.1, read as the reverse complement.
GATTGGCCGCCATGTGGTGATTATCGTGCTCTCAATCGAGCTACAGTCCCGGACCGGTACCCGATTCCCCATATTCATGACTTTTCCCACATGTTGGCTGGAAAGACGATTTTTTCCAAGATTGACCTCGTGCAAGCATATCAGCAAATACCGGTCGCGGAGGAGGACATCCCTAAAACCGCCGTCACGACTCCATTCGGCCTGTTTGAATTCCTTCGCATGCCTTTTGGTTTGCGGAATGCGGCCCAAACTTTTCAGCGTTTTGTCGATGACATTTTGCGCGGTCTCTCCTTCACGTTCGTGTACATCGACGACACCCTTGTCGCCAGCTCGTCACCCGAAGAACATGTTGAACACTTACGCCAAGTTTTCGATCGTTTTCAACAAAATGGTCTACAGCTCAACGTCGATTAGTGTCTTTTTGGCGTCACTTCTCTGGATTTTCTTGGCCATCATCTTGACCAAAACGGGATCACACCCCTC
>JAYGXS010000001.1:111724411-111746554 GCA_036362985.1 Ligula intestinalis | reverse complement strand
AGAAATATAATTTTACGCAACAGTACAGATCTGAGACAAATACTCCAGATGATTGTAAACAGACATGCATCGTTTATAAGCATACACTATGCTCTTATAACAGGTGACAAAATACCATCAGTATAAGGATGACAAGTGGAAATACAAATCACATATTTTTGTGACAAACCGCGAAGCATTTGACATTACTTTATTAAAATAAAGGATCAATGAACCTAACAAACAAGGTAAGTACGTGTTTCTCACAGATGTTCCTCGTAGATTGTAGAAGTTAATTACGACTTTTGTGCATCGATCTCGCCTGACTGAAAAACTGAAAATGAGTTTATAAGTCTGCTTTTGTGATTCAACTAGGAAACATTTTGCAAGATAAAATGGTTTCAAGAGCTGTGTATATTTTATTTCAAATGGCAAGGCACCGCAAGAGACAGTGGTCTGAGCTAAGGTGGATATGGTTTCGGCGTTACATTGTATGCTGTGTCATCTGAACTTGTGTCGATGAAAATTTTGCGAGCATTTAAAATACGTGTGCAGAATGTTTTTACCAATGTTTTTACACATTTAATCTGAATTATACTTTATGTGGCAGACAATTCCAAGACTTTGCTTTTATACACGACCTTTATGTTTCCTATGGAGTATGCGTCATTATTCTCCCAAAATAAGCGTTAATTTTTATTGATCCACAGTTGCGGAGTGCTACGGGGCGAGAGACGTGTGTAATCAATCACCCTGTCTGAACGGAGGTGTCTGTGAGAAACCAAGCGCTCATTCTCAGACGTTTGTGTGCCACGGCAAGGGATATGGGTACGGTCCGACCTGCTCGACATGGTCTCCTCTTGCAAAACCACCTTAAATCCTCATTAACTGAAAGCAAAGGCAAAAGGCAATTCGTCAAACGTAAGCATCTGCGAAAATGGTGGGGTCTGTGTTGATCATCCAACGGAATTCAGCCACTTATGTCAATGCCCTTAAGGACAGAAGGATGAAATCTGCCAAATCACAGACATACGTGTGTAATTATTAGGGTGATGTGATAAACACTGTGCTGAGTATGAATAATGTAAAACAAGTTATGCGTTTTCGTTAAAACTATTTCTGTTAATCCAGTTCATCAGTACGGGCCATTTTAGAGGGTAGATCCAAAACCGAAGTAATCTGTACCCTAACCTAAGCGCAAGCATGTCAGTTACAAGTATTATGTAAATCTTCTTAGTTCCCTAATAAAACTTCGTTTTTACCCATACTCATATAAATAGGAGCCACTTCAATCGCTAGTAAACGTCTGCAGCACTGCAATTCACTCCAACAAACTGCAGACCAGTATATGAGCCACAAAGCAGACAAGAAAAGCTAGGGGACCCACTGATGAGTTGGACCCTTCGCAGATGTGTCAAGCAGCGGCAAAATACGGGCGAAACTCGTGTCTGGGTCTTTTATCTAGTACCTAGGCTGTTAGTATGGTAAGTTACAATATCAATTTAAACAAGAATAAAAAATTAAATTAGCCATCTACAAACAGTTTATTCGTTTGCATTTGACGAATAAGTGTAAACATAAAAATAAAATGACGCCGCAAGAATTGATTTTGCTCTAATTATACATAGCCTGCACAGGTTTCTTTTCTTAAATTAAGTATCGGCTTATAAAATCACAGCATACAATTAGCATATTTTAGTGTTCTAAGCAGTTTATTTTACGCAACTAAACACCAATTTTCGGTGTCAAAAATGATTTTCTATTTTAGTATTTTGTAAATAATTTTATGGGTTGGCCTAAGGACCATTGCCCAATTACGTGTAGGTAATATCGTCTATCCTTTATAAAGGTCAAAGTTAAAACGATGCAATGCCAATATTTAATATTTGTTGTTAAATATGACATTTTAATATTGTAGTTGAAACATACATTTTCCCTTGCAACTGCAAAATAATATTTTTATATTATGCATTGTCATAGGAAAAACAACAGGGAAAGCAAACCACTTCCAAGTTTTGCATTGCAGAAGTAAACATGCTCTTTGAAATGATGTTTTGCTTAACACATTCGATAGTTGCTTATGAATGCTATTTTTGAAAAATACCTGCAAGTGCATGTATCACCCTGTTGTACGGTGACCTCTGATGAAGGTTTCTCGACAGCATCTGAAACATAAGCGAATAAAATTCTTGTTCCAGCGATGAATCCCGTGACACTACAAAGTATAACCAATAATAAGTGACAAATATTTAGCAAAACTTGGGGGTTGCATATTCAAAGTCCATTGCCAAAACCAGAGACCGCCAAGTTAAAAGCCACATAATTCTTCGCACAGTAAAAATGTAAAGCTCAAAGTCAAACATTTATGCAAATGCTGAAATCATAATCAACCTCTACCGATTAATCTAATAGCGTATTTAAGTACAATCTCTTTTTATGTGAATGCAATGCTTTCATTTTAGAAGCCATTTTAAACTTACAGTGAAAGATGTTAAGTTTCAGAGTAAAATATTTAGATGATCTATTTTGCAATTCCTTGGATTAAACCTATCATTGCAACACGGTTTCCATACAAGTAGAATCATTATCTTTTGGGTTTTAAGCCAAACTGTGAAAGTGTTTAAGATGATTGCCCTGCTAAAATAGTTATCACTTTACTCCACGTTAATCAGTCAAGAGATTTAAAATCTATATTATGCACAAAGAATTCATGAACATAAACTGTAACTCAAGCCTAAAAATAATCACCTTCATAAAGATTAGTACGTGTGTTTGTTATATGACCATCGATTGCTGTGAAGTCCGCCATGTGCTCAAGAGCAGAGACGGCGATACGAGATAAATAAGAGATTGTAGTGAAATATACGCACAAGTGTCTACCTCACTCTGACTACCTACCGCTTAAACCGTTAGTAAAACCAAATTCAACATAATCGAGTAGATACGAACTTAATAGTAAAATGTTGTTTTTGACGATTGTGATTGTGCTTCAACGACTAGAAAGAATTCACTTTCTCGAAAATGTATAACAAGGAAGTACCTAGCAAATTGCACTTACCTATCATAGCTTAAATTTGAAATTGGCACATGTTATTTTAGACAAATATTGAGCATCTCCTGCCTTCTTTTTAGCCAAAGTTTGACTTTACTTTTACTCTCTGCTCTAAAAAGTGTTAATTAAATATGAGTTTTAGATTATCCCCTGTTCAACCTTTTGAATTTTGAGAGTTGTGTATTAGCTTTTTTCAATACGTTTCATATTTTATATTGTTACGTTAATATTATGGCTCAGTATGACTGTTATTAATCAACCACTTTTTTAGTAGACCATGGCGATCATCAGCTCAATACTTGTCAGACTCATTCTACTTTCCTCTGTGGTTTTATGCTTCATTAAAATTCATCGCAGGAAGTCTAAAAGGTTGGTTTCCTGTTACTTTGATTTCCTCATGCCTTTGACATTCACCTTATAAAGTCGTCCCTTAAGAAATTGTACTTCGATGTAAACATCTATCTCTGTGCTTTAAGTTCCGATTATTGGGCTGAAGCGAATCAAGGAAAAAAATGAGAGAAAGGGTTTAAAACGCATGTTCATCACAGCACAAAATCGACACTGGTAATGCTGCAGAAAAAGCGACCGCTAGACCAAGAGTTTTATTGTCCTGACGTTTTGGATTCGGCCGAGAATCCTTAATTCGAGGTAATTATAAATAAGTCGAAGGCGTGCGCAGATACGGCCGATACATGCACAGATTGCATGGTAATTATGGTTCGCAGCGGTCATCCATACTATACTTGTCAGTTCCTGTAGCCACCGCTTGAGGTCCTAATTGGTGCGGTGATGGCTCATTATTTGCCACAATGTTTTTGTCCGTGTCGGATACGGGCTTAATCATTGCGCGACAAGTATGCCCGCGGACAAAAAATGACGTTAAAACCGCGCCCCAAGACCAGTCCTCAATATTAGGCCTACCACGCCACCCTGTTCACACCATGCTATCATAAATATATACATTTCTGGTAGCAAATATTTTATGCGCTTTACTCTGGTAGGCACTGCTGGACTCAAAAAACATGTTAAAGCATAGGTATTTCACATAATACAGTAGGATGCTTGTGGCTGAATCCTGAAACTGTAGGCAAATAGGTCCTTTACGGCCCGCATAGACTGACTGCCCAGCTATAGCAACCACGGCGCACAATTTAATTTCTGGGTTTCTTACTAGATCAGACAGTTGAGTAGTGTATGAAAGAGGACGTGAGAGCGTTCAACACCGTGGTACAGCGGGCTGCAATTTGCGTCCTGGAAAGTTGCTCACTGGCGGTATAAATCTTCCACGTTCCCAGTCATACAGACTGACCAGCGGATCGAGAGTCAGACTCAACGACACATTGACTTACCCTGACCTTTGCGACACTTTTAAGAAAAAGGGATCCAGCAGCTGTTAGGACAATCTTCCGCCTTTTGCAGCAGCTAACTTACAGTTTTTACACTCAAGCGGACCATTAAGCTCTGCCAGCCAAGGCACAGAAGCCTTCCTCTGGTACCTATGTTATCGCCTTTCTATCAGAGCCTAGTTTATCTGGGACAAACATTGTTGTAAATAGCAGAGGTTAAGACATTTTCTGGGAACACGAGTGTATTTGTCCGACGTTTCGAACTCTCTTGCGAGCTTTTTGTCAAGAAATGAAAAAACATAAAGCTCTCAGTGTATTAAGCTCAGTTCTGTAGGATTAACCTCTCTCTTTGACCTCTGCCTACAATCTGCTCGCGCAACGCGAGGTTGGTATCAGGAAGCTCGACATGCATGTTAATTCTGTCCGCGCGTGAATGCCAGGCTTCCTAAAGCAGACGTGAAGTTCGGTCGTCTGAGCAACCCAGTATTCGCACGCGTTCGAAGTCGGAGCTGTGCCCTGGCATAGATGCGTGGGCGGCCACCAGGGAATTCTTGTCGTTCCGTCGCACGGCGAGGTCATGCTGGTACCTTATCGTGAGAATCCGTTTGCCGGTTTCACTAACATAATTGGCTTGACCACAAAGACAGTCAATACGGTAAATGACACCGGAATTTTGGTTGACGGGTACTGGGTCCTTGGGCCGCATAAGTTGCCTGCGGATTGTTGCTTCCGGTCTGTGAGCAACGCCAATCCCAAATCTGCTGACCATTCGAGCGAATTCTTCAGAAACACCAGCAATATAGGGTATTGCTCGCCAGCGTGCCGGTTTTGGCTGTCCTGTTGATTTTCTGCGTTTGGCTCCTCGCCTGCATTTTACGACGAATGCGCTAGGATAGCCATTCATTGTGAAACGTTTTCACTGATACTGGACCTCGGCCTTCTTATCAGCTGGTTCACTGCAGTGAGTTTCAACACGACGAGAGACGGGATGGTTGCTAAGGTAACTCAATATGCGAAGGGCATTTGTCACCTTTCTGTAAAGGTCAAGGGCAGAGGTCAATCCCGGCAGAACTGAGCTAAATACACTGTGAGCTTTTCCTTTTTCCATTTTTTTGACAATGAGCTCGCGGGAGAGTTCGAAATGTCGGAAAAATACACTCCTGGTCACAGAGAACGTCCTACCCTCTTCTATTCGTGTACATGGGCCTCGCATATTCTCGACCATTCAGTGTTGTAGATATACAACAAGGTAGCTCCCCCATAAATCAACTCATACAGAGGTCAAGAAGCAAATTAAATCGTTTGGACGACACTTTTATTCGCCTGACGTCGCTGATTCTTCTGCATGTGTTGCCTGTTGCTACTACTGATTTCTGCTCATATCTCTGATAAAGAATCCACGAAGGATGTCGAAACCTGAGGGCAATATATATGTTATTCCGGCGATCGAATCTTCGTTTCAATTCCTTTCTGGGACAGGTCTGTTCGTTTGTCATGCATAAGTCGTCAGATCTGCGTCTAGTGAATTGCGCAGGTGGTAAACGTTATTATTTCCGACATTCGAATTATCACATAGCTATGTTCAACAGGGAGCAATCACAGGACGTTGCATTTAACAATCATAATGAAAATAAACAGCCAAAGAACATGGATAAAGGTGTCGTTCATGGACATTTTTATTTTTCATGCCTGGAAACCGTATGATAAACAAATTAAAAAACTTCAGCTTAAACTGTGTTTGCCAAATACTCAGAGAGAGTGTTTCTGAATCTTGGGAGATTGTATCGCTGATAATCTGGGGAAGACAATATCAGCTTTTGCACGTTCCAGGCAGGACCAGTAAAGGGAGGTTTTGGAGCGAAAATTTAAAAGGTTGAAAAAAATTGACAATAAGAACTCAGACCTGGTCCACAAACTTCCGTCCAAACCCCTCACCACCACATAACTTTCAGTCCTACAGCGTGTAGCAACTTTTAACACAGAAGACGCTTCACCAGCTGAATTCATCGCCGCCCTTGAATCAGCTCTTCCATCATCAAAGGCATCAGAAGACACAAAAGAGTTAGTCCACCATAAAACATCATCTCTGCTTATGCAACTCAAAAGGTGTGAAACTCTTTGCCGAGAAGAACAGAGAGAATTAAAAAGTCTAAAGGCCGATGAAGAAATAGTCATTCTGCCGGCTGACAAAGGTCGTTCTACAGTTGTGCTCAACAAGTCTGACTACCAATCGAAAGCTCAGAGCCTACTTGACGACAAAACGTCGTACAGGACATGTCCAGCCGGCGAAATGAAACATTTACTTACCAAATGACCAAGAGCCTGGCGAAACTCAAGGCAAACGGTGCAATCATGCCCACCGATTGGTTTTCCATGAAACCAACCGACACGGCCCCAGCACGATTTTATGGCCTACCGAAAGTCCACAAAGAAAACATACCACTTAGGCCAATTGTCTTCCTTTGTGTTACCCCTATATACGGTCTGGCAAAGTGGACGTTTACTCATCTGAAGGTCTTGGCAGTAGGTTCAGCAACAACCGTAGCTTCTGCCAAACAGTTCTTTGAACGGATAAAAGATCTAAAGTTGGAGCCAGCTGAATCCATGGTATCCTTCGACGTGGTTTCACAATCACTTCTATCCCACAACAACTAGCGATTGATGTTATCGGGAAACTTCTTAGTGAACCCTACGACGAAAGCGACAAACCTTTGAAGTGTGACCATTTGTTCAAACTTGTACGACATTGCCTTAAAACCAACTTCACATTTGGTGGGCAAATGTACGAGCAAATAAAAGGCACTCCCATGGGCTCCCCCCTATCAGGCCTGATTGCTGAAGTAGTCCTCCAACGGATCGAACACTTGGTCTTCGCCAAGTATCAACCGAAGTTTTGGGCTCGTTATGTGGATGACACTTTTGTCGTTGTCAAAGAAGCTGATATCGAGCACCTCAAAGATTAACTGAACTCGGTTTATCCAAACATCCAATTCACGATGGAAGCGGAGCGAAACAATCAACTACCTATCCTCGATATCCTTGTGCGACATTGTTCAACTGGACATCTGCAAACCACAGTATTCAGAAAAGCCACCGACACAAACCAAGTGTTACACTTCAACAGCAATCACCCCGTGTGTCACAAAAGCAGTTGCGTTCGTACTCTTTTCATAAGAGTTGAAACACACTGTAGCACTCCTGCGGTCAGAAGAGTTGAACAACAATAACTTTATGAACTCTTCCAAGCCAATGGATACCCGATGTCATTTATCAAACGCAGCAGGCGCCGAGTGAACAGACGACGGCCGATGCAAAAACAACCTGACGTCTGGAGGGCCATTCCCTACATAAAAGGAGTCTCTGAAGCAGTCTCACGACTGTTTAAACCCGCTTGAGTGGGCATAGCCCATCGAGCTGAGTCAACAATACGCAGGCGTGTGATGCACCCCAAAGACAGACGGCTCCCTACCGAAACCTCTGCAGTTGTCTACAAGATACGTTGCAATGACGGAGACTGCAATTATGTGGGAGAAACAGGCTGCAAATTGCAGACCTGCCTATGCGAACACAAACGGTCGGCTCAGCAACTAGACCCTTACTCGCAGCTTGCAGCACACATTGAAGAAACTGGCCACAACTTCGACATTCAAGGAGCAACTATCATAAGCCGAGGAAACTCAAAAGCCGAAAGGTTGACACTTGAGGCAGGGTACTCAGATGCCAACTCCGTTAACAGGCATCTAGACCTCCCCACGGCCTACAAAGTTTTGCGCCATTATGTAAGCGAAGGACGAAACAAGGCCACACCTAACGTCATAATTAAAAACGAACAGAAACCCGCTAAGAACCGGCCAGAAGAGGAGGCAGGATCACCGGAACCCTCTACCCTGGGGACAAGGCGTTACACTAATTACTACTCATGACCCCAAATGGCAGCCGTCTTCACTGACAGTTAATTAGCGTTTACCACTATAATTGTTCCCCCTCCCCCCGACCTCCATCCTTTTGGTTTATGTGTATTTTACCTCGACAACCGCTGACAGTTGATTGGCCTTTGGCCACTATAATTCCCCTCCTTTTGGTTGCTGCTTCTTATCTCTGAAGATGAACTCCTGTAAGAGTTTGAAAGCTCAGGACAATAAACAAATTGATCCGTTGCTCGACAAGTCTTCTGCCTTACTCCGAGGACAGTCTGAAGCAAATTCTCTAATTGCAGAGGTTTCAATTTTTGCTCACTCTTACAATCCGCAAGAAAGTTTAAGTTGTCAAATGTGCTGACTATAGGAACAGTTATCTCCATGACGACTGCAAACACTGCGTGGATGTATGCACAAAGCAAACATCGGTATTAAAATCCGAAGGCGACCTGTGTGGCGTGTCAATTCCTCCAACCTCTCCATTATAAGACGCCAAACAACGTTTTGCACTGTAAATGGCATTAGATGTGGGCTATAAAATGACGCTGAAATTAAAAAAATACGAAAATGTATGTTTCTTTAGCAACTTTAAGTAGCTGAACATAAATATACTTTGAAAACTTCACTATGATTGCTAGTTTGATCTCGTTGTCTGTCATGCTTTAAAAGCAGGAAAGGTCAATTCTACTTATAGTTCGGAAGTTACTGATCATTCAAAATTTTAGATATGAAGCAAGATTGAATGGTAAAAGCTAAGTTAGTCGCCCAGCTTATATCCTCAGCTCCTAATTATGCGGTAACTGTAAGTTTTATTAGTTTAACCTTATTGTTTAGCTTTCCTATTTAGTTTTCGATTTAGCTAGACGCTGTCAATGTTAAATAAACGAACTCGCATATATATATACGAAAATTAGCGTGGAAAAGGTGTCAACTAGCAAAGCCTGCTATCGATCAAGGATGACAAAAAATTATCGATTTCTCGGTATGTTTAAAAATGCGCAGTGCTCTTTGCACATTTCCCTCACGTCCGATGACGACCTGATGTGCCAGAGTCGAAAAGTAAGAATGAAGTTTTTGAATGATTCCCAGAGAATTTCTTCTACCAAATTGTATTTCTTGAGATGCCAATTTTCAAATTCATACTTTACTATGTGAACTAAGATAAAATAACAATCAAGCCAATCTAAACAAAAAAAATATTTTAAAACTTTAAGTAAACTAAATAATAAGAACTAAACAAAACGAATGCCACCTGTTCCGCAAGACGGAATTCAGGCAACCAACTAAACTTTTACTGGTTTATGAAGACAAGCAGTTTACCATGAAGCACACAACTACGTAAATCTTCAGATATAGTAAATTTTAAAATGCCTCTGTTAAAATCTGTATATTTGCAATTTAACGGAACCGCTGCGTTCCCCTTTGCAGCAGAAACAATACAAAAGCAACCCGACCCCAGATCACTTTCAATACAGACAAAGTCGAAACTAACCATCTCTACGATGCTCTTGGTATCGAAACAGGACCAGCCCATTCATACAAACCTACGCCTGAATCGCTTCTGGAAGGTGACGATCTGTACAGTGAAATACTTGATACTTCAAACCTAAGCGATGTGGATGAATACCTCCCAGCACTGCCCAAGAGGCCATCGCTGCCTCGAAAGTGATCAATGTTTACCTTATCTCAACAATCATCCACCGACAGAAAAAGTTAAGCCCTTCGAAAAAATGTGTTCCAGTCGTAGCAGGCTGCAATTTCTATGTGAAATCTGTTGTATGTCAAAGAGAATGAGATTAAATCGCATAAATACCGTTTTCATGAATATCATAAATTCGCAAGTTGTTTCCAGCATACTTGGCAACAAAAATGGATAACTTTTGTTTGCAGTCTATATCCTATTTATTGACCATACAAAATTATACTGTTTATTTTTGTCTTATTGGTATAAAACATACCTGAAGGCTTCTTTCGAATAAACGTTTCAGTTGTCAAATACCTAAATGTTTGATGAAGCGCCGTTACGGTATATGCCAGTTAAAAGGCAGCCTAGATCCATGTCCAACGTATGCCGTCCGGGAAGGCGAGTTATCCAGCCTAGCTGCTGGCTACCCGGCGCGTACACAGGCGACTGATAGTGAAACGACCTTCTTTTCAGGTTAGCCGTGAAATAAACGGAATCTCGGGTATGACGAATCAGCAGTCGTGCATCAGCAGCGGCAGTGCTAACAGGGCGCGGCGGGTTGGGGCCTGACAAGCCAAAAGCCTACAAATTTTCGCAACGCCTGATGACTGTTCTGTGACATGGCGAGCGTGAACGACAATCCAATAAGTTCGCTTGTCACCACTGCCTTGTGGTTAGGCTAAAGAGCCAAAGCGCTAGAGGAGACAACCTCGAACAAACAATCTGTGCGGCTGTTCGGGACTCGCCCCTACTTCAAAGGCCGAAAGCCAACAAGTAAGTACAAGTATCGTGTGCAGTGGAGTAACAGGAGTCCAAGACACGGATTTGCGCATGAAACAGCAGACTTTCAATGCATCTGTTGCACTAACAAAACTGAGTCCAGGTGGCATAAGGCAAGCTCGGACGCATTGAGGGACAGATTTTAATAGCTACCTTACGCACGAACTATCCAAATTTTATCCTGTGTCAGAGATCAAGACACCTCCTAGGAGTGTCGAGTGTTATGATACATATTTTTGTGCGGTGTATCCTCTAGTGGGGCGCTGTTAGGTAGTTACATGTCCGTATACAGCTTACAGAGTAGAAACTGGAACAGCCAGTTTTTGATCGAGTTCGCATTGCTGGTCATTAGAGCGGTAATGACTGAAATGACGCTAGTGAGTAGAAAGACGTAGGAAACGCTCTCATCGGCAGCCGTAGTGATGTTCCTCGTCGCCATTGCTGGGGCGTTAATGGTAATGATCGAGATGGACAAGAATCGTGCTGGCCATGGTAAGGAATCAGCAATTTGCTCCCCATTGGTAGTATTCGTCGTCTTTACTGTTCTGAGATTCGTAATAAATTCTTTCGAGATGAGCTCAAAAAGGTTCGACAAAACCAATTTGTCCTGGATACGATGAGAAGTGCTGGGCTTGATTGTTGTTTTTTCTTGCCGATTGGACTAATCCGTTTGATAAAGAGGTCGCTAATAAATAAAACGCGCTGGTGAATAACTATTCCTCAGCAACCAGCCAGCCAAAATGATGCCTGAAAGCGAAGCCACCAAAATGCAAATCCAGGATATTTGCCACTTGCCCTCCAGCTCATGGGCACGGTTGCTGCCGACGTCGGTAGAGGGCGTAAGGACAGTGCGGTAGAGTGAATGTAACTGAACTATACCGACTCTAGAACCCAAAACAGGCCACCATATTTTGGTTTTGGATAGCAGCTTGAATCATTAATTGTCAGTGGAGCTTGAATACTATCGACATGAATAGTTTCAATTTAGATATCTTGTAAAAACATTGAATACATCCCATTTTTCTAATCGCATGCACAGACAGTGGTCTCATTCTTCGTTACTCTAAAACTGGGAGCAAATGGTCAAACCTTTTACTGGCGTGAACATATACCGTTAGGTTTGAGTTATAGTTGTTTATCTTACAGGAATTAAGATTTTTTGAATGGGTTTATCAAATGTACCGAGAAAACTATATTCTTGAAAGGTCCGGAGAGCAGTATTTCGTGTTTTTATTCATAATCCTTTTCAACCAGTTATGCTCTGCAGGATATTACGGCGGTCCAGGTAGTAAGTACAATTAAGTCCAAAAGCTAGAGATTGTACAGAGCTAACAAAAGCTGAATCAATTATGCGCTGCTGGCAGATTGCTGGGCATCCGAAAAATAAAAAAAAACAATAACTACAAGTTCAGTAGTAACTGAAGTCCTCAAACAGAATATAAACAACCAGCCAGAACCAAAATTCAGCGCACATACGTTATTTACTCAACTATAAGGAGTTAAGCCAGAAAATTATTTCGTTGCCCTTGCCTTAAATTTCATGTAGCCTATCGCAACGGTGTGCTAAGGCTAAGCCGGTTAAACCCTAACTACTGTGATCTTCCAGGCCCGGTTCCTTCGGAGATGATAGAGAAGTCTCGGAGAAGCAGAGAAGGAGAAGGTTATATTCTGTACAGAACAAGTAGGAAAATAGATAGTAGAAAGGTAGTTGACTCGGCCTGACGTTAAGTTCCACCATCAGGAGCACTGCAGTATCGCGTCCGTCTCGAGCCGAGGTGGCAGGCCGAATAAGTACCGCCTTGCCTGCCAGCGCTGACAACAAATTCGGCGCATAGCAGCAATCAGCGGTACGCAAAATCGATATACTGATTTGACGAGGCAAGTCCAGTGTGACCCAGTAATCAGCTATTCGCAAAATCGATTAACTGATTAACTGTCACGTTGACAGCGCAGGCAGATGAGTGCCCATGGCAGTGCTAGTGGGCCAGGCTCCTACAAGCTCATTGCTATCCTCGCATCACAACTACTTGACTGTTTTTAAATACACCTCAGTACTTAACTGTGTCTTAAAACTAAGTTTATGTCGAGTACTTTAGATAACTTGCGAATAACGAAAGCGTTAAGCGGCAGTTCTAGTCTCCATTCTCTAAAATGCAATTTAAATTCGATGACGTATGCATGTTGACGTTTACAAAGTCAATTTTGTTGAACGAATCTTTTCGATTATTTCATCATCAAACAAAGACAATAATGTAAGAGACTGTAGAGCTACCAAACGTTTGAGCAACTAATCAGTAATGATTAGGGAGAAAAGATGGAATAGAGGCTCAGTGATCAAAGGGATGAAAGTGACCCAGTTCCCACCTCCCCCCTTTATATGTTTGGTCCCCAATTAAGATTAGAATATGATCACCTTGATCTCTTAACGCCTCTCCCCCCTTTCCCCATTTTTACAACTGATTGGTTGTTTAAACCCTTGTTAACTGTAGATGACTATTTAACAACGGTTAACATAAAAAGAGCCTCCTTCCTGTATCGTTGGCAGGTATACGACTGGCTGTGATCGCTCAAAATTAAACTTAAAGAAACTGCGGGACAAAAAGTATTCACAAGCTGAATAAATGAAGCCCATCCTATGATAAAGAAAAGCCCTGGTCGCAAGTGGCAGTACACCGAGCCAGCAGATCAACGGTTGATTTTTTACGTAAACAACGTAAACTATGGCGATGCGGTCGCAGCTCTGGCTGTCTAAACTTGGTCCTGGTATGAAAAAGTGACTTTAGATAATAAGTCGGAAGAATAGACATTAACAGAAGGTGACGTCATCTCATGAAAATGAAGGAGGACTTTCTAATTATCTATTTTAGGCACCTGAAACATTATTCATTTTAATTATTCGTTTAGCGACACAGATTTTGACTGACGTAGCTGATCCGTTACGTAAACAATCAAAATTTATATACCCGTGTAGCTCTTGCACGTGACAGTGCCTTAAGAATCTAATCCGGTGGAGAGCCAATTTATCTATGCCTGCTATTCATTCTAATGTATGTTCGTCCATCTAATAGTGGGAATATGTACTTGAGTTCAACGATAACTAAGAAAAGAAGTGTATAAAACAGCGCTTCTACATCCAAAACCGTATCGTATTTGCTCTTCAAGACTAAAAGCTTTTGTCCACTGCTTTTCTCTTTACTGCCATCATTGTAGATCAATGAGTTTGCTTAATTCCCACATTCACTATCCTCCACCTAAGAAATGTCCCGGTTTCCAAAGTGGCTGATTTATCAACAGTTGCATCAAACCCAATAGCCTTTCCATGAAGCCGTACGTCGAGGCAGTTAAACCTTAGGCCCCCATTTCTTAGTGTCTGATAGTTTCTTTATCACTGAGTAGTACGAGAAGGAGGCTGCGGGATCTTAAGACGTTGTTGACATCTTTTGGCGTTGTCCCACATTCCAGCCTAATGCGGCACAGGTTTTCATGTCATTTGTGCATGGCAGTATTTGCAGCATCCAATCATAGCTCCGGCCAATGTATGTGCATTTAAGCAATCTTGTCTTCGGTTTCACTGCACTGCGTCTCAACACGCCAAAATTGCAACCATGCGCGACTGCGCCTGAGTTTGTAGAAGCTAGGTAGTATGGCGTGTTTTTCGCTTTTATGAACGCTTTGAATAACAGGTTACCAACACTTTTCGACGTACAAGGCCATCACGTTTGGCCGACTGGTTGTTTATTTCCTTGTCATCTTCAACCTTTAGCAACTCACCTTGTTCCATAAAGACGTAGGTATCATCCAGAGGCTGAGCGTAGAATGTTGGCCTCTATTGTTGAAAGTCTAGTGACCCTAACCGTTAGGAGACTGTCTCAATAATGATTTCTGTAATAAATGAAGATTTTTGTGTGCGTTTCACATATTTACAGGTCCTCCGTCAAATGCGGAATACGGCTTCAAACATAATTCCAGTATTTGGAGGAGTGGCATATACGCCTCCGCATCATATATGCTGTGCAAAGGCAATTCAACTAACCCAAACGTAATAATCAAGCTAAATGTGACATCAACAGATAAAGTGGATTAATAGTAGAGAATATGTGAATTTTAGGAAGCAGTTCAGAAGATACGATTGGAGGGATATGATTGGCCGTAGGGGTAAGCCCACTTTGTGCACCTTCGGGAGACCATAGAAGCGGGTCCGTGCCATTTCTTTCGCTCTCGCCATGCGTCAGTTGATTGGCGATATTGCACCCGAGTTCTTCATTGCCAGCAGCGTTGTCAGCGTTTTTATGGGGTAAGATTTGAATGAGACGTCTTACCTCTGAAAGTGGATTAATTTGGTTAAAGACGTACCCCTGTCAGGTTCTTTATGAATTCTGTTTTAGTACAGTCTATGGTGCCTAAATAAGAGGTGAGAAATATTAAGACGCTTGGACAGCAATTTTACTTGTTGATAGGCTTTTCAGTGAAACTAGGGCCTTGAGAGGACCGTTCAATTGGGGACCATTTCGAAGGCCGTTAAACCGGACTTTACTTGTTTCTTGCGTCCCTGTGATCTCTCATTCAAACAAAAACCATGGCACAAGAATCCAGTCTGCTAAATATGTCGCCCTGACTAAGCTCCTCAGTTATGTATCGCGCCAGTGATATTTCAGTAGGCCCGTTGGCTGGCTGACTAATAAAATATCAGAATGTACCTGCACTGCGCGTAATATAAGTCTTCTCAACCTCGATTATTGAAACAGCACAAAATTCGACTTTCAGAATGGTCTAAGGTGACGTAGGAGTCCACAGGAGAGAAGACACTTCTTCAACTAAGTCGCCGTCGTGGGATAGTGGATTTGCAATTTTTAAATTGCAGTTCCTAGGATGGCAGACTGTGAACGAGTTTCGAGTCGCGCATTAAAGTTTCCTTCAGTCAGGCTTAAATGAAACATACTCTAGCCATTGTAACTTACCATAGTTACAGCCTAGGTACTTCATAAAAGGGCCAGACATGTGTTTCGCTGGTATTCTGCCGCGTCTTGATACAGCTGCGAGGGCTCCGGCTCATCAGTGGGTCGCCAAGCTTTCCTTATCTGCTTTCTGGTTTATACACCGGTTTTTAAATTTAAGCTATTTAATCTCCAGAGAAACAAATTCCTGATCGTGGTATATATCATCATATTTAAGGTCTAAAGGCGTAGACCCAACTTTTGAGTGTATATTAGTGTGGAAACCCGTCAGCCCCTGTGAAATATGCACATGCTGCCATCAGACAGTCGTAAGTAGTATAAATTGACGTTGTAACTGACCATACTAAAAGCCCATGTACTTGCAAAAAGGCTCAGCAAGTGTTTCGCCGGTATTATGCCGTTGCTTGCCCCAGCTCCGAGGGCTCCGGCACATTCGTATGACGCCCAGTGTTCCCTACCTGCTTTCTGGATGTATACCGGTTTTGGAATTTCAGCTTTTTAATCTCCAAAGTAATTTATTTCTGATCGCTATATATATCAGTTTATTTAAGGTCTACAGGCGTAGACCGCAATTGTATGTGTAAATGCGTGTTGAAACCAGACAGCCACTGTGAAATATACACATGCTGCCATCAGTCAGTCGTGAGTATTATAAATTGACGTTGTAGCTTACCATATTTATATCCTAGGTATATGTCAAAAGGTCCAGAAACGTGTTTCGCCGTATTCTGCCACTGCTTGACACATCTGGGATGTCTCCAGCTCATTGCTGAGCCGCATTGCTTTAACTATCTGCTTTCTGGTTGATATACCGGTTTTAAAATTTCAGCTTTCTAATCTTCAGAGTAATTTATTCCTGATCGTGGTATATATCAGTATATTTAAGGTGTATAGGCGAAGACCGAAAATTTAAGTGTATATTCGTGCTGAAACCCGTCAGCGCTTGTGAAATATACACATGCTGTCATCAGACGGTCATTGGTAGTATGAAATGACGATAAACCTTACCATACTAAAAGCCTAGGTACTTGTTTAAAGGCCCAGACACGTGTTTTGCCGTATTAAACCGCTGCAGCATGTGCATATTTTACAGGGTTTTCACACGATTATACACTTACATGAGCTGACGTGTTTCGAAACGAATATAGTCTTCTACTTTCAATCTTCACTTTAAGATATTATATATACTGATACATACCACTATCAGAAATTAAGTTCTCTGGAGATTAAATAGTTTAAATTTCAAGACCGTTGTATTAACCAGAAAACGGATAGGGAAAGCTGGGCGACCCACTGATGAGCCGGCGCTCACGCAGCTGCGTCAAGCAGAGGCGAAATACCGGCCAAACACGTGTCTGTGCCTTTTATCAAATACCTAGGCTTCTTAGTCTAGTAAGTTAACATGTCAATTTATAATACGAGCGACTATGTGATTGCAGCATGTGTATATCTCACAGGTGCTGAAGGGTTTCAGCACGAATATACACTAACAATTTTGTTCTACGCGTAAAGACCTTAAATATGCTGACATATACCTTGATTGGCTATGTATTTCTCTAAAGATCAAAAAGCTGAGATTGCAAAACCGTTATAACAACCAGAAAGCAGATAGGGAAATCTTAGCCACCCACTGATGATCCGGAGCCCACGCGGCTGTGTCAAGCAGCGGCAAAATACCGTCAAAACACGTGTCTGGCCCTTTCAGCAAGTACTTAGTCTGTTAGTTTGGTACGTTACAACGTCAATTTATACTACTTACGATGGTCTGATGGCAGCATGTATACATTTTACAGGGGTTGATGGGTTTCAACGCAAATATAAACTAACAATTTCGATCTTCGCTTATACACCTTAAATATACTGATATATACCGCGATCACAAGTTAAGGCTTCTGGAGATTATAAAGCTAAAATTTCAAAACCGGTATATCATCCAGAAAGCAGATAGGGAAAGCTTAACCACCCACTGATGATGCGCAGCCCTAAGGGCTGTCTCAAGCAGCGGCAGAATACGGCAATACACGGGTCAAAGCCTTTAACAAGTAACTGGGCTGTTAGTATGGTACGTAACAACGTAAATTTATACTACTTACGACTGTCTGATGGCAGCATGTGTATATTTCACAGGGTTTTCGCACTATAATACACTTCTTATTTCGGTTTATGCCAATTTACCTTAAATTTACTGATATATGCCGCGATCATAAATGAATTTCTCTGGAGATTTAAAAGCTGAAATTTTAAAACCAGTATTTTAACCAAAAAGGAGATCGGGAAATCTGGGCGGCCAACTGATGAGCTGGATCCCTCGCAGCTGTGTCAAGCAGCGGTAGAATACCCGCGAAACGCATGTCTGGGCCTTTTAGCATATACGTAGGCTGTGAGTGCGGTATGTTTCAACGTCATTTTATACTACTTACGACTGTCTGATGGCAGCATGTGTATATTTTACAGGGACTGACGGGTTTCAACACCAATATACACTAACAATTTCGGTCTACGCCTATAGACCTTCAAATTACTGATATATACCCCGATCAGAAATTAATTTTTTCATGAGATTGAAAAGCTGAAACTCTTGTTCTTCTTTCACTTCATTGTTTTTTCGTACACGTTATGCCTTCAATACCCATCTTTAAAAGTACTTGTACTGTTTATTTTGAATTTTTTAATGTTTTGTCTGTTTATTTTGGTAAGATTATATAAAAATAGGCAAGCTCTTTTGCGCTCTTACAGAAGAAAGATTCCTACGGAATACCACCTCGGGTAACTGCCAATGCCAAGTTGCACGAACCAACAGGTGGAACAAATGAAAAGAAGACGAAATAGACTCGATCGCTGGAACAATGCGTTTATTTCCCTGACATTTCGAAATCCATCGCGGATTCATTATCGTAGAAATGAGTAGGAACAGCCCCATAGGTGGAACAAGATAAAAAAGAGCAGACAATTTAAAAACTCCCTGGGCATTTTATAAAAGCCATGGAAGTTTGAATGCAATTCGGGGAATTTTAAGAAGATAAACGTTTCGTATAGGCGAGGGAACTATTTGTGGTGTCGTCATTTCACATACTTTCCCCGACGGGTCCGAAAAGACAATTATGCATGCATCACGAACTTTAACCCCTGTCGAAAAGAACTATGGTCGAATCGAGAAAAAAGCCTTAGCGATCATCTTTGCGTCAAGAAGTTCCACAAGCTATCGTACGGTCGTAATTTCACTTTGTTTACTGACCATAAACCGTAACTATCCATATTCGGTTCGAAAAAGGGCATCCCAGTCTACTCAGCTAGCGGACTTTAACGACGGCTAACCATTCTTCTAGGTTACGCATTTGATTTCTGATACTGTGGCATTACTTACTTCGGCCAGGCTGACGCCCTTTCCCGCCTCATCTTTAATCATCAGAAACCCGAAAAAGATACTGTGATTGCTGCTATTTTGATTGAGGATGAAGTTCGCCGTCGGTTTTTGGACGCCATTTGAGGCATTTCTTTGACTGTCACCGACATGCGACACGCTACCGAACAGGATCTCGTGCTTTGACAAGCTATCTCCTATGAAAAAACTAGTTGGCCCACCTCTACTCTCACTGGCGATCTTCATTATCTCTCTCTGAATCGAGCCTCGCTGTCTTTGGTGGGTTTCTACCTCATGTTGGCAGACAGTGAGATCATTCCTCCTTCCCTTCGACCTGGTTTGCTGCGACAGTTCCATGTTGCTCTCCCCGGTAAAAGTCGAATGAAATCCATTGCTCGCAATTTCGCCTACTGGCCGAGCATTGACGGTGACATCGACAACCTCGTGCAGCGCTGTTCTCGTTGTCAAAAAGCTGCCAACATGCCCACTCATCAGCCGCCAGTACCATGTCAAACTCTGAATAGGCCTTGATTTCGTGCGCACATCGATTTTGCTGGCCCACTGGACGCTGAGGTTGACGCTTCTCAACATGGCTCGAGAATGCACTGCTGAATCCGTCAACCACCTTTGCCAGTATCGCCTGCCTACGGTGCATTTCAGCCAACATGGTCTACCGGATGTTCTGGCATCGGGAAATGGCTCACAATTTACCACATCGACCTTCGAGAATTTCAGCTGCCATCACCACGTCAAGCATCTGCGCTCCTCACCCTAACATGCCCAATCAAACGGTCAGGCGGAACGCTTTGTTGACACCTTCAACAACGCCCTGTTTGAAAAGTCGTGGGCGGGGACTACGGACGAGGTACTCCAGACATTCCCAGTCTCTTACGGGGCCACCCCTGACGCGGCGTCTCCTAACTGTGTCTCCCCTGCCAAAGCCTTAATGGGCCAGAAACTTCAAAAGAAGTTCCATGCGCTATTTCCTTCTAATCTGTCCTCCTCACAGCCACCTCGACTTGTCTCTCATGGCAAACTCTCCATCAGAACGCCGGTTTTTGTTTGGGACTACCTAGCAGGGCTTCCAGATAAGAGTGAGGTGACGTAACAGAGCAAAAAGGCAGTATGCTGTTGGACGTCTCTGTCGGTAATAACATCTGGGCTCGTTACCATAATCAGATCCGACGGCGGTGGTGTAGCAATTCAACCGGATCTAAATCAGGCGTTTTAATCCCTCTCGACATCCTGCTGGATACCTTTGCCATTTCCGCGGACCAGTCGGTCCCCGAACCGACTCCTGCAGCCCCTTTAAATGTTACGCTTTTGGGACGAGTTTCTGGCCCCAAACCAGTAGACATGTAACCGCCCACAACACGCCGGCCCAACTGTGCTTATCAAAGACCGCAGCGTATACAGGTCAATCCACGCTATAGGCAGTACTGGCAGACTTGAAGGGGAGGTGTTGGGCGCATGTAGCAAGCAGCCGCACACACAGTAGGCTGTCGATTGGCCTACACGAGGCACACGCATACAGACAATCAAGGAATAAATGATACAAAATGTAAACTGCATTCAGCTGGTGAGTCACAGCCAATCGTTCTGGTAGCCAAGACAGAGCAGAAGCTGATTGGCTCGTTGGACCTTTCTTACACTCGTTTGTTGACGTAAATATGTTGTACCTTTTACCCTCAAAGACTTGTGCTGACTTGCTTCAAGTGCTTATTTGAGTAAACGCATTCTATCTTGCTTTGGCCGACTGTTCTTTTACCTGTCTCTCTCATACGAGCTCATTGGTCCGGCTTTATTCTTAATCAGAAGAAACAGGGGCAGGTCTTAACAAAGACAACAGACACCTGAAAAACTTCTTGGACATTTTTCAAAATCTGTGGAAGTTTGAATGCGGTTAAAGGGAGTTCAATGAGAAATTTTTTCATTCTTCCGAGGAAAATGTCTGCGAGGTAGGACCGTTCTGCTAATGAAAATGCTTTAGACAGGACAAGGTAGCCCATCCTAAGCTTCATAGGTATATCAAAGGCAGCAAAAAGGCTAGGACCGTGAAGGCCGTTTCGCGTTTACAGGAAGTTTGTATAACATACAGTTGGACAACTCGTTGATACTCGTTCACCGACCGCTAACGGAACTTACTTGTCCCACGCGGTCTTGGGTCTCATATTTTGGACCCAATTAGCCGCTACCGCTGCTGTCAGGGCTCGATAAATGAGACCCAAGGCAGAGCGGTTCAAGTAAGTTTCGTTAACAGTCGATTAGCGTTCATAAACGAGACTCCATATCTCCCGACCTAAACTGCCAAAACAATGATCTCGGGCTCAGTGATAAGGTCATTCAACTCTGACCAAAACGTTCAAGGGGTGCACCTTTTGGGGTTGGGTTATTGATACAAAAAAGCTGCATATGAAGATACCATACCTACTGCATGCACTGTATACGTGCGTCTACTATGTGTCACTTTGTGTCCGTCTGCTTCTTCTTTGAGACGCTGAACTTAAGTACACACATTTTTGCAAGACATTCACTACTGTGTTTGAATATTTTAACAAACAAAAGGATTTTGCACGACAAATTTCGGGAAAATCCTTTATAGTTTATATAGTTCAGTATATTAAGGGTAGTAGGCAATGCCTTTGAAGACCCTATTGAAAACACTATGCATGGAATATCCAACACACAATATGTCTCTATAAACAGTGAGTAACATATATACATGCACAAATGTTAACGTATGCGTGTGAGCATTTAAGAATATTTGGCGAGCATACGTATACTTTCAATAAATTCTCATCAGGCCATTACATTTATATGCAAGGGGGGTAAAGCGTAAAAGGTGAAATTGTAGGTAATTACGGTCAACGTTACAGGCAAATTAGTCCGGGGGATAGAGTAGGGGGTGGGGTAGTAACAGGCGGCTAATTAAGCGGTAGGGTTAGGGAGGAGGGGGAAGGTGGTGGAAGAGGAGAGGAGGCTTGGGGAAATGCCGGTAGCTAGGTAGCTAGGTAGCTAGGTAGCTTAACGCAAAGAGCTAGGAAAATTTGCTCTGAAGACACTATTGAA
>JAYGXS010000001.1:111704851-111720462 GCA_036362985.1 Ligula intestinalis | reverse complement strand
GGTCACCCACAAGAATACCTGGAAAGGTCAGTATTTACATTATCTAAGTTTTGTTCCCATTCAATTGAAACGTAACTTGGTATGTAACCTTTTCCAGAGGACTGGAAAAATCTCTTCCGAGGATATTTTGGATGCAGAATAAGACTGTCTCAAAGATACTTTACTGAAGCGTGGATACCCACCTCAGTTTATAGAAAAATATAGCAAACCCTTGCGACCCAAAATGAACGAACATTCAGCTCCTAAAAAGCCAGTATTTGTATCTTTGCCCTTCAAGGGTGATAACATCTTAAACACTATTAAGAGGCGCCTACTCAAGGCTGTAGAGAGAACCTATTACGCCGCTGAACTTATATTCTGCTCTCCAACAAAGCCCTTGCCAATTCCTTGTGTTAAGGATACCTTACCTTTGCAAGCCACCTCCAACTGCGTTTATGAATTCACATGCACTTGCGGATGCAAGTACATAGGGCGAACGCATAGACAATTGGCAGCCAGAGCCAAAGAGCACCTGCCTAGTTAGTTATTCAAGCAAGAAAACCGATCCCCTCGTTCCTCTATTACAGAACACTTGCTGGACATGGGTCATTCTTTAGACCCTATAACTTCATGCTGAGTTCTTGTTCGAGCACGAACATCTCGAATCTTGCGCTACCTGGAGGCAGCTTGTATAAGACGCTTTAAACCGGACCTATGCAAACAGTTGGAGCATGTGGTTAACCTGGCCTTGCCTTGGTAACTACAGGCCCCCAAATTTGCGCATTCCCCTGCCCCCCCCTTTATTCCCGCAAACCAATTTCCCTGTTCCCTTCACCTCGTTTAACCTTCCTTCTTTACTAATTAGCCTTTATCAACCTTAGTGATTATGACCTTTGACATTACTGTACAAACTAATGTACAAATAATAATGAACAAGATTAGGCATATTATGTACCTGAGAGAAGTTTAAAAATTACAAAGGGTTTGTTAAGAAAAATAAAAATTTCCGGATAATGTCTATGTTCCGGAGACGAAAAAATAGCAATAAGTTAGAAAAATAAATTAAAATCTTTTCTTATGTTGAAAACTTAATGTTACCACTTTCTTTATATAGCAAGAGTTTTCATGTAGTCAATTTTTTATCCATGTTATCATCAATAGATAACTATCTGTTCAATGTCGTCCTTCGAATTCTGGCATAATTTTCAGCGTTATCAGTTGCTTCATTTGTTCATCCACCAATTAAGATTCCGTTTGACATTTACATGAAAACCTTGAAGATAAGATATACATCAAAAGTATTTTCCGGAATAAATGAGTTTTTGGATATTAATTCTTATGAAAATGGCCATGCGGATCGTATTTAGAAATGCTTCAAAACAACATACCACATTGTTGAGCCGAAAGAACATCCGCAATTTAAATCCTATATTGTTATTCCTAAGATCAATAAAAAACTTTCTATGATAGGTAACCTCTTTAAAAGTGAGTATTCAGCTGACGAATTTCTGTGTATACTACCTTTTCCAAGGTAAAATCAAAATAAAATGGGCAACTTTTAGCAATTTTTTATAATTTGCCTGAAGCGCAACGATTCAATTTGACTGGAAATGAAAAGGCTTACTTTTCTTTTCATAATGGAACATTTTCCGCTATAGAGCATTACTTCTTATAAGCTTACGAATGCAAAAAAATACTAGCCATCTATGATCATTTTTGACATAATTATTTTTCTTTTGTGTGCTCCGTCTCTAAATAACGCATAAGCGGAATGTAAAGTTTACAGAAAAGTATATTTCTATAGGATTCACATGTAATAAGGCCTGCTATATATTACCTTCATAGTAACATATGTGGACACTTAGCTTAGTTGCCATCGAGGCGATGCGGCAAAACAAAATGCGTCCAGAACTTTTTAATACTGCATTTTGTGGAAAAAGACTCACAGTTCAGCTAAACATGATTTTCATACATAAATCGTTCCTTCTTTCTGAACTTGGTCTCGCTTGACTTCTTTTGCATCTGAACAATTTCGGACAAATGTCCCCGGTTCTGGAAGGGATATTTTTTTACGCTCCTTTCTAATTATTTTGGAATTCTTCCATAGAATAATGCATATTAATAAAAAATGTTTCGTTCTGTACAGTGGTCGCCGTTGACCACGTAATTTTCCTTCATTTGCATAAGTTTGATCATTACTCCAATAGCAGTGTGAATGTATTTAGGAAAACATAGAAATAATAATGAATGGCATAAGGCCTATTAAGTACTGAAAATAACTATAGGAATTACTAAGTTTGCGTAAAGGAATATAAAATTTTCTCGATAATGCCGTGGTTCTTCAGACGTAAAATAGAGCTCAAAATTAGAATAATAAATTTAATAAAATATTTTTTGACTCAATATATTCTGTAAACTATGTTCTTACAGGTTAGATATTGATTGAATGTCATCGAAAAAATTGTGTCATCAAATTGCTTGTTTTTACTATCTTCACTGATCAATGCATAATTTGTGCGTTTGTTCGACGTTTAAACTAAAACCTTTAAAATAAGGTATATATAAAGAGTATTTACCGGAAGAAAGTGTTTTTTTGGATATTATTTCTTAGAATGATGACCATGTTGCTTCTTTGTAGAAATTCCTTGAAACAGCAAACAGCGGTATAACTCTGCAACTACTATTCCTTAAATTAATAAAAACCTTTCCACAAATGGTTACCTCTTAGAAATTACTTTGATTAGATATTCGGCTGACGAACTTCTGTGTAGATTAAAATTTTCCAACGTAATGTCACATTGAACTTTGAGAATTTTGAGAATTTCTTTAAGTTTTCTGAAGATAAACGATTCAATTTGACTGGAGATAAAAGATTTTTCTTTTCTCTTTCTAATGGTTTGCCTTCCGCATGAGTAGATTAATTCCACGTGGAATCTACAATGTCTAGGTGGCGAGACCCTCCAAGACTTTGTGAAGAGGATTTTTTTCGGCAGTTTTTGACGATGAAATAACAGCCATCATCAACTGGAGAGGAGGAGATGATAAACTCTCGATCTATAAGTCCCCCTTTTATGACATCATAGTGGGTATGTCTCCTATTAACTGCTTGACTGTATTTGATTAGAGCTCTTCTACAATTGGAATAAAGAAAAAAAATACATTCGGACCAACCTTGACGACGCAATAAGAAGGAGGCGTTAATCTCTGTTTGATAGTCATTAGCAGCATGTAGTAAGGGAGAAGAAAAGAAATAATACAATTGGTAAGTACACTTACAACGTCTTCAATTACTGCTGACCTTTAGGCGCCACGGATGACGCTTCAACTTCGTGAACAACGACGTTGCCTGTACATATTCTTTTCGTTTTTTGGTTCTTAATATAGTTTTTCAGCAATAGAAGACTTCCGACTTCATCTTTCTACAACTCGATGGGAGTTAAACGTGTAAACGGGGTCGTTCGCCGATTACCGCAAACCGTAGTTACCGCAAATGACCTAGACCGACTAAGATAAGTCGACTATTAGGCGACTGTAAATAGTTGACTATTTGGCGACTGGAAATAGTTGACTATTAGGTGACTAGAAGTAGTTGACTATTAGGCGACTAGAATTAGTTGACTAATAGTCGACTACAAATAGTCGACTATTAGTCGATTATAAATTGTCGACTATTTGTCGGTGGAGGACGGCGCACTTGCACATTAAAATCCAGCAGCCATCTCTTGGACCACGTCTGCAGTTTGCAAAGATTATTTTGCAGAGCATCTCGGTCGCTTGGGCGCTTAATGACCTGCCAGAGCTTAACGTCATCGGCGAACATGATTTTACCGCAGTCCAGTTCTTGAAGGCTGTCATTTGCATCGACAATGAAGAGTAGAGGACCGAGAACGGAGCCTTGAGGAACCCGACTAACTACATCAACCCAGTCCGATTTATCCTCCCCGATGCAAATGCGTTGTTTTTGACCGACTAAAAATGACCTGATCCAGTCCAAAATTTTCCCCTTGATGCCAAGAACGCTCAGTTTATGTGAAAGGCGTTGATGGGGCACGCTGTCAAAGGCTTTGCGGAAATCGACGTACACTACGTCCACTTCGAAGCCCTCTTCTTAAGCACTTGTCCAGGCCTCAATTTAAGTCAGAAAATTTGAAAGGCAAGAGCACCCTCGCCGAAAGCCATGTTGGAAATTTTGTATGATGTCACTTTCATCGCAAAATCTTATTATGGCCTGTTTGACAAGGACCTCCATCATTTTGCAGGAAAGACAATTCAAGCTTATGGACCGAAAGCTGTTTGCAGACATCTTGCTACCTCCCGTATATAACGGTACGATGTTGGCCGTCTTCCACTTCAAAGGCAAGTCCCCTGTTCTCATGGAAAGCTCGAACAGAATTGAAAGAGGCACCGATAGCTCGTTTGACAGTTCTTTAAGTATCAGTCCAGGGATCCCATCCGGTCCAGGAGACTTGTCTGGTTTGATGTGACTGAGGACATGTCTTACGTATGCGACAGAAAAGGTAACAGTTTCAATAACGGCTGTACATTCGCCCACTTTTACTCCCGAATTGTTGTCGGGGATTCCATCATAAACGCCGATGCGAAAAACTCTGATAGTAACTCTACTTTCCGCGGTCCTTCCGTTACTTCGTTCCCGAGGTTATCCCTTAGAGCTGCAATGTCGTCCGGTGCTTCCTTTGACTGCGGATGTATCCATAAAACTTCTGTGGATATATTGTGGCTTGTGTTGTAAGTTGACGCTCAAAGGCAGTTCTAGAATTTCGTATTTCCTTACGGCATATATTTTGTTGCGCTTTATATTCGGCAAGTGATTTTGAATTTTGAAGATGCTTGTACTTTTACTTGTACTTTTCTTCATAGCATTTTTTATCGGCTGGTTCACATATGAAGGTCTGGCACATGGTTTTATTACTTTCATTGGGCAATGGACTTAATTTAAGCGCTCTACAGTCCCTTGGATATGCTGCCATAATTCATTTGTATCGTTCGTACTAGGTAACCAGTTTCTGTGGAAGCGGTACGTCTCATTTCCTCAAAATCGGCTTCCCAAATATTTCTGCGCCTCTTTATTTGCGATTTTGGAGACAGTAAGTAACACACGCAGGTAAAAGCAACGTGGTCGCTTAACCCAAGTGGTGGTTGTGAGTTCACTTACCTTATGATCCCTCTTCTTTACTAAAAATGAGATCTAGACAGTTTGATCGCTGGCCTTCTCGCAGTCGGGTTGTGAAGTCTATGTGTTGAATGAGACATTTGTCCAAAGAAAACTGAAGTAGTTGATAACTGAAAGGTGCTGCTGCGGCCTTTACTCCAGGCCTCATCCAATCGATGCCTGGAGCGTTGAAATCACCCAGGGGTAATAGGTTTTCCTGTTTACAGATAATTGTCAGTGAAGTTAGCAGTTCTACGTCATCACTTTCGCTGAAGCCGGGAGGCCGATAAACAACGCATATACTGAGTTCCGGATGTTGCCTAGTCTTAATTTTCCATGAAATTATTTCATATCGTCGTAGGGCTATGTCTGCGATTTCTCTCTGACAACAGGAAATTTCATTGGCTAAATAAAGTGCCACTCCTCCGCCCCTACGTTGAGATCTGTCGCAGTGGAAAAGTTGATAGCCTTCAATGCTGACTTCGCTGATCCCTATTGCTTCGGTCAGCCAAGTCTCTGTTAATGCAATTATATGCGGTTTCTGCTCAGATACTATTGTTTTGAGTTTGTCAAGTTTATTGAAGAGACTCTGACAATTGGTATAATAGATCTCGAGGCAGCGGCCGCTATTGCTTGTGGTATCTTCTAGAACCGGCCGGTTGACCTTAGTTAGGTCTTCCGCCTGACTACTTCCAGCCAAAGAAAATTTCGTTCAATGTGGACTATTTATCCTCCTCTTATTTGTAGGCCAATTTTGCTTTTGTTCTTTCGGTCGTTTAGATCTTTTCTCAAAAGTCACATTTTCCTGCGTTCCTTTGGGTCATAATCCGGCTGAAAGAAAACTCCAGCATGCATGGTCCGCAGAGACGACTTTCTTTCCAGCATAAGCTCTGCCTGCACTTCGGTGTCCCAAATGACTTTTAATGGTCGTGGCCGAGAGCTTGAACCATTTGGCGGCTGATCCTTGCCTATTCTAACTGTTTTGAGAATTTTTGCAGACTCAGCGCCCCTTAGCAGTGATTTAGCGTACTGCCGAACGAGACCTCGATCGTGCTCCACCTTATCCCAGCAACTGTAGCCGTTGATTCTGGTGCACCCTGTATCACTATATGTTGCTTATGGTTGGCTCGAGCTTGGGCCGTAGTCACATCGCACTGAAGCAGCAGGGGTTTTGAAGTCCAGATCAGTGAAGGATTCTATGGAAATTTTGCTAGTAGCATTTTCTTCTAAGTTACCGTTTGCCCTTTGGTCCAATTCAATTTCCTGTTCTTCAGAAGTCTCCTCTTGGAGTGGGTGTCTTGCTTTTTGTTCACATGGCGTGCTCCAAGTTCTGTCTCGCGATATAACTGAGGGCTTTGGTTGGTCTTTAGCAGGCCGTTCTGCATCCGCCTTCTGCTGGCGTATGCACCTGCGTTTGGCCCTGCTGGACTCATGGTTTCCTGGTTTATCAACCACTGACCTGTCCTCTGCATGCACCACATCTTCTTGGAGTGGTTGCCTTGCTTTTTGTTCACATGGCGTGCTCCAGGTGCTGTCTTGCGATAAAAGTGAGGGCTTTGGTTGCTCTTTAGCAGGTTGCTCTTCAGCCGCCTTCTGCTGGCGTATACATTTGCGTTTGGCCCTGCTGGACTCGTGGCTTCCTGTTTTATCAACCACTGACCTGTCCTCTGCATGCACCGCATCCGGTAGTGTTATCTTATTGTACTGTATGAGCACTGCTAGTATCTCCGCGTAAAATTCAAGGCTTTCCTCTAAACGCATTACGCGCGTGGCTAGGTTAAGACATCCATCGAACTCTGCACGCGCAGGCTTATTTGGCTGGGTGCTGTTCGGTTCTAAGATGGTTGGTGAAAGAAGATGCGTTTTTGCATAGTGGGTGGTCTGGGATTTGGTACACGTTTTTGAAAGCACTTTGGCTATTTCTGGGAGTACCTTGTCAAAGGTTGTAAGAGGCGGCTAACATAAGCTAACCTGATTACACCCGTTAGAGTATATCTTAGCGACTTGGCCTTTAGGGTGTGAGCTGGTGGTGAAGTCGGTAGAGCGTCCGACATTATAAAATGAAGTCCGGGGTTCAAATCTAGCCATCAACGAACATTTTTTTCAGCTAGCAGAGATAGATCGTGCACGTTAGCGTTACCCATGCATTTGGAAACTATATTAGAGTGCATTAATTCAAAGTCTGCAATCAACCGGCCATGCTAATAAAGATAGCGAAAAGATTTGCTTGTGCAATTAATTTCAACAGTCAAAATTTGTAATGTGAACGACTCAACCTTTGTTGTAAGGAGTTCTTTGCACTGTAACAATCAGATTCAGAAGCAGCGATGTTGTTCTTAGGGGCGAGTGAACTTCCAGACTTGTTCTGATCGTAGGGATAACTTCCAGAGCATGGGATATAATCTGCAGTCCAGTTAGATTGTTCAAGCGAAGGATTCGTCCCACTCAGAAAGGATATTTCCAAAGGGCAGATAATAGGCAGTTCCTTTGTCAGTTTTTATAGGCAGATATGTCTTCTACACTAAGTTAGAGACTAAAACCCTCGTGAGCGCAAAGAGCTTAAATTCGAAACCAATTTCAAATTTATTCTGTACCTATTTTATTTATGTTAAAGTTCCCTCTTAGTATTATCAAATTTAACGTGCGGTTTGACTCGCTCTTTAGTAATGGCATGGGAAATTCCTTCTATATGAGTCTACTCCCAACTAATGGTTATTTATCTTAATAAACCTAACTAAAATGATGATTTAACTACGAAAAAGGCTTTTGCAGAATTCAGTAAACTGAATGAATCACAATAGTGTTTTCAAATATATGCGAAAGTTTAAAGCAACGTTTCCCTGGTGCAAATTTAAATATGGCAATAGCAGCAAAATGATTTATTGGATCCATATAATTTCGAGAGAGTACTTGTTCGAGCACGAACAACTCGCACTTTACGCTACCTGGAGGCAGCCTACATACGGCGGGTCAAACCCGACCTATGTAAACAGTTGGAGCATGTAGTGAACCTAACTTTGCCTTGGTAACATTGGCTCCCTGTTTATACAGTTTTCTCCTAAGTTGTTACTGCAGGTGTTTTTTCTCTGTTACTTTTGCTGACCATAGCTTTTGAACTTCTCATGTTATTGATTAGCCACTTGGCCACTCCTTATGACCTTGTGTTGATATCGATTTTTCTGTACGATTTCATTGTGTACCTTCTCTTTTGTGATTCACGTTAAGTAATGAGAGGCGGCAACTGACGAGCTCTCTCGAAATGATATGGATCCAATAAATCATTTTGCTGCTATTGCCATATTTAAATATGCGAAAGTGTCCAGGCAAGTTTCATAATTAGCGTTGCATGGTCTTCGGTGGCTACTGTACTACTTTATAGCATAGGACATTTTTTGGATAGAGATAACTCCTAATTTTGCCAAAATAAGTGCACATTACCCTGACTGAACTTAACTAAAAGGGTGAGTTTTCCAGTCAGAAGACTTTCTCAGGATTAGATCTACTCAGAGGATCAAAAGAACGTGACTAAATGTATGTTGAACTACCAAGTTAACTTTTGTCATGGCTCTGGCATGCACGACTCATCATTGATCCCTCCTTTAATTTGACACAAAACCACCTCCTCTACGCGCTGGTTAAATAAATAAATAGATTATATATTTTAGACCCTAGGGGCCTCGTCATTGCAACTTTAGTGCTGTGGAAAAATAAATACAAAGTTGATAATTGCTGCTCTCCGTGAACAAACACATAGGCAGCGGAAGCGTTTAGTACTGTTGGCAGATAAAATTAATACCCACCAACATATCGTCCTTTTAAAATAGTAGTCAACACTCTCTAAAAACGCATGGTGAACTAAGGAGGAAGCAGTGAAAAAAACTCCTACCATTAAAACGGGAGCAGAGTTCAGCGGACCCTCGCTTAAAGAGAAAACAAAGCGTAGGAGAAATAACTGCTTCTGCAAAATTGAAGAGGTTGGTTGATAGAATTGATTGTAGTGCAATGAGACAGGACTATTGATGAGAACGTATGAGGGTTGAAAATGCTTCTTGTAATTGGAGAAATCATATAGCAGCAGAGGCTTTCGTTCACCACTGTAACACCGCCCGACTGGCTTCATGATCGACCATCACGGAGGTGAGACCGGAGGAGGCCATCGCGGACAACAAGGCGGAGAATATGAGGGAATGGCAGAGGTCACGTGATCATCATCGAAACGCCGGAGATGCGACTTTGTGGACTGTGGAGTCCAGCGACGAGCTGGCGAAAATAGCAGAACCGCCGTGAGCACGATTAGAGACCATGAAGCCCATCGTTAGGTTTGTAAAACGCGGAACGGAGAACGGCAATGATGACTGGACAGAGACGGGGACAAAACATCGTTGCAAATATCACTCTATAGAGGAAGAAATAGACATATATGGAAAACAATGTAATATAAATATAAACACCTAAAATACCAGGACGACCTTTTTCAAAGTCCAAAAGTTGTGTGTTTGGGAAGGAGACGGATATCAAGGACTTTATATCTTCCGAAATTAAATGTTTACGTAATTTGACTTTAAAAACTGCTAAGTTAGACGACAGCCTTATTTCGTGGGGAACATTATTCCAGAGGAAGGCATATTTGGAGGCAAAGAAGCGAGAATGCTTCGATATGGAGCTAAATGGGGGTGGAATAATCCTGGAGGAAATACGAGTGGCATAAGGTCTATCTGCGGGAATAAAAGCGTCGATTCGTGGGAGGTTAGGGGTAGAGTTAACGGGAAAAAGGAAGCAGAGGCCCGCTTCGAGTCTTCTGACCCAAAGAAATGTCATGTTCGCCAAATGAAGTAGTGGACTGAGGAAGAGCGAATATTTTGCGAGTAAACATCCTCTGAACATTTTCAACCTAACCGCGGTCAAAAGCATTCATTAGACCAAAGAAGGGACAGCAGTATTCTAGGATGGGTAGAACATACATGCGATAAAGTTTAAACTTTATTTCCAACAGGGGAAATTATGTGATATAAAACCACACATCTGTGCAGCCTTCGCAGATATTCGATCCGTATGAGACGACAATGCTAGTTAATTTGTGTAGCTTAGACCTCAGTCTTTTATGGTGGATCGTTCCTAAAGTGGAGTATTTTGAAAGACTAGTGGACGAGGAAGCTTGGCGGGACCGAAACACATGAAACTACACTTGGATGGAGAGAACTCCATCTGCCAGGTAGCACCCCAACGTGAGAGTGTTAGCAGGCCCACTTTTATTTTATCAACGCATTTATTGGCTGTGACCTTAAAAATGAGTATATGCATTTGAGGTCATCTGCATAAATAAGATGGTGTGAATTTTTCAGAACAGTCGACATTGCATTTATCTATAGAATGAAGAGTAAAGGACCTAATACAGTGCCTTGAAAAACGCCACTCTTGATCAGCTGAGCAGTGGAGTAACTATTACCTACTAAGACCTTCTGGCTGCGGTTATACAAGAAGAGCCGATGAAGTCGAGGAGAGGGAGATGGATGCCAATGACCTCCAATTCTACCAGGAGCCGTCTGTGCGAAACCTTGTCGAAGGCTTTGCTCAGGTCAAAGAAGATAACAACCACGGATTGCCGCTCGTTACGGAGGGAAGTGACATGGTTAAGAAAAGCTAAGTGACACGTCTCGCATGATCGTCCGGGTAGAAAACTATGCTGCGAGTCACTTTAAAGCTTATTTTTTAGGCAAAAATCGAGAATTTGACTATAAATTATCTGTTCCAGAAGTTTGGCTAGTGCCGGAGTTTATGAACACCGCGGTTCATATTCCTGTTTCTTATACATTTCCCGACGAGGACCAATACTGTTGCAGCTGTGATTTTCGCACGGAGAGGCCGGGTTACTATCTAGTATCAGTATCAGTATATTGAGGAATATGTAGGAAAAATTACTTTGCCTTTCCTTTTCACTATTCCTCCCATAGCTGCCCAGTTTCAAAGTTGTTAGAAGCACTGGGCGTTAGTTAGTGGTGAGAGGGAAAATAAAATTATATGATGGCGCAGATTCCTTAATGCAGCTCAGTCCAGGCACAAGTAAAATATTTGCGCTTGGGACAGTGGTTATCTTCGTACTTTCCGCGATCAGAGTGGCTGCGGTTCAATCTCTATATGTGAAACCTTGGCCAATGATAGGGATCTCCTTTTAATGAAGTCGTAATACAGACCGTTTTATGTTAATGCTGTTAAAGCCTGACCAAAGATCTAGGGGACAGGGGTAACCCACCAAAAGACAGTCTCCAAGGTAATGGACGTTTGAGAGTCGTCCCACTCTGGTAACGTATCAGACGTCATTAGTGTTCAATGTGCACAGAGCCGGCCTCAATCTCTCATTCTCTTCGTATCATGTGCTAGTGGCAGGTCTGAGTTATTGTTACTGAATGTGAAATCAGATGCAGCAGCTTGCGTGGCAAGAAGCTGCTGTCCAACATGTTGCATACCCTTGTGACACCTGTTTGGACCTAGCCTTTTAACAGGGTAGTTAAATGAAAATTTACAAAAGCGACAACACATATGACAAAAGTGTTAAAAACCGCTTATGTTTATGGATCACCTTCTAGTCAACTTTGTAGGTTCTTGTTTTTATCCTCGGATGTCCCGAATAAAATCGAGCAAATAAAGCCCTAGCAATCTTGTGCTACTTCAGTCAAATGCGTGAGGAAACGTTGATTTGTCATATCCTCAAACAGAAACGGATAATTCTGCAGCTACTAGACCACTTTTCTTCGCTAAGGCTTTTTATTTATCACACACAGGTGTGCAGCTCTTTTTTGGCTTTTTGTTTAGCTCCGTAGAATTTTGTCAAAAAGAATGTACGCACGGTACGAGAATTTACTGTTGGCAAGGACCTTGGGAGGCATGCAGGATGTCGTTGTTTGTCCGAGGCCGAAGTGTGGCGCCTCGGTCCTGCTAGACTCTCCTACTCTTGGACGATGCCCTCAATGCCAATTCGCCTTCTGTGCTGGTTGCGGCCTTTCATACCATGAACTCTCGCCTTGCGTACCACCTCCACACCCCAAGTATGTTGGTTTTCAGAAGGCCACCCTGTTTTGGTAGTTTTCAATCGCATATAACATGTTTCTTAACTGTTTGATGATAGGTAGAGACGCCAACTGCTGTTCTCCCCAACCCAGTTATGACGTTTCCTTATAAGTGCAGTTTGGATGCCCACAGGTTATTTGAAGGATGTTCTGGAATCCCATTCTAGGCTCACACAGCCGCTTATATGAACAGGCTAGCTGCACAGGTAGTTTTTTTTGTGTGCTGAAGTTGCTACCGATGTGAGAGCCCTTCTTTTTTATTGAGAACAAGCCAAAAATTGCGTCTGACTAGAATATGCTTAAAAAAGAGTAAAATTAAGTCAGTATTAGCACGCGTTTCCACGCGGCACTAGTACTCAAGCCGTAAGCTAAAAGCATACCCCAAGGTCGCGTGTAATGACCTTCACAATGTTTTTCTAGTGTATACTTCTTGTTCATTGCGATATTCATGCTTTTTATCTGTTCATAGTATTGTTCAGCGAACGGGAAATTAGTTTCCGAACAATGAAGTTCGTTCCTGTTTCCCAAAGAATCTTTTCCCGCAAAATACTCCACAATTTCCAATTGGTGCTCCAGTCATATGATTATTGATTTTTCTGGACATGACAATTTTAATTCTTTGTATATATACGCAGATCTGGAGACCTGTAGAGGAGCCTGTTTAGATAATTTACGCATTAAAGTTTAAACTTTCCCAAAGAAGCCTTTTTTCTTGACATTATCTCTATCTCTTCCTCCCTCCCTCTCTCTTTTCCTCTCCGAAGGTGAAGACTCTGATGATCGGGAGGCAGTCATTCAACCTGATAATGTAGACAAACACACACGGATTGTTCAAGAACGCCGCAGTCAGAGCTTTCTGAAACAGCACACTCAAAAGTGTCCTGGCTGTTCAGCTACAGTTCAGGTAGTATTTTTGTGCTCTAATCTGAAGCTCGCGAAATCTGTAGACTGTCGTCAAGCAGTTGAGATTTTTGGAGTGCCAGTTGTGATTTATAAACCGCTACCAGACAGTGATGCCCAGTCCCCGTTACTGGTGTCCTGGAAGCTGGACCTCAGGTCCAGTTATTGAGAATTTTGTAGCAACACAGAGGTCAGTGTTTGTCGGCTCCAAAGTCACATAGGAGTGCCTGTCATAAATCTATTAGGGCGGTGACCACGCATTTTTCACAGTTGGGTCAATTAAATTACTCAAATCTGGAACTCCTCCGCCCCCTAATTATTAAGTATGCCTATTAGTAATTCTGGTGGATTCTAGATGATTGCTTAGGAAATCTTGCTTAGCGGTTAGCCTACTGTATTCGTACGTGTGGGTTCCATACGTACAGTAGGCTGGGTTGATAGGCCGACCCAAGCGAGATTGAATTCATAGCTTCCGGTGTGCCTTCGTAGCTCAATTGGTAGAGTATTGGATTTACTAGAGCCTTCCCGGATGAAGTGGGTTAGAATCCTACGGACGCCACGAACTTTTCATATATTTGACCCGTTTATCGGATCGAGGCGATATTTTCTGACAGCTAGTAAACTAGAAACAGACAACGTCGACAACGTCTCGCAGTTATTGATTGCTAGTCGCCATGCTACCTGCCTAGGCTGTAAAGCCTCAGAAATATACGTAGATAACAATTTTCGTCTTGTTTTCGGCATAGGCCAATTAGTGCCCCTCTCGTATGACTGAGTATTTCTGAATTCAGCAACCAGAATTGAGGCAAGCTTCGCACGACGTATCGCTGGGGACCGGCGCTTGGTGCAGGTGTTTGCCGTTTCGGCAGAGGAACAATGTACAGAACGGTGCTGGGACAAGCATTCGTGCCGAAGACACGTTTATCCTTCTAATTTACTGCGGACGAAAAATGCAAATTAATGGACGGAGTGGAACTCTAACGGCGCGAACAACATCAACCTCGGACAAGAAAAGACATTTGTAGGGCGCATTCAAGGTCAGTCGGGTCGGAACGTTAGGATCAACACGGAGAGCTACGAAATACCACTGGCAACCGCTGTGGCTGTTTGGCCATTTCCACTTATCCCGACATCTTTCATTAGACTGAAAAGGTGATTAAGTGTAGCCTGTCTCCGTTGACCTGCAGCGCGTAATTCGGCAGCCAAATGTGTGATCGTATCTGTCAGGTGGAAGTGAACCGCTTCCTCTGCTTGAAGACGCTCGACGATACAAGCTATTTCACTGCTAGGGGAAAACCTTTCCAAAAAATTAGTTGGCAAACTGAAGAGGATAGGATTTTGCGTATCCGAAATTCTGTGGCCAGTGTCATATGCAGAGGTCAGGCCAACCAGTCCATTGAGTAGACTTGCTGTCAGGGAGGCAGCGGACAAACCTGGGAGTGATGGGAACTCATTGGGATAATTTGTAAGGGTCTGCTGCAAGGCTTCATTGAAAGGGCCATTCTGTGCTGAAGTAAGATCATGGGCACGCTCCTGGGCCGACACTTCTTCACTTGTTCGCTGTTGCTTAAAAATGTCCGTAAAAAGTTGAGACTGCAAGAGTAAGGCGGCCGCTGCCGGATTGAAGGGGAATGGCATTGGAGTTAGCGAAGTTCCGCTAGCGTTATTATTTGGGGGCCTCAAGTGTCCAGGATCCCCAAAAGATTGATGCTCCTTGTCTCCATTTGCAGTGGGGAGAATTTAATCCACTATACCTCGAATCAGATACACCCGACTTCACAGAGCTGCCAGGACCACCAGGTGTTACGGGTGTAGTCTTTACACCACTGCGGTCCCCACATACTTGCATAGTCGTTGCGTCAACGTTGGGGTATATAACAAGTATAAGATGAGCAACACGGCGGAGAATGGAAGCATTTCGAACGGCCTTCATTGGATTGTTTACCAATAGACGGACATCGCGACGGAGGTTTTTCCACTTGTTATAGCAATGCTAGGAACTAAATCCACGAGGTTCCATCTCGGCACCGATAGCTTGCCAAACAGCCTGATGTTTTTTTCGTACGTTGAATTCATGTAGATGCTCCTCAACGCAATCCAAAAGCGCCTGAACATTTCGCGTCGTCCAGTGAACGTTTTTATCTGTCGACTCGGTGTTGGGCTTCGGACTGTCTATACCAGAAGAAATTGGTTTCAGGGTATCCATTTCGTCTTCTTCCTCTTCAGCTACCATTGTGACATCTGTGGTTATATTATCAGGTGACGATTCCGAAGGAGGACAGCAGGTCTGGGAGATTGGGCGATTGAAACTCATGAAATTTTCGTCCAATTTTTCATCGTCATCGTCGGCGTCTTCAGGAAAACTGGGACTCGACTTGTCTGGACTCTTACAAGAGTAATCCTCCATGACCTGCATTCGTTCTTAGTTTATGCGGCACGGTTTTAGTGAAACTAAAATACCAAATGGGAGAAAAGGATGATACTATAAGGATTGAAAA
>JAYGXS010000001.1:111611609-111693012 GCA_036362985.1 Ligula intestinalis | reverse complement strand
AGTAGCTTCCACATTTGTTACTGTTTCTCCACCTCTGACGATGGGCTCTTGTAAGAGCTCGAAAGCTCAGGAAAAAATAAATTTTGTTCCAGTAATCGACCATATGTTTCCTTTACCAAGTAATATTATGATTTTATCAGAAAGGATCATTGGTAGTCGATGTTAAGCTGTCCAGAAGTTAGCATCAAGGATGGTAAAGTCTGCGTCCTAAGAGTCCGAGTTCCCGAGACTGAACATGAGTTCCCGCAGACAGACTGCACATAGAAAGCTCGGAAGCTAACCGCAGGTATGGTCGTAAATGTTGCAGTGACTGCCAAACTTCTGACGCCGAGGAGAGCATTTACGCATATTCGGTAGAACTCTGGACGCCAACGTAGTCCACTCTAATCAAACCCTCGATCGAGGTCGGACGTGCCATGCAGCCAAGTAGAAAGCCCGTTGCTCTGTGTTACAAGCCCCCAAGCCAACCAATAGAGTCCGTTCGAGCAAGCTGGCGCGTCAGGGTGTGAACCAATTTATTGTGCCGAGCCTGCAACCCTACTTAAGTAATCCTTCCTAATCGAAAACATTTCTTTAATTTCGGTCAAAATTTCATGGAGTAGCACATCTGCTGGTTATTTTTGGAGGTTCAGTCTCCCACTCCCAAATTTCCTGTCGATGACTTCAATATTTCCTTAACCCTCATTTTGTTCAAACATTCACAAATTAGCTGTTAAGCATTATCTTTTCAATATTCAACAGCTTGTGAGGTAAACTAGTGTGTCTGTGTGTGTTTTCATGTAATACACCATCTCTACTATCTCTTATGGCTTCAGGTTTAACGAGGGAGTCAAGTTGACAATATAGTCGAATCGGTGGTGATCAGTGTCAACCAACCAAGGTAAGGGGAGTCAGTGAGTCGAATACTAAGTGTAATAACCCCTGGCTATCTTTGAGGACGATGCTTATACTCGTGGTCTCCGATGATTCACAGTCCAGATAATCAAGGGTAGTAAGAAAGTTATGCTACTGGTACCAAATCACTCGGTC
Organism: Ligula intestinalis; assembly: GCA_036362985.1. Lineage (NCBI taxonomy): Eukaryota > Metazoa > Platyhelminthes > Cestoda > Diphyllobothriidea > Diphyllobothriidae > Ligula > Ligula intestinalis. The sequence continues at coordinate 111,691,983 of JAYGXS010000001.1, read as the reverse complement.
AGGCCTCGAGAGTATATCAGCTGGAAATCGGAACTACAACGGGCTATTTCCTAGTTGTGACGAATATCCAGTCTTGATCACTGTTGGGGCAAAAAGGAGAAAAGTGTTCATTATGCCCGTAGTGTCTTGAGGTGTTTGTCACAGTCTTGCACTGGCTCGAGCCCAGTTTTTTGGTTTTAAATTTACGCATAGGGTGACTATGACTCAGCCGTTTTGTGGCCTTCATTTCTGAGGAGAAGTTAATGACAACAATCAACGTTGTGCAGATATTTTTGCTGGCAAAGACAAGGTAGACTCAAATTGCGATTCCTGTCCTATTAGCCGTCGCGGTTCGAGACTCAAACTCACGATTCCTTGATCAGAGTCTGACGCCCTAACCAATGAAACTCGAGCTCGTTGTCTTACCGTTTAAGTCGGGAGGTATTGGCAGTCATTAATGAACGTTCACCGACCGTTAACGGAACTCACTTGTCTCGCTCCGCCTTTTCTTTCGGCTGATGACGGCTAAAAAGCCAAAAATGGCCATTCTAGTCTCCCTTTTCTGTACTCGCAATATTTTCTGCCAATAATAGAAGCTCCAATAACTGCTGTTATGGGCCAAATAATGAGGCCGAATGAGGTTCAAGTGAGCGGTCCAGCAACTGAAGCAATATTGACATTCGAACTTAAGTCTGACTTTGTCTTCGCTACGAATTTATCTTCGCTTTGTTTCGTGACCCCTTTTGCTAGATTGGTCGATTCTCTGTAGTTTATAATAACTTTAGTCTCATCGTTAAAAACTTGTGTCCGGCTGAATTCGCAAACAAACCACGATGAACATTTTATCCACAGATAAATCAGGCCGCAGACAAACTGCACATAGAAAGCTCGGAAGCTAACCGCAGGTATGGTCGTAACTGTTGCAGGGACTGTCAAACTTCTGACGACAAGGACAGCATTTACGCATGTTCGGTAGAATTCTGGACGCCAACGTAGTCCACTCTAATCAAACCCTCGATCGAGGTCAGACGTGCCATGCAGCCAATTAGAAGGCCTGATAATCTGTGTTGCAAGCCCCCAAGCCAACCAATAGAGTCCGTCCGAGCAAGCCGCCGCGTCAGGGTGTTAACCAGTTTGTGTGCCGAGCCTGCAACCTGTCCATAAACAGTTTCTTTGTCTGCGAGCATCGCTCACGCTTCGGAATATGCAGCCTCCGATAGCCACCACAATATGGATATTTTGCGGACTCCTGGGAATGGCTCTTGGTCAAATTCCACCGAAGATTTACTCGGTATACTTTTTTGAAATTTATTCAATTTTTTGAAACTTAAAATTAATGTCCACCAATTAAGTTTCTATTAATTAACACTTCACCGAAGCGACGTCGTAATAAAAGCCAGGAAATATGAGCCTTAAACTGATTACTAAGTCCTACGAATATTCGAAAGTTTCGCTTATCAATTCAAATAGACAGACATATGAGTAGGAGAGAAAGCTTTTCGAGCACCGGATCCATTAATTTATTGTCCTGAGCTTTTGAATTCTTAAATTATTCCATCTTCAGCCAAATATTTTCAGGTCAATATAATTAGGTAGTGAATGAAAAAGATTTCTCAACGACTCAGAGAGTTAGGCACACCATTGATTTGCTTAACCCCCCCCCCCCCCCTTATAAATCCAGACCAATTAGCTTTGCACCTTGATAAAACTTGAAAGCAGACTAGGAGGACCAAGATTTGCATTTAACACTAACAAGTTCTCAGTGCTTTTTAAAATTGTACTTAATCAAACTTTTCGGAGCCAAAAACCAGGCGGCTTTCATAAATTATTTGTCGTTCGCACCAACCAGACACTAGAATAACTGCACCCATTGATGGACGTTCACCCGACTGCTAACGGAACTCATATGTCCTGTTCTGCCTGGGGTCTCGATAGAGGCCCTGACAGCAACCGTAGCAGCTATTAGTTTAGGAAGATAGTATTACCGGCAAAGACAAGGGATACTTATTTTTGTCAGTCATACCATCTACTAACAACTGTACCCTTACCAACCCAGTAGTGATTGAAAACAAGTGGCATTTGGTCGACTATTCTCAACCCTCATCAAACGTTTTTTGGTCCGAAGGGAACCACAGGCCTAACGACCGAACTGAAGGGAATGTCGCGGCCATGAAGGTCTGAAGATCAGAGTTATGATACAAGTTCCCCAGTGCCCTGGTAACCGTGGGTAGCATATCTTCTTCCGGATCAGGGCCGGCACTCAGTCGTTCGTATACGTCCGTTGTCTTCTGGTTCTTTCCACGCACTGTAATTCCACTAGAATGTTCAATCACAGTAACAGTCACTCATAGAGATAATGAATCGAGGCTAATGTTAACACACACGTATTTATTACGAGTACAGCAGGACAGAAGTAAACTGTCATACAGACGATCAGATGTAACCGGAGAAGACAATCGAGGGAAGGGAACACTCCGTGGGGCCCTCGCAAGAAGGTCAACTGTTATTCGCAATTAGCTGCAAGGGAGGGTGGGGCTGGAGACCGCCACCAGGGAAGGGACAAGCAATGTACTTCCTTACCTGCGGGGGGACACTACCTTAAGCATCCTTGACCAGACTGAAAGTAACCACGCCGACGTATTTAAAACGAGGATCAATCTTATTGTCCTGCTGGATACTACACCCCCACTGCAGCATGTTACTATCTCGGGAGTCATAGAATAAATGTAATGCTTATCTTCAGGGTAAATATCAAACAGTCCTATAACTAACGGCCTGGAGAAAAACACCCTTAACAGTGCCTTCCTGAATGCTTATCTCCGAAAATGGGCTGTTGTTTGAGTTATATTTCAACCTAGAAAGCAAAGCCATTGAAGAACAATAATTCCAGATAGAAGCTAATAGGCGAATCCTAGGAAGAAGATGTGATTGCTGGAACATGTAGTTTATTGAATGGAAGTTTTGGATTAGCACGGTGCTGGGAATGTGCCCATTCCCATGATAACTCATCTCACAGAAAGGCCACGAGTGCATATTACACCGCTGTCACGAGAGCGCGCCGTTACTATCGATTTTCCCTCATAGCTGATTGGCCCACTGACTCATCTATGTGCCTCGCTTTCCCGCTTAAGTAAATGCGCCCTTCATGTGAGAATGACTTGCTCTGACTTCTGTAAAGTGCTTGTCTCAGTAAACTCCCTCCCTTTGGCCAACCGGTCTTCCCTCTGTTTGACTGTTACGGGTTCCTTGGTTAAGCGTTCGACTTAATTAGCAGTACCAGGCGCGGATCATAACACACGGAAACCCGTCATCAGAGCCAGCCGTAGAAAAAAGGTACTAGTAGCACAAGCTGCACAGCGCTTATAGAAAAAAATGGCTGGGCAACCGGATATCAACATGGTAAACAGTAGCTACGTACATCGCTAGGGATCGTATTTGAGGCGATGCGATACTTGATTGTTGGCTCGCACTTGAATCGTTTATTGTCGCGATTTCATCACAGAGTACATCACCGATGTTGCTTCTTCGCTTGGCGATTACTCGGCAAATTGACTCGCTGTCACCGAAGCTCTTGATCGTCCGCGTCATTCCTGTGTGAATAAGTCTTCTGAACAAGCATATTCACAGCATTCCGTTAACTGAATGGTCGGAGAATGATGATGCAAGCAGCTAGTGGCTCACGCGGTTGTCAGGTCTTGCGGGAATTTCAACCTCAGCAGACTTGAAGTGTTGGCCGTGTCCCACCGAATGATCAGCGATCTTAAATTTAGCTTCATTTCTCCTGACTGCTGCCTTGTGCTCAGGCATTCGAGTTCAGAGTAGTCTTCCAGTTTTTCCGCCGTAGATGCTTTATCTACAACTGCACCAGATTCAGTGATCAACATTAAACATTTCCTGACATGGCTTCTGATGGTTGCTTCCAGTTTGGGTGCAACTCCAACTCTGAGTGTTGTAAGGAGATTGAGGGCGTCCGAGACAAAACCGCTCGAAAAAACTGGCGATCGATTGAATTTTCTTTCTCGTCGTGTTTATGCGTGCGTGGGTACCATTCAGTCCAAGCATCCGTCGGAGACGTTGTGGTTCAGAAAATTTGTCCTACAGTTCACTGTAACGTGCCTTCACATGCCGGTGCAGCGCCCCTATGAAACTGCGTTTGTGGGCGATTTCGGGGGTCGCTCTTGAAGCTCAGTACTTGCGCCGTGTTAGTCGCTTTCCTAAACAATTTATTTTAGGCCATCAAAAGCTTTGTGACAGATGGGGGCATCAAGGAAGGTCAGATAGTTGTTTTATTTTCTCTCCATCCTGAATTTCATGTCCGACAAGACGGCGTTGATAGGCTTTTTGAATATGAGCATCTGATACCGCTCGATGACAACGGAGGTATCATTCGCATACTAAGCGGAGAATTTCGGTCTGGGGCGTCAGAAGATCGTCGACTACCACCACTGTAGGACCGCCTCAACGATGGATCCAGAAATCATCGAACCGATTGGCGTGCCTTTTACCTCCTCACAGATTATTCCGTCGAATGAGATGGACGTCTTTAAACAGAACTTCAGGGATTGAAGGGTTTGGGCACGCCAGAGGCGGTTTTCTCTGTTTTATCATATTTGTTCTGCAGAACTAATTCGATGGTCTCGACTGTAGAATGAAGTAGAAGGGGACGTGACATCATGAAGTCTCTTGACAGGGGACCTCCATTTCTGAAGTTTCTTAAAATAGTTTTGTTGGCAAGCTAACTGCGCAGTCTGAATCAGCGGTCAGAAGTTAACGACGACGGAACAGCCACTTTTGTAGCTCATACTTTGCAATGCTTTTGAAGGATATGATGAGTCGGAAAGGGGCGCTCTCTTTGTGCACTTTTGGGAGCATTGCGCCAAAACCGTTTCTCGCGCCCTGGCCATGAGTCAGTCTGATATTGTACCAGAATTATCTGTTTTCCAGAAAGTCATAATAATTTGCTGTGTCAGCGTTTTTATAGGAGACAGTATGACAGGGAAACGTCCCTTGCCCACAGGTACGATAATGAGGTCTCTGCCGGTCTTCAGAGCTCTAACTGCATCGCGTTTGATTTTGCGCGGCTTTTGAGCCATAAAAGGAGACTAAACTTGGCGTTGGATAAGGTCTTTCTTCTTGTCTGTCGCCTGCATCTGGCTGTGGACTGATTCTAACATGATGACAGGTCCGAAGAAGAAGATGCGATCACTGGAACAAGGACTTTATTTTCCTGACGTTTCGGATTCCGTCCGGAATCCTTAGTCATAGGTAATCGTAAACAGGTCAGAGACATGCGCAGATAGGGGTTTAGCATAAACTGTGCTGCAAAAGACCTCATACCTTAAGCTCCGCATTTCTTCTTCCTTTAGCTATTTCGATGACAGGTTGTGGATGTTTTTTTTGGATGACAGTGGTGAAATCACGACAATTAACGAATGGAATGAGGGCCGACAAGCAATGATAGCATCAAAGACGAGCCCAAGCAATGAACACAACTAATGTTGATTGTTTCTGATGATAAGTTCCGTTGAGAATTCAAAACGTCAGGCCAATAAACTTCTTATTTAAGCGATTGCATTTTCTCCTTCCGAACAAATAACTGTATAGGCATTTAGTTGTCTGGCAACTGCGTGCTATAAATGCTGCGCTGAATGTGTCTATATTATCGCTTCGTGCAACTTTCCCCCACGTTTTGTTCGCGTGAGAATCCGAGACCTCAGACCAATAAACAGTTTTTTTCCAGTGATCGCATCCTCTCCTTTCCAAACTAGTTTTGTCCGTAATCTAAATCAATAAAACATGCATTAACGAGCTAGCGTTGTCGACATTTCTTGTCTTTTCTCAGAACTACATTGCCAGTTTTTGTAACATTCAAGCTAAAATGTGATCGCTGCCTATGATGAATTACAGATGCAGCAGCAAGCGCAAACAAGGTTCATTATCCTTCATCGGCAGCTGAGTTGCGGTCAAAATTGATTAAGACCTATTCGTAAACCTTCCGAGCTGTTGCGAAATCGTGATGCCAAAACGAGAATAAAAAGGCAGCGCGGCGAACGCGGCGAACGCAGCGGACCACGATCGAATGACCTCTGAGGGCAGGTGGGGTTAGACTATCTGACCAACAAACTTATCGGCATTGGAAGGCATGGCTTAGGACTTTGTACCGCCTCCCCCCGCGTTATGTGTGGCATTCAAACGAAATTGGACAGCGAAAAATTGTGGCTATCAGTAAGCAGTTGACTACGTGACCAAAATAGAACTTCACAGGGTCTGAACCCCAACGACTGCACAAAACTGTTATACCTCTCACTTATATGTGCGTTATTAACTTAAAAATCAAAACCAACAGCATTTTGGAAATTCATAATCGTCCCGTGCTGAAATTTTACTTTCAAGTTGGTAGCCGAAACGAACGAACTAATTTTTATCTCACAGAACGTGTAGTAAATTAAATTAAGCCATGTTTTTGTACAAAGTGCATGGGTCCGCACCTTTGTCGCAGGGGGTTAATTAGGCTTAACCCTGGCAACCGCGATCTTGAGGCCCGGTTTCTTAGGAGAGGAGATGTCATGGAAGGCCAGAGTGGTAGGAGGAGTCTATGCTGTACAGAGGGAATGGGAGAATAGGCAGTAGGAAATTGACTATCAGAAGACCGCACGATCAGAAGCCAGCTGACCGAGTCTGAAGTCATGCCTCCTCGGCAGTCGTCACATGAAGTCCTGTGTGAGTCGGCCTGTGATTGGCTGTTCCAGAGGCCGGAACTAGCAGGCGCTCACAGATGCACTTCGACTTGAGCTTGTCACGGCAAGCGTTCACAGGTGCACTTCGCGTGGAGCTAATCATGACACCTCGTTCCATCTACAGTCTTATTGGGGAGTGGAATAGAGACGGAGGTGGATGAGTCGCAAGCCTACTCTCACTGTAATTCAGCCCTCGTCACCGTCCCTGCATTAGCCTGCTGTGAAGCCCGCGATGGACCTCGGCGAAATCGACGATCGAACTGCCTATCTACCTGTCGACTGCATACCTGTCGAACTGCCTACCTGTCGACCTACTTAATATAAACTACACTTGGGTTTGTGTCTGACCTATCCAATGACTGCCAACCATCTTTATTGATGAAGATGCCCAACATACGAAACATATCTAGTCAGAAAAAGATAACATCAAATGTAACATCAAGCTAGGGATGCAGTCGCTAGAGCAAAGGGTTACTTCATAGCACGAGTAATCATGTAGGAGTCTGCCGCCAACCGCAACTACACGTGACTCATCCTGCCTTCCCTATGCCAGACCTTTCTCCCACGCGTAATTATCAACTCCGGGCGCTATCGACCTTTCTCACGATATTGTTAAACTCATTGCTTGATAGGCGTTTAAGCTCCAAGTCAATCGATACTTCCGCTTCATTTGATTGGCTGTGCAGACGGCAGAGTTCTCATTATGTAGGCACAACTACACGACAGCGTACTTTGTCATGGACACACCTGGTGTGAAGACGCAGTTGGCAGCTGACTCGTGACACAGACTTTGTGCCGTTTATTTTCTGGCAACATCGTCTTCCTTGACTTGTGATTTGGAGGTCCTTCTGTTGTTGATATAGCAACTAGCCTTTGACACTCATACAAAGGATGGCTCGCGAATTGGCGTTCACACATCGGTTACTTCCGACAAATCCAAATTTTTCTCTGCTCCAAGTTGGCTAACACTGACGTTGATATGAGTCGTGATACTCCGCCTTGGACGCCAATTGGTGTAGGACCACCATATTGTATATGTTGATGCTCTTTTGTAGGTTTGAGCAACCAGAAGCAAAGAAATTAACTCACTGCACGATGCTTTATTCCATGATGGTGTTCAGTGCGCAGAGGAACAATGTGTCGAGGTTGCTGCCCTTGAATAGCCTCGAAAATACTTGAGGACGTTAAATAAATTACACGAATCACTCCTCGTTTTAGGCGTCCATAATTAGAGAGTGAATGTACTAGGAGCGAGTACGCAGTCCCGATTTATTCCATCGTTCACCCCGAATGCTTCGGAGGTTAACAGTTTGCCCTTACCATCAGGCACTATTCCATCGGATAATTGGTGCAAGGCCTCCGCTAGATCGATGAAGGTCGTTCAGAGCTCGGTCTAAATGTCTTGACAGTTCTCCTGTTGTTGATAGGCCGCGAAAATCGCGTCGATAGTTCTGCGACTACGGACGACTCTAGAGTACCTTTTTAGGAGAGTTCCTGGACAAGTTGTGTGTTCAGACGGTTAACAGGATGCGGGGAAGACTTTTCCTGCGATATTGAGTGGTCGGATGCCCCCGTGACTGTCACAAAGTCAAAAGTTTCCCCTATGCTTGTATATGTGGAGGATACTCGTAACTTTGAAGTCTCGACGAACATGTCCTTGCCCCTATATACTCTGGAGGAGCGAACTGGCCATGTCCATAAGCAGAGGGCTCCCGTACTTGTAGTCTTCAGACAGGATTGCAGCTGATCATGATGTATTGCCATTAAGCAGCTAGTCTACACCCTTAATAGCCTCTTGCGGTGAGGGTGGACTGTCAGACTTGGTGCTGGGTTCCACTTGTTGGAGCCTGTCAGTGGCGTCGTCGGAGGCCTTAAGTTTTGCAGTTGAGGGAGCTTCTGAACCTTCAGCGCTTCAGATTCTGTGAGGGGCATTGTCCCGTTGGATCTAAAAAATGGCACAGTTCCTCTGATGCAGGGACCGTAGACTACCTTGGCGGAGCCAAAAAACGTCTTCCTTACATTGCAGCCTGCATAACCCTACACAACATCGACCTTGAGTTCTATCCAAACCTTTCGAATTTATCATAGCCGTTGCACCACTTATCGATAGCGAAAGAAGGCTGCTTTGCTTGCGTTTTTACTGAGAGCGACCTAGGCTGTGAACAGTTGTTTTCTGAGTGGGCCAAACAATTTCGTCTTTGTTGTTTATAAAAAATTCCACGGTCGTCAGCATGTGCGATGAAAAACATCCATTTCAGTATAGGGGATGACGGTTCGCAGTTGGCATCATTATTTATCTGGTGGTGTTCTCCTCTGGGGTCGGCATTCGCCTTAGGTTGAATGGCAGTTGATTGTGGAAGTCAAAGCTGTGATAAAAACATCAATCAGAACGACCTTTTATTTACCGGATCGCCCCTTAACAAGCGGTAACCCACAGATTTGGATTCATAGCGCCGTCTTCTCGACATGAAAGTAAGTGTTTTGTCAAGTTGACGGCAACAGCGACGGCATGCACTTTATTGCGGCCTCATCTCCCAAACCAGAATGCTCGCTGACAACGCTGCGAGCCCCGAAATGCATCCACGCGTCCTATACCCACATCAGATAGCCGGAGAGGGTGTTGGCCAGATAAAATGTTGTGCTATGTGCCAGTCTGTGGGAGAAGCCGATCGTCGTTTTTGCGGGCGCAGATTCCGTAAGGACATAGCTCGCCCTCCCAGACAACATCATATGTTAAAGAAAAACTGACAAAGACGAAGGAGACCGTAATGGTCATTTTTGGCTTAGTAGCCGTCATCAGCCAGTCATAACCAATCCCAGATGTAAAACACGCAAGATTCAAACTCGGGACCCGGAACTGGCCAATCCGGTCTCCCCGGTCTTCGTCGGTTCCTCTTAATCATATTCCGCTAGTTGCTGTGCAACTGCCTCCAAGGACCCTATAGTGAGCTCAGGGTAAAACGGGACAAAACGCTTCCTAATCAGATTGGTAAGCGCCCTACTTCCATCATATTCCCGATCGCAGCCGACAAAAGCAACGAGCCCATGGTGTAATGCTAGAGTGTCTTACTCCATAACCAAAGTCCCGGGTTCAAAGCTCGGGCGTTCCGCACCTGGTGGCTGGTTACGACTTGCTTATGACGGCTTATAAGTAATAAATAGCATTCAGGTCTCCCTAACCTTTGTCTTTACCGCCTGCGGGGGCTCTATAGTGAGCTTCAGGGCACAATGAAAGATAAAATTCCCCTAACCGGATCGGTGAGCGTCCCCCTGAGGATGTGTGTCAACGCCGGCCTTGAAAGCACCAGGAACAATGAGTTTGTCCGCGTTCGGTGCAGTCGTCAGGAGGACATGCAGTGCTGCGTAAAACTGGCTCTCCACCCACACTAGAGCCGGCCATTAAGGCGCAGGGGTTGATGTCGGTAACGAATTTGGTTAACCGCGTCTGTGTCCATTTTATCCTTCAGGCCCAGTACGTTTGACAGGCCAAACCAACGGGTAACTCGGGACTCAATGGGCTTTAAAAGGTTTTGAGTGTCAACCCAGTGCTTAGCGTGGTTTGAGTTTGTCATTCAATAAGAAATTTACGCTAGAAGAACCAAGACAAAAATGCATATGACAAATGGAGGACCAAATTTCAAATAGGACTGAATTTCTTTAAACCAGAGTGCATGTAAACGATCTTCTCTAACAGAAGATAGATGTAGATAGTGATTTCCGCATAGTTCAGTATAGTTCAGTATACTTAGGGTAATAGGCAAAACCTTTGAAGTATTGGGTTCTAGAGATTAAGGATATTTTAAGTGGACAAGACCGTTTGCGTAATACAGTCACCCACCATTCAGCAATAAAGTGAACTTCCTGATGGTGGGAACTGAATACCGATGGTCACCAACTACCCAGAAACGGCTAAAGGTCAGGTTTCACCGATTAACAGGACACGCTAAGAAAGTTTTTATTGCATTAGTTCATCTATCGTTAGCCAAAAGGGGAGGCAAGCTTGACTTATGAGGCCTCGTTTTTTAGATTGTAAACGACCTTCAGATTAGTTGAAACCTCGTGAGCCTTGTGTCCTGCTAAGAAAGTGGCAAGGCAAAGGAGATTGGGAAAACAAGTTTGAATTAAACTTCCACTCAAAAAGCTGGTGATTAGGTGAATTTGTCACGCATTTATTGAACATCCACCTATTCAAATAGAATTGAAATCCAAGCTGCGACATGCATTCAGTTTATAACATGGCAATGATAAGGTCGGCAAAACATATACAGAAATGGGTTCCGGCGGTTCAAATATCTAGGGTCTCCATGTCGATTAACTGTGACGATGGCTGGGTTTTTAGCGACTGTCAGACAAAAAAAACTACATTGCTTTCGTCACCGACAATGCCGAGTTCATAAAAAAGCAGTGAGGATTGACGAAACCACGTTGCGACACCGTATTGCAAGCTATACATGCAAATACCTCGTGGGGCCACTTGTTAAGAGCCTACGACGCAATATGTGTGGTTACGTCGACTTTTGCAACCTTCGCGTGTTCTATGTTCGCTTGTTTACAAAGGCATTTGTCTGCGTGGGTAGCAATTAAAAACTAGAGAGAGAGAGAGAGAGATAGTGAACGAGGCTCCGAAGTTTCTACGAACTAATTCAAGTTGAACGCGGTTATGCCTGTGCCGGTTTGCCTGTCTGTGTTTACGTGCTAGCGTAAAGTTCAAAGTAAACCCTGCTGGCAGCTTGACTAAACTGACCGAGTTATGTGTGGACGGGTAACTGGTCGGCCATTACGGGGTGTGCGACAGTATGCGTACCAAGAACCAATCGATTGCGTCAACTGCCAGGGCGGCCCGTCGAACGCAGACCGCTGGTGCACGGCCACTATAGCTGCCAGTAAGAAGAACTAAAAAACCGCTTGTTTAAATGTTACCCCTCCCATATAAATGCATTACCTTGACGATAATTTATTGAAAGTGTGCGTATACTTGCCAAAATAGTCTTCTGGTAACTCAGGGTGCCATTCCACATAGCAGAAACAAGGATGACCGAGTTATAGCCCGTGTATATGCTAAACCTCTTTAATGGGTGCATGCGAGCTTAAATCTTTGAAAGAATCTAAACCTATAGTATTTACTTTAAATGAGATCTCCTAGTGGTTTTTACAGGACTCTTCATCGTAAATTACGTCTACCGTAATTGATCGATATTACTTGCCTATGGTGCTTCGAATACCTATATTAAGGCCTTCTCTTAAAAGAACCACTACAGAATATTGATTATGTTTTCAGTATACCGGCGTAGACAATAGCAACGTAGTGTAGCTATTTCGGGCTGTTGGCTCTCGTCAGCTACGTGCACATCCTGAGAGATAGATAGGTGTACAGACCAATACAATATTAATTATATTACTAGAATGGGGGCAAAGGTTCACATCCCAGGTATTTGTCTAGAAGAAGTCGTAGCGTTCGCCGGAATCGGAAATTTATTCATCTGAGCTTTCGGGCTCTTGCGGCAGCCCATCTTCAGGGGTAAACCGTCGACGAAAAGCGAGCAACAGTTATAGGGGCAGGAACCAATCCACTGCTAGACGGAAGGGGGTGTAGGGCGTTGCGAAGAGTAGGGTGGGGGGAGGGGAGGAGGAGTGAGTAAGGGGTAGAGGAGGGAGGGGGAGGGGAAGACTCCTTAATCACCAGTTTCAGTCGAGCGTAGATGCCGACGGAGAGTGATGTAGGCGGGCGCCAACTCAATGCACCAGTTGACTGAGTTGTCACCCGAGGCCCAGGCTTTAATTAACTCTCGTGCGGTCTTGCTGTCGGGATGAGCAACTACTCGTTTGGGGCCGCGAAGTTAAATGCGTGGCCCGCCTCATAGGTGTGGGCGGCCACTTGCGACTGGGCGTCACCCTGTTTGACAGCTAGCTTATGTTCGCACATGCGCGAACCAAGCATCCTTCCTGTCTGTCCGGTATAATTACGGGGACAGTTCAGACATGATATGCGATACACTACGCCCGACTGCTCACTGGGACTTAAGTGGTCCTTTATGTTCATGATACGGCTGCGCATGGTGGACTTGGGGTGGTGCGCAATTGCGACGCCTAGTCCTGCAGCAATGCGCTCTGTCGCTTCCGACACATCCTTGATGTATGGCAGCGCATGCCATATCGTAGGGGTTGGTTCTGGTCTGGTCCTCGCCTCCCTGCTCCTCTACCCCTTACCCACTCCTCCTCCCCTCCCCCCACCCTACTCGTCGCAACGCCCTACACCCCCTTCCCTCTAACAGTGGATTGGTTCCTGCCCCTATAACTGTCGCTCGCTTTTCTTTGACGGTTTATCCCTGACGATGGGCTCCCGCAAGAGCCCGAAAGCTCAGATGAATAAATTTACGATTCCGGCGAACGCTACAACTTCTTCTATATTACAAGAGCTTACTTTTTCCGATAAAACGAGTAGTCTATACTTGTGTTACCGATAAATGTAAGGGAGAATGGGGTAGGACCGTTCTTAGAGGTCCTATTTACATTTGCCTTAAAACAATAGCCTTCTTTTTCATGTTCAGTAACCCGACTTTCCCTTTTTTGTTAAATTCCGCCAATGTAAAGTGGGATTTCCAATTTTTTGTTAAATTCCGCCAACATAAGGTTGGATTTCCCTCAATAAGAATCAGTTGCCTGAGTAACAGGAGTTTATTTTGATGGAATTTAGGGAATTTAGTACATTGAAACAAGTAGAAGTTACTTTAATTTAATATTTTTTGGTTAGTTCCAACACAATGACATATTCATTGACATTCAGTATTCAACCACAAATTACGTAATACAGTTAGGCGAGGGGAATAGATATTTAAGCGACCCTACAAGACAGCTTTGCCGAGACTGGAATAGCCATTTCTGACCTACTTCGGTCAATCGTGCACCATAACAGTCCACCGCGTGCTACATAACATGCCAAAAGTGAGCGCTGTGGCTTGCGCTGCATCTACCGCACTCTCTTTTCCCTCACTCTCTCTTCCCTCACTCGCCTTACCCGACGTCAAGAGAGAGTTAAAATAAATCGGAGGCGAACTCGGGCGCAGGTGGCCGACACGACAAAATAAGCACAACAACAAGATGAAATGGGCAGCGGCACAGATCTCAGCTCCTACAAACTGGATCTTCGTGCGGATACACCCATCATGCATTACCTGGTCACAGCCTATACTTGCACAGGATTTTGCACAACAAGAAGATAATAAGGCCAATGGCACAGATCCCAGCACATACAGCCTGAGGCTTCGTGACGCTACAGCCATCATACACCATCTGGTCACAGTCTAAACATGGTAAGGAGTTGCGTATATCATAATCAGTGCGGCACAAATCTCACATGTAGCTCAGAAGTCTCTTGCAGAAGAGCCGAAAAGCACACTTCTCACTTACGTGAGAAGTGCCGGTGTTGGGTGGTGATGGGGGAGCACATCGGTGATGTATGCATTGATGGGGAGACTGCGTGTTGCTATGGCCAGGCGGGTGGTGATTTATTGGCGATGTTCGTAGAGGCGTATGTGGCCGAGTAGACCCATGCGAGGAGCCAATGCGCGCCGGCAGTGTATTGTCTGTAACGTAGTCGGAGAACGTCCGTTTCATAAGATTGCTGTTTTGACAGCGTTAGGTGCGTGCGTAGGTGCGTGAGCGCGCCCGCTTGAGCCATGTCTAGGTGCGGCCCATCGGAGAACAACAACTTATCGATCGACGTCGAGCCGAGAGCGAAGTCACACGGGGGGCAAGCATTCATTTAACATCAGAGGTTCCGTCGTTGATGCCACGCTAGTACCCACCTCCTCGCTGGACTTAAAGGCAAGGTGTAATCATGTCGAGGTCATTCATATTCAAAAAACGTGTAAATAAACGATAAAGGAAGAGAAGATGGCGTCCATCGGCATTTCTACGGAAATAACGCGTAATGAGTAGTTTGTCAAGAAAGTAAATCACTTTTCGTAGGTTTTATACAGGCTTGCTAGAAGCGATTCCTCTCTAGTAGATGTTTCGGTTTCGCGCAGCTTAATAAAGGCAAATTATATGACACAAACGTGAAGGTCTAGTTGATGGTTACGCCGAAAGATACTTAGTCATAAGAAAGAATACTATTCTCAAAGCACGTCGGAATCATGCTTGTAATCACCATGTATCTTGCTGTTCCGAGGACTAGAAGATCGACTAGAAGCTCGGATGGTATTCAAACGACGTAACTGTTCTCCTAAATTTGCCTTTTCTGCCTATACAAAAGCTTTATTTTTCATAATTTCATTCAAGCGGATAGAAGTTTTAAAACTTCTTCCGTTTAGACACCAATATCTTTGCCAAAATTCGGTTCCTGCGCAAGTGTCTCGACGAGTGGTCGGGAATCTTTTTGAATCAGAGAGCCAAGAAAGAAGCAATTTGGAAATCTATTTCAGCGAGAGCCATATAATATATTTTAAGATAAAATTCAATCAAATCTGAGTATAATAAGCCTCACAAAATCTGAAGTTTTATTATTCCAATTTTATTTGAGAGGGCCAGATGCAATCATCAAAAGAGCCCCACCTAGCTCGCGAGCCATAGTTTGCCGACCCCTGGTCTAGACAGGTACACTCAGATGCGAACGGTTGTCATGTAAACGATTGTAAGAGACGACAGTGGCAAGTGGACAAACGCGTGGACCGAGTGCATATTTTCGATCGGTGCATTAGCCTTCGTACGCACCGTACTGGGATGAAGTGAACTAACGCTGTAGGCGAGAATGATCCAAAAGGGCATCAGTAGAATGCGACTGAATGAACACGTGAACGGAGAGGCATGTGTGAAACACGACGCTGGCAAACACCTTCAATCAGCTGCCCAGCCCAGCGGCATTCGCAACCGACAGACTGACCACGTGATCCATATCAGTAGAGGTGCTGACGAAGGAGGGACTGCACATGGTGCGAAAAGGTGTTTGTTCATCCGGTCTGCAGGATTGCAACGCAATGGCCAGCCATTTGTCTGGCGGCAGCGACAGACGAGACGAAGAACCTTATCTGGCACCAAGTTTCCTCAATCCTCGGGGCGTATGAGCCACGCACACTACTCCTGAAGGTCTAACGTGATACACTACTGGAATTCAAGGTCGACAAAAACCTCCTCATTGTGCCTGCGGACAACACAACTTGCGGAGATCCGTAACAATTCAGAAGAAGAAGACACGACCACTGGAATAAGAAAACTCTCGTTCCAAGTGTCGTTTCTTCTTCTTCTTCTTCTTCTTCTTCTTCTTCTTCTGAACTGTTTCCTGGAACTCGCATATTCACTTCTATCAGCAATTCATAACCGTATTGGATACGATAAACTGCCTCCCTTTATATTTCCCGCGCTAATCCAAACCCACAAAGACGAGGACGAACAACTACTGTGACCCTGCTGCCAACAGAATACTTAAGTGAAGTGTCACCGGTCGAGCGAGGCATAGCTAGAACCTACGACTGGGCCTTAGTTTAAGTTGACGGCTTCGCCGGGTTTAACAGATAAGGTGCAGCCCTCTGGCCCAAATAAATCACTCAAAAGCACTTCAAAATATGCACCCGTAACGTAGTTATTCCAATACATAAGTCTCCCAGAATCAGGCAGTCACAACCACCGAATTAATCTCGCCAAACAAGTCTAATGAAACGGAGAATCGCATTGGGCCAGTCCACATCATTTATAAAGTATGTTTCACATAAGCTGTGTGGGATACGATGTGGTCCAGTCAGATAATAGCCGAGAGAACGTATCCCAAAGTGTATAAGCTAGTGGAACAGAATAAGGCGTAGAAGGCTATAGTGTCAGGGAGAATTTACTAAGGTAGGAACAAGCGTAGTATGCAAGCAATAAGAAAGTGACTTCCAGACGAGAGCAGGGTAGCCATGAATGAGCCGGAGTCCAGAGAGTCTGCAACCGAACAGTGATTCGTCGGCTCTGGAAGTGAATGAGCGTAAACAAACCGTCCGCATCTCGGGCACTGGTCTAACCTTGAGAAGTGGTTGGCTAGTGAGACTAG
This sequence comes from Ligula intestinalis, assembly GCA_036362985.1. NCBI lineage: Eukaryota > Metazoa > Platyhelminthes > Cestoda > Diphyllobothriidea > Diphyllobothriidae > Ligula > Ligula intestinalis. The sequence goes on along the minus strand of JAYGXS010000001.1, from coordinate 111,675,243 downwards.
ACCGCCTTAAGAAAGCCAGACAGGAATGACCTTGAACGGAGGCCTTGACTATGGTGTCTTGCGGACGCCTGGTGGTCACGCCAGACATGACCTAGTCCGCGCGGCGTCCGAGGAAAGTATGACTAAGAAAGGGGGTCGCTACAGCTGCATACATTTTCAAGCAGGCGTAACACACACCAATGAGTTTACCGATCTCCGGACTCATGCCCGACGTGGTGTCATAAATATTGGAGACCATGCGGACGAAATTTCTGTGCTGGATATGTAGTCATCGAATAAGATTCTCTCTCCATGAAGCTCATTAAAAAGCCGGCCTCTTGACGTGACCTAAATATATTGAGATGAGGCTGTACGATCGTCATTTTTAAAACCATACGCAATTAATGTGTTTGAATCGAAAACGCATTTCAGAAAGCCAGGTGAAATTTCATGAGATAGTGAATCTACTGTGGTAGGCACTTTTCGCAGGGATTTTCAATGCCCTTATAAATTCTAATATATTGTTTAGTAAACATAAGCATAGCTTTTCTCTCCTGCACTCATATGGTAAAAAATAATGTCTCTACTAAATTTTACAATCCAAGAAGGGGAGTCGTTTGGCTTTAAAAACTTAATAAATTGCCTAATCATTTTGAACTCAACCGGCAGTTACACTTGCATTCAAGTTTGAGATGAGGTTGAGAGATAATCAGTATAACAGGACTCCGTCAGAAAATAGTTCAAATGAAAAAAACCATTCCAGAAATTTTGGTTGGTATTTCATGAGATAGGGAATCTACTGCAGTTTCGTAAAACAAATCCGCTGAAAAGCAATTATCAAGAAAATAGAAGTACCGGCGGGCATAAACTTAAGCCTTGGAAACAACTACGCATGGTGGTCAATTTGGACTGGCATTGTCATGGCAGGTCGATATGCAGAGTAGATTACCGAGGGCAATTCCTTCTTAAATGTAGGGTATCATTTAAAAACTTTGCGGAGATGCAAGATAGGTTGTTTAGCTTGTCATCCTTCAGTAACCAAATTATTGTTTTCCTTTTTAGAAGGAACGGGGAATGTTCCTACTGGGCTTTATATATCGCAACGAGCAGCACGAAAGTTCTTCAGGCCCCTGTGATAGTAGTGGAGGCGACTTATGGTGTGATCCGTATTTTCACATTTGTGTGAAAGATAATCAACGGTAAGTATCTTAATTTTTGCAGCTTACTTAAAGTACAAAACTAAAATGACTATTTCGGAGGTTTATACCAACTCAACTGCGTGTCTTATGTGTAAACATCGAAAATAACAGACTGAACAAAATGGAAGCTTTATTGTTTCTTCATATATTCGGAGAAGAGAATAACATGTGATAAATAAGCGCTTGGTGAGGAACATATAATCCAAGGATGAGGGAATTATATATGGCAGTTAGTACTTAGGATCTTGGAAATGACATAGAAAGTACGGGAGTAGAACGTTTGCGATAAATGACCTCATACTAACTGTATCAATAATCGGTCTTCACAATTTAGACCAGGATCTTGCAACCTTCTCGATCACACAACGGACGATTTCCAAAATCGCGACAACGTCTTCTTTACCGACCAAAAAGCATTTAAAATCCCCCTGTTCGGCAATGTTCCTGTAAGTTACTTAAAATATATTGTCTCAAAATATATTCATACTAAACATGTTATCTGTATTTGCGGTGAAAACTTAAATGACACTTCAGGGATCAGTTACATTTCACCCTTAAAAAAGATACTAAACCTTACTCTAATTATGCCTATAATTCGATATTTTAAAGTGCTTTGCTGAAGTTCTTGGAGATGTCTAACACTGTGGAAAGTTTTTGAATATACTACTGCGTCTGCGGTCACTCCTACATTAAGCCGTTCACCTTGACGTAAATACCAGACGGAAACTCACGCCAGCCGTTAACCGCAAGCAGACAATTGGTTGGACTACAGGCTCTGACAGGCCACAGGTCCAGGAGAGAGAAGAGGCCGATACTGACCTAACAGGTTTCATTTCACTCCAGCACACTCCTCCTTACAAAATATCACACGAAGGCCCCGCCCCGGTCGTGATTTGGATGGTTGCCAACTGACAGAAGAATGCTCGCCTCTCTTGGCGCGTGCATCATTTGGCTATCAGCTCGTGAGCGTATGTGTGGATAAGTATTTGTGACTTCGTCAGCAGTCGGCCCCGCGTTAAGCCGCAGACATCATGACCAGGCCCTTTATCGGGACAAGGAAGGCTTGAGGATAGCGAAGTTAAGTACCCTAAATGCACGTCTAGCGCGTTATAAACAAATTCACGCGCACATCATCAACAAACCTTATTCACGGTACTGGGTGTCCTCAGTTCTGACAATAGAAACATGATCATGTATTTCTACAGGAACGTGTACCGCCGCATGCATTACCTAATAACTAGCTGAAAAAAATTCAGTCCAATTCAACCGACCTAATTTATATGTTGAAAAAGTTTAAAATGAAGTAACAATAATCAGCTAAACATCTGGAACTATAATCGTTATTACACGGAGCTCACACCTGATGTAAATTTTCACTAAGCCCTCCGGGTACCTAATACGTTGGAATAAATGGTGTTCGTAATGCAAAAATCTTAGACAAGCTGGTTATTTATTCTGTAATGTGCAATTAGAGGGAGTTGTATCAGTGTATTCTTAGTAGGACCGGACAATTGTTCATGCAGTTAAGGGTGATTTTCGCCCGGTGAGTATCACCTGAAGAAAGTCAATTGTTCATTCTTGCCCGTTGAGAATGATAAATGGGAGAATGTTAGTCATGGCTCTTCTCGTGCAAGCAGTGTCAAATGAAAAACAATTTCAAATTCCCGGTGGCAGTATTTAATCTCATCCCTTGTTATGACTGTGCATTAACTGGCCGTCGTTAAATAGATGCAGTAGGAGGCCCTGCTATTAGACAATCCAGTGTTCGCAATAAAGATTTTCGAAGGCATAGTAATTACTAAAGCCAAACAGTCTTTCACTTGTTTAAATGTGCTATAAGCGGCATTTTTTGACAGGCTTCGAAGGAAGAATTCAAACACCAAATCATGTGATCATAAATCAACTAGGCCGGCAACCTAGAGGTAGAGCATGCTTTCATGTAAACACGAGGAAAGGCCACAGCACAGTCAGAAAACTGTTCAGAACTTGTTAATATTGCGGGTTAAAAGCATTCGTGAGGTGCTTACAGTGTTCTAGCGGTGTTTTACCAAAATAGTCTGATGAGAGTTTATGTTATACACCTTAACCATGTGCATGCAACATGCGTTTTTCACGAAGAGTCATAAACTTGCTGTCGCTCTGAGGTGAGATTTATAGCTGTGGAAGCTTCCTTGGCTGTTTGTCGATAGTTATGGTCTTTCATGACTGAAAGTTACCACAAAGGAAATAAAAGCTTTTCTGCCCATGAGGATTGATTTCATTTTTTGGTCTATTCATCTCTATCAGGCATAACAGTTAAGAAGATGACGACTCGATTGCTGGGGCAATATTTTTATTTGCCTGAGGTTTCGACAGCAGTCGCGTATTCATCCTCAGAGACTTCATCACAGAACAGCAGCAGATACAGGTAGTTTTTGCATAGGAGTCTGCCGTAAAATATAACCGCGCAGAAAAAAACGGTAAATGCTTTGAAGGTGCGCTGCTTCGTTACATCAGCAATGGCCATATGGCCCTGCGGTGTTGGCGTAAGATGATGTGGTGGCGTGTCTGTGCTTCTAGAGGCGAGTTGCCTTGGCCAAATTTAGTCTTAGCACCGAATATGGATTGGGCAAATCGTTGCACTTGTTGATGGATTGGGGGCTCGTGAACCATTTTTCATGTAATTCTTGGCTCACCCGGTTTTCACCTCTTGCGAGAATTTCAACCTCATCAAATTTGTATGAGTGGCCAGGTCTTGTTGAATGAGCCACATCCTGAGATTTGGCATCATTTTGCCGCACTGCTGCCGCGTGTTCGTCAATTCACGCCTTTAGAAGTCTATCAGTTTCCCTGACATAGTTACTTTACCCACAACTGCACCAGATGTTTCTTGCCGTGGCAGTGGGTCTTTCGGATTCATGAACTGACGCCTTATGATTGCTTCCGGTCAGTGTGTGACCCCAACACCAACTGGTGCGAGAAGGCAGCAGACTCCTGTGCACAAACTGCCTGTATCTGCTGCTGTTTTGTGATTCTGCCTCTGATGACGAATCCGCGACAGATGTCAAAACGTCAGGCGAATAAACATATTGTCTCAGCGATTAAGTCGTCTGCTTCTCAATTATTTCCGGAGACTCGCATGTCCGCTTGTATTGGCAATCATAACGGTTTTACGAACCTCGCTGTCGCAGTTTTCAGCCTGAAAGCCTTAATCGATGACTGCTTTGTTGATGAAAGGCAAGGCACGCAACTGCTTCTGCGCTGCATTCGGAGGGGGGGGGGGGGCAGTGCTCCGAGTCTAGACATATAACTTTGGTGAGACCGAAATTCTAGCATCAGACGACAATCATGTTAGTCGTGAATTACGGCTTCCCAGTTCATAAACAATTGCAACGACTTGCCCAATCCATATTCGGTGCTGAGGCTCAAATTGGCCAACGCATGTCACCACGCAGCGAAGCAGATTGCCGAGCAATCACCACGTCCAATTCAACCACGCGTGATGCAAGTTCAGCAGTTCACGGCCTGCATGCCAGTTAACAAGCAATCCACGCACAAGAAGGAAATTATCGTTAATTGTCGCTATTTGTCATACTTGTGCAGCGATGACTCTGCCCTATAAATACTGCGAACTCCTATGCACATATTACCCGCCTCTGCTACTGTTTTCTGCTTATGTGTCCGATGGTGAATCCGCGATGGATGTCCAAATTTCAGGCGAATAAAAAAGTTGTCCCAGCGATGGAATCTTAGTCTCAATTACCTCCTGAGACTCGTATGTTCGTTTGCATTAGCAGTGGAGTACAGTTCAATTAATACAATTGCCGGTGAGGCGTTCTACTGATTGAGTGTACAGAGAAGGTGAACGGTTTTCAGAAAGAGTTTCCAAAGACGCAGTGGACACAGGTTAATCCACCTTGTGACACGATTTTGCCCAGATTTGGGCTAACGCAATAGCTAGGCAGTCGATTTAGAAGCAGCCACTTGCAGTTAAATGCAAGTTTTCAAAATAATATTGCATTTTGGAGCTGATAACTTCAATATAAACTTGCGTTTCAGGCAGTTTCACAATCAGTGCTAAAAAATCAAGTTTAAATTGAACTTGTCAGCTTCAACATGCAACATTATTTAAAAATTCGCATTTTAATACATGCTGCTGCCTCTGAATTGACTGCCTAGCTATTGCGTTAAGCCAAAATCTGGGAAAGATCGTATCTCACAAGGCGTGTTAATCTGTCTCCACGGCGTCTGTGGAAACTCTCACATAAAGCCGTCCTCGCCCGGTGTAAGTCCCAGACGGAGGTTCATGTCACGCCCGCGCCCATCCCACCTCCGACGACCGATTAGCTAGGCGGTGGCCTGTTGCTGGCGACGGGGATGATAGCGAGGTCGACCCTCAACGCATTTCTTTCCTTACTATAAACAATTTGAGGCACTTGAAACTATCGCGGAACGCTAAAATGCCGTGGCTTGAAAGGTTGCCAACCGACGGTATAACTTGGACACCGCATTCAACCCAGTGCGCGTCTGTTGCCGGGGGTCGGAATGGCCGAACTGGGCCGGGTGACTCCACAAACAGCCATCTTATCGGCCGCTTTGGGCTTGGTTTTCGATGTGAGAATTGTGAAGGATTGCTGAACTTTGCTGAACGGAACTGACTGTTTATAACGAACACGTGCTTCCAGCACCGCAACAAACACTTGCTGACCTGGTACTCTAACGACGGCCATACAGCCAGTCAGTTTGACTATTGTAGTCAGCTCAAGATTCCGCAGCTGGGTTCATGATAGTCCGTCGCTGCGTGTTGCTGAGACTGGTAATGCCCATGGCTCTCACCACGTTCTTGTTTGCACACGCTTGAAAGTTCACCTCTCATCTGCGCCCAAAGTGCCCCGCGCTAGACGCCTCGATGTCGCCAGAACCTGGCAACCCAATACCGCTGAGGCCTTAAGAAGAGAAATTTGGTCCTGTTTCAAGACCCGCGCCGACAACGAAGGGGGTAACCCATGGTCCTCGCTGAAAACGTCAGTCTACGGAGCAGCCGAGAAAATTCTTAGATGCAACCAGCGGCGCCACAGTGATTGGATTAGCGGACGAACCCTGCAGTTGTCTGCAGAGACAGCCCGAGCTAGGGCCCGTAATGGCGATTCTTTTCGCAATTTAAGATAGATGACGGCAAAATCGGCCAGAAAGGATCATAAGAAATGTTGGGCTGAAATTGCATCTTCCACGGAGCAGGCCTCAAACGTTGGTGATACTCGAAAGCTCTACCAACCTATTCGCCAGGCTAGTGGTAGACTGTCTTCAATGAGTGACTCAGTTCGTGATGTGAATGGCAGCTTTATTGCTGACAACGTGACTAAGATCGCGCGCTGGCGTGAACATTTCGAGCACCTCCTCAACTTCGATACGGAGCCCACCGCCGCCCTGCTCCTATCTACAGTAGAGACTTCTCCATCTTTCACTTATCCGGTGTCATGCGACCCGCTTTCTGAAGCAGAAATCGCCGATGCCATAAAAAGGCTGTACAACAATAAGGCACCTGGAGAGGATGGCATCCACGCTGAAATCTGCAAGTCTTGTGCAAACACTCTGGCGCCTTGGTTTCATGAGGTGATTGGACAAGCATGGAGAGGCGAGACCGTTCCTGATGACTGGGGCTCAGCCATCCTTGTGCCTGTCCACAAGAAGGGAGACAAGACAAGATATGAGAACTACCGTGGCATAAGTCTCATCGGTATTGCTTCGAAGATTTTCGCTATCGTTCTCCTCAGGTGGTTCCAGTCTGTGCGTGATTCCAGGACGTGACCAAACCAGGCCGGATATCGTGCTGGGCGTGGAAGTGTGGATCAGATTTTCACTCTGAGACGGATCCTTGTATTCCGCCAAAGCTACCAGGAATCAACGGCCATTTGCTTTGTTGTCTTTGCCGCTGCGTTCGTGTCCGGCCATCGTGACCCTCTATGGCGGATAATGGCATTTGATGGTGTTACACCAAAACTAATCGCCATGATCAAGGCATACTACCGCTTCATCACTGTGCGGGTTTTAGTCCACAACAACCTCTCAGAACCCTTCGCTATTCGGTCATGCGTTCGGCAAGGCTGTTTTCTGTCGTCCATTCTCTTTAATTACGCCATTGACTGGGTTCTCAGGAAGGCCCTACAAGAGGGTGATGGTATTGAGCTTGCACCCGGACGCCGGTTGACTGACCTTGACTATGCAGATGATATCACCTTACTAGCCTTGAGCTTTGGCGATCTCCAGTCTATGGTTTCACGGGTGAACGGAGTCGCGAAAACGGTCGGCTTTTCCATAAACGCTGGGAGGACCAAAGTGTTTTCATGCTGCATCCCAACCGAAGAGAAGGCATCTCTCAAGATTAGTGGCTGTCAACTAGAAGAAGTCGACAGTTTCAAATACCTCGGAGCGATGTCGAACGGACAGAGTAAGTATGACATTGTCTCACGAATTGATGCAGCGCGACGAGTGTTCGCCACCCTTCGGAAGTGCTTATGGACCCCACGCGATATCTCTATCGCTAAAAAGATCCGCGTGTACCATGCATCTATGCGATCCGTTCTCTTATACGGATGCGAATGTTGGGCTATGCGAGTGGAATATGAACAGAAACTGGAAGTCATCGACCACTTCTGTCTGAGGAGCATCCTTCGAGTGAAGTACACCAACTTCGTCTCCAATGTGACAGTCCGCACTCGTTATGACAGCATCACAAGGATATCCTAGGCCATCCAGGAAAGATGGCTGCGATCGTTTGGAAATGTTCTTCGTTGCCAACCTCAAGAGCTCGGTGCTAGTGCCCTCGACATGAAACCGTTGCCTAATTGGAAACGTCGAAGAGAGGGTAAACTCAAAACCTGGTTCGACTCGGTCCGCCAAGACATGGAAGTGGTTGTCGGACCTTTGGTATTGGGTCGCCAGCGCTGGCGAAGAGAATGGCTTGAACTTTCCAGGTCTGCGGCCAAGGATCGTCACGCTTGGAGAAGCACCATTTGGGACATAATTGAGGCCGGCTAGATCATTCATGATCGCAGCCGTAATAAGTGCGTGTCTTGTTGAGTGGAGTGGCTAACTGCGGCCCGAGAGTCAGGCTCAATGCTTCCTCTTTAATATGGACTTTATGGCACTCCCAGACGGAAGCCTACCTAGCGAGACATGCTGTCAGTACGCGTGTTGAGTGTCGGTCGCGTCAGCCGCCTGCGCCCACCACCATCTTGACTTTTGTGATGACATCGAGTCCGCTTTGGGAGTGTTGAGAGAAAGGAGGAGATCCGGCGAGTCTACTTTCACTTAAATCCCACGGTAATCATCGTGTTGCTTCAGACAGCTGAAGCGCTTGCTGGTCATCATTGAAATCGACGGTCAAACTGTCGAATGCACAGAGAGGGTGAAGAACTGGCTCAAAAAGGATGGTCGAACGTCAAGTTTATAATGAACTTGGCAGCTCCAACTCATTTCACGCCAGCCATTAACTGTAAACTGACAATTGGTTGGACTACAGGCTCCGACAGGCCACTGGTTTACGACAAAGAAGAGGCCGATACTGAAATAACGGTCTTAATTGTCACGCATAGAAGCCAGTTTGAATGTCCCAGGTTTTTGTTGGAAAGCAGGAAACAATGCGATCACTGGGACAGCACTTGTAGTAGCCTGACATTTCGGCTTCGTACATGCGGTCATCATCAGAGTAAATGGGAGGACAACAGGCATTTGCATGCTTTGTAGTCCAGCTACGAGGAAATGGGGCGGGGGGTGGTGGGGAGGGCTAGCCTTCGTGATTGGTTGGGGCTCGCTGACATTGTCTCCCGCATCGTCTCGGCGTGTGTCCACGGCCTTTGCACCGTGGCATGCTTCCTGCATGTGACAATGTCCGCGTCCGGATACGAACTGGATCGTGCTTCTTGGTCGCGTGAACGGAGGAAAAATAACAGGGCGGTATATCCACATGCTTGTCGATGGAGTTAGATGGGCCACCAGTAGTTCTCGCCCGTCTTATTTTGGACTCGTACAATTTTCTGCGTTCTTCTTCCAGAGTGTGGGTAGCGTGCACTTCAACGCAATACTCGTTTAGGCATGTCGCACAAAGGCCCCTTCCACCCCGCGGTTGTGACTTGGCTGGTTGCCAATTGACCGGAGAACTTTCTCTCTTCTCTCGACATGTGTATCGCTTGGCTGTGAGCTCGAAGGCGCATGCGTAGACGAGTTTTTTGGACTTCGTCAACAATCGGTCCCGCGCCATACTGCAGTCACCATAACCAGGTCCGTTATCGGGACACGGTAGGTCTGAGGATAGTGAAGTGAAGTACCCTAAATGCACTTCTGCATCATTATAAACAAATTCAAGCGCATATCACCATTGCGCCCCATTCAAGGTCGTGGATGTCCTCAGCTCTGACGATAGACACATGATAATGTACTTGATCCGCCGCATTCATAACCTAACTGCGAGCCAAAAACCTCAGTCTAATTCACATGACCTAATTTACAGTTTAAAAAAAGTGAATGATCAAGTTTAAATGATCAGCTGAAAATCTGGAACCCTATGCGCTATCACATTAGTGATACAAGGTGATAAATTAATGAATCAAAATAACTACAGTCTAGCTGGGAAGCAGTAGTAATTTTGTGAAAGATTTTACGGACAATCGAATGTAGGCGCAGACAAAATATGGTCCAGCAGAAGAAAGGTTTTTTTTCGAAATGCTAACAACATGCACAACAATATTCTTGGTATTAGTTTGCCTAGAAGGCAATCAGAGCTTCTCTTGACGACTGAACGTTTTTGCGACGTCAAAAATAACGTAAAATTTGCTTATTAACATGAAAACAGTAACAAAAAAACCTCAGAAGTTTCAATAGAAAACAAGTGATGCTAGGGTTATATGGCTGGGCCATATGCATCAGAAGCTAATGGAAAAAAGAAAAAATTAAGAAACAATACAAAACAACCACGAATTGGCCAGAAATGGTTGATTAACATAGAAGTTACCAACGATATCCGTGAGTCTATGGGATCAGTTGATTTGCGAACAAACAATCAAAAAGCAATCAATCAAATGTAAGTAAATGCGTTAATTTACAAAGCAGAAAGTGGAGGTCCTCTCTTTTTGAAAGTTAAAGGAAGATCATGTTAATGAAGACTGCAACAAACTAAGTATTTAGTTATATATATAGGGTTACGCCTATAAGGAACCCTTACCCATAGTAACGCATATTATTTGCCAAGCGTTTGATACACTACTGTGGCAGAGCCTGGACGATCACTTGGGTATCCATCACACACACCGGTGTCGGAAGCGTCACCAAATATTCATCATTGTCGTCCTACCTACCTGCAAACATCCATTTACGGCATCGTGCCTGTTAAACCGTATGCGCATCCCCAACAATCCGCAGTAAAACACCGCAGTTCAATACACATCAATATCCCTCGCCACTGTAGCGTCGGTGCTCAGCCCGCAAACGTTCACGTGACTGCCTTCCTCTGTCTGCTTCTGGGACAGCCAATCACAGGTGCCACAGGCTGCTATTAGCCAAGCAGTTGAACAAGCGGCCGGTGACTCACAGTCACGAGACGTTTAGGCATTCATGCCCATAACACGCTAGCTGAGAGACGCGCGCGCAGGGCTTGCGACTGCCGCGTGTCGGGGTTTCAGACCACCACTAAGTTTCTGCATACAATAAACAGCTCCAACTGGGCTCACCCCATTTCGTTCTATACGGAACTGGGCTTGATAATTGAAGTGTTCTGAGCACACTAACGGCTAAGACTCCTTAACCAGCCCAGTCAACGCACAATACACAAACCTGTCCTGCATAATCCAAAACCCCGATCGAGCATTAGTCACTCACGTAAATGGCGAGTATGTTCTTGGTGCAATCTAATGTCCTGAACAGGTCGTCTGCATATTATAAACAGGTAGCCTTTGCAGCTCGGTTGGCCATTGCAGCCAATCGCAGCACAGAACGACTGAAAGTCTCGGACTTCCAGCTGGTGCGCGAGAGAAAGAGAGACAGGGACGGGAAATTTGACTCTGTGCGAAAGCGCCTCTGAGGATTCCTTACTGTTAACAAATCTGACCATTTTTGACATCTGTCGCGGATTTTTCAGCAGATGTATGAGCAGAAGGCAGTAGCAGAAGCGGGAACCACATGCATAGCACATTGCAGTATTGAAAGAACAGAGTCATTACTGCAAACTTATGACGACAATTAACGATAATTGCCGTCTTGTGTGATGATGGCTTGGTAACTGGCATGCGGGCCCTGACTTGCTGACCTTTCATCACGCGAGGTGGAATTGGACGTGATGATTGCTCGATAATCTGTTTCCCGATGATTGCGTAAGACGACACGGCAGCCTATTCGTTCCCCATGTGATGACATACGCCAGCCAAAGTGAGCCTCAGCACCGAACGCAAGTTTATGGGCTGGGAGCGCATGAAACATGTGGGCCTGCATGTCGGTCATCAAGCAATCAACACACAAGATGGCAATTGTCGTTACTTGTTGTTATTCGTCATATGAGTGCACGACGGATGTCGACATTTCAGGCTGACAAAGGTGGTGTCAATAGTAATTGAATCGTCTTTGCAAATATGGGAAACTGAAGTTTTGTTGCTCTGGCAACTCGCAAACTAACAGTATTCCAACATCAGAAGGCTGTGTGACGCCCCTCCCCCCCTAGCATGCACCAATGTTTGCGAACGTACTGATAGATCGTGGGGTGAGGACTATTAAGATGGCTGTGCTCTCACCTAGTGCATCAACGGAAAACAAGAACCTGGGCCGTGGGCGGCGTGGCAGCGAATCTCCATCATGAAATTATCTATTGGGCTTGCGCCACGGAAAACTACGACCCGCCACAGGGGGGTACCACAGCAATGTTTTAATGATACGTCTATCGCAGGAGGTTAATTAAGTTAACCCTTGACAACTGCGATTTTTGGGCTCAGTTCCTTAGGAGGGGAGATGTCATGGGAAGGCCAGAGTAGAAGGACAAGTTTATTCTGTACAGAAAGAAGCGAGGAATTGGCAAAAGGAAATTGACTATTAAACGACCGCACAACCGCAAGTCAGCGGACGGCGTCCAAAGTGAAGCCTGCTCGGCATTCATCACATAAGGTCCTGTGTGAGTCGACCCTTGATTGCCGCTTCCAAAGTCCGGAAGCAACAAACGATCCCAAAATGTGCTTCAACTTGAGCTAGTCAAGACAAGCCTTCACAAGTGCCCTTTGTGTGCAGCTGGTCACTACACGCCCTTATGTTACTCTTACGGTACTGTGCTGGCTTCTAGTCGTTTTTTTGTGAAAGCCAGCATTTCGACTGCAGTAAGTGCCATGCTTAGCAACAAACATAATTTAACTAAAGCAAGACGAAAGCCTACGGCTGATCTGTCACGTGTAGGCATAGCTGCGTGGGTGGCTCTTGCACAATAATCAACCTGAGCGGCTGTGACCACCGTTAAATGCTAAGCGTGTCGTGTCGCCATATGACGCAACCATGTTTGTCTTCGAAAGCATAGAGAAATAAACATGGTCCACAAATCATCATCTTCTTTTTCATCCTCATATTTACGGCCGGGAACCCAAATGCTCGCTCCAAGGCACATTGAAATATCCAAGCTAGGCGTGCTACTAAATGGTCTGAACGTCACCAAGTTAGGTAGAAAGTAATGCAGCATGTTTGAAGATTGTAAAAACAGCAAAATTTAACGGATCTATCAATTTTGAGAGTGCTGTTCAGTTGCTACCTCTCATTGCATGTGAATGAACATCAGAGAAAATACACAATTGAATTCATACATAAAAAATCGATGTAAAATGGCAAGGTAACTGTAAATGGCCAAGCGGCAATCGATAAAGTAGGAAATTTAAAAGCTGTAGGCAGCAAAAACTGGTGAAAAAACTTCCCAGGCAAATACAATTGGGGAGTGGAATATGTAACCAGGGAGCCAATGTTACCGTGGTAGACTTAGGTTCACAACATGCTTCAATTCTTGTCAGAGGTCGGCTTTAAACCACCGAAATAGATGGATCGATGGAAGTTGGCTGTTTATACAATCTTCAAATTTTCACTTGGGAAAATAAAACCTTAAATGCAGCATGTGTTTCGCTTAACTGCGAAGCATTCGCTTATTTCTTGCCAGTAAGAGGTGCATAGCCGACGGCCTATTATGCAGTGGTTGCCTTGCCGGTAGTCACTGCAAGCAAACGTTGACCTCAGGGAGACGTTTACAGTACGGCTCCAAATTTGTGCAACATTGTAACAGTTGCGAAACATTCATACTCCCATGCCAATGGACATTGAGAAAGGTTGTGATGCTGTTTGTATGGCAGGCTATTCTCACGTTATTTCAGTCATTATAGGATGCCAGCCCTTAAACGAGCTTCATTCTGACCGCTTACAAACAGAATGTACCGTAGAAATTGGCTTCTGAAGTAAATGCCTTGTAATAATTGATTTTGACTGCGTTTATAAATTCAACTATGTTTTATGGACGAAATGCACGAAACATTGTTTCTTGTCTTCGTTTCATAAAAAATTACACCTTTGAATTTTTTACTTAAAAAACGGTATTCTTCAGTTTTAAGATGAGATGCTAAATTGCCAAATAATTTAGAACCCACCGACTGCTACAATTGAATTCAAGGTTTAAAAACTGTGCGCTGTATGCATCCTGTTAAGAGAAAAGTACGTTTTTGTCCATAGCTTGAAGAAGTTACATACTTCTCACGAAACTTTGTAATGGATTTGGATCGTGCTGTATACATGAAAGGCAAGATTAATAAATTTACGGATACGATGTGTAATGAATGAACACCTCACAATAGTAAAAATTCTCATAATTAGAGATTTTTTGAAAACGAAAGAATACCTTTCTTGAAGTAAAAAAATATAGGAGACGTAGTTTGCTATGAAACGAGGATAAAAACGATGTTTTTTGTGCATGTCCTCCATAAAATGTATTTGAATTTATAAAGGCCGTCAAAATCAATGACAAAATTGCATACTACTTACGTAGCACTTTTTTACAGAGCGTACTTTTTGTCAGCCGTCAGAAAGAAGCTCATTGCAAGGTCGACACATCAATTGCCTATGCTTTAGTCAGAAAAACATCTGACAAAAGTGATATTGTTTTACACATTGCATTATGATTTACTGGCAGTTTCTTATGCAGTAACTTGTGCACAGCAAAACAAAACACTTGAACCCCCCTTAAAAACTGTGCTGTTTGTATCATTTAAGAAACGGTTAAGCGTCCGAATTGAGGCTACGGACTACGACCGATTCACACCCAATGACCATATTGCAACGTTTGAAAATGCCGCCGTCACCGTTTCTCCGGCGAATGTGACTACGGAGCTGCAGCTCAAAAATACGGAAGTCAACATGAACAACCGCAGGGTGATGTAAGTTTACTTTATACGTGCATATCCATTTTTTACCTACTTTCATGCGATATCTGTTTAATTCTATGCTTTCACTTAAGCATTAAAAATATTAAACATAACACTACTAGACCGGAAATTTTTGGGTGCAAGTAACTTTTGAACTCGTCATACCATCCACCGTTAAAAAATTAACATAACTTACATGCGAATTGAGCCGAATGTAGGCATCCCAGGAACGTTAATATTTTGAGAAGAAGGAGAATTATCCTTATACAGTACTGCTTGTTTTCGTTGACGATTCTATTTCTGTAAATATTCCCACCCACCACGCCGATCTCTCTCACTAGCGAGACGAAGGCCAAACCACAAAATTATTGATTTTCTACCCGTTCGAATTTTAGCTGTTTTGTGCACACGCCAGAACTAGCTACCTCATTTGCTGCTTTTCCCTACTCTGATGACAAAAGTTCACTCAATGGCAAACAGATTACTGTTCGCCCTCTTGGCAGCCTTAGCACGTTGTAAAGACGGCTTAAGGAATAGCACAATAGCCATACCCAGATCTTTGTGTTCATTGACGTTCGACAGGCATCTTCCATCGAGTACGTAGCTGTGTAAGTCATCCGTCGCGCTCACTTTCTTCGTCTTAAGTCGTAATGTGACACACTCCTCAAAATTAAACCGCATTTAACATTTTGTGGACCATTAACCTAGGCGGTCAAGTCCTTACTGCAGAGTTTGTTCATCATAAGCGTTTCGGATGGGTTGTCATATCTTTATATCGTCTGTAAACAAAACTCCATTACTGACCAGTCCATGCCTACAGTCGTTGACGTAGATTAGAAACAATACTGGCCCAAGAACGGAGCCCTGAGGCACTCGACTCGCAACTGGCACTGAAGAGTATTTTGCGTTTCCGACGCACACGGACTGCGATTGGCCTATGAGAAAATCTCCTACTTAATTGAGTAAATTGCCCCTTATCCCGGATTCGCCTACCTTGTAGAGTAGCCATTGGTGAGGGACACTATCGAAGGTTTTTTTAAAGTCTATGTAAACAACATCTATGGGGTATTTTCGTCTAATGACTTAGACCACTGCCTCAAAGAATGAAGCAGATTGGTCAGGCAGGAGTGATTTCCTCGAAACCCTTGTTGGGCACCATCAAAGAAGTCTTTTTCTTCGAGGAACTTCATAGTGGCCTTTTTGATGATCCTTTCCATAACTTAAAACAGATGCAAGTTAGGCTCACTGGTCGATAGTTGTTCGCGCTGGTTCTGGATCCACCCTTGTGAATAGGGTATATGTTCGCAACTTTCCAATCGGATGGGAGGAGGCCTCGATCAAAGGACAACTGAAAAATGTGCGTAAGCGGTCTGGAATGTTCCGAAGCCAGCTCTTGCAGTAACTTTGCTGGTATTTTGTCTGGATCTGGAGACTTAAGCTCAAGAAGTTCATTTCTTACATCTTCTTCTGTAGAACGGAGTTTCTTTATGATTCTGCCATTACTCTCTCCATGGAAGTCTGTTGGATTAAAATGCAATTCATCAGTGAAAACAGATGCAAAAAACTTGCTAAGGTGTTCTTCCTTTTCGAGATTGTCTATAATTTCCTCATTATTTTCACCTTTTAGTACTGCAACTGTGTCTTTGTTTTTTAGCGTGCTGTTGATGTAACTGTAGAGCACCTTTGCCCGCACCTGCGGTCCGCTCGATAATTTTCGCTTCGTAGTCTTTCCGCGCTTTTCGAATGTTTGATCTAACATCGTTCCGCTTTTGGCGGAATTCTTCGTAGTGTGAAAGCTGGCGTGCTGATGCGTACCTTTCTCCAGAGTTTGTTCTTGCGGTTTATTTGGCTCTTCAGATCTTGCGTTAACCAGGGGGCCTGATCATCTTTTGTACTTTTTTCAGCGGACAGTTTCGATACATAACTTCGCTTATAAGATCCCTGACAGTGTTCCAGTCGTCGTCCGGACTACCGGTTAGAAGGTCATACCAATTTATTGCTGCTAGTTCATTTCTCATTGTGGTGTAATTTCCACGCCAGTAGTCGAACCTTACCACCGTATTTCTCGGTTGATTGATGTTTGAAGCATATTTCCACAGGATCATGACATGATCTCTCTTTCCAAAAGGCGCGATTGATCTAATTTCGCTTGTTTTAATTGGGTCTTTCGATAATACGAGGTTCAAACAGTTTGCTGTTTGTGCTTCTTTTATTTTCGTTGGGAATTTTACATTCTGCACGAGAGAAATCCCCTGTCAGCTTTAAAAATATAGACCTTAAAGACTCATGAGAACCCCTAACCGATAGCTCATCCCAGTTAATCAGTGGGGCGTTAAAATCTCCAGTGATCAGCGCATTTTCATTTTGAGCCAATTCACGCATTAGTCCAAACAAGGTCTTGCCACCCTCTGGTGATTGATTTGGCGGTCTATATACATTCATGAAATGTACAGTGGGTGCACCACGCGCTTTCAGTTTAAGCCAAAGCGCTTCAAAATCATGAGAGGAACCAATTTTGCCTTCTGACGCAATGATGTCCTTCGTGACAAACATTGTTATTTATCCTCCCCTCCTATGTATCCGGTCCCGACGAAAAATTTGGTATTCTCTGGGTAAAATTTCAGCATCCATTACGTTGGCCTGTAGCCAGGTCTCTCTAATGGATATGAAATCCGGCTGTTGGTCAGCTATACAAAATTTGAGCTCGTCAATCTTCTGAAGCAAATTTTGTGCGTTCGTATGAAAAATGCACAGCTTCGCCAGCAAAGAGTTCTGAGCGATTTTATGGGTCGAAGGAGCCGGAAGGTCTCCGCGAATAAGCTACTTTATTGTCTGAGTTTCAGTCTGCTTTTTGTCTGTAAAACTCAGCATTATTGGCTGTCTCCAGGGAAATAACCTCTGAGCGGTGATGATTCTCCGTTCATTATTCGCAGGTTCCTATCGCCCGCATTGAATCTCCTGTGGAGTTTGGTTTTCAGTGCCCTCCACTTCTCCCTTTTGGCAGGCGAGTACTCCCTCTGAAAAAAACCGTTGGCTACTGATTTCGTAGTTGAGATTCCCTGTTCAACAGAAGCTTCGCTTGCTCTTCGTGCTTGAGTATACATTTTATTGGTGTGGGTTGACCCGAGTCCGTATATGGACCCTTTTTCAGGCCTATCCTAAATGCTTTTAGGACGGGGACTACAATTTCTTTATTTTCATGTAGGAGAAGTTTAATGTTTTCGCTGAATAAATCCGTATCATGGTGAATTCTTTTCTTTGGGGTCTCTGAAGAAGATTCAGGCATGCCTTGTATGACGATGTACTGGCTGCGATTAAATAACGGGCTACGAGCTTAATTAGTGGACCCTACCGACGTGTGGGTATCCTCGACTTGGGCTTTGAGATCCCTAAGCTCCGGCATTTGATAATTGGGAGGACCCGACAGCTCCTCTTTTGTGCCAGGGTGTCCCAGAATAATGTATACACATCTTAATAATTGTAACTCGGTGTTTATGATTACTGTAACCAGTCACATTTACTGGAACCTGCTGCAACAGCATTATAAAATACTATACAGATGAAGGGTGGTCTTTTCGGCAGGAAAGGGCAACCCCAAATTACTATCGCGATATTAGATACCTCCTTGATGAGATCTTACCAAACAGGTGGATTGGACTAAGGGTTTTGTTAAATATCCTCCTCGTTCACCAGACCTCACACCACTAGATTTTTTAATGAGACAAATTCACAAAGTCTGCGCTCTGGAACCTGCAACACTCGCTGAATTGTCATAAGCTATTGAACATGAATACGCGCAAATACTAATGGAATTGCTTCATGTTGTGCGTGAGTCAATTGCTTCGCTTTGCCAGCGGTGTCTGAATCTAAATGCACGTAAGTGTGAGAAAATGCAGCGAAAAAGAACAATAATTGTGAATACATTCCTGAAATAATAAATTTATAATAAACAGCAAGTTAGCAATTATTTAAAATGTGGATACATTTTTTTGGGACACCCTGTATGAATTTTTCGATAACGTTCTACCTTTATCCAAGTCGCCACACGGTTGAGGCTCGAGTGAGAGCTCCAGTGGAAAAATGGACGGATGAGTGTGTCCTGTATAAGATCGGTGTACGCGTATCTGCAACAAATATATATATAAATACATATGTATATTTGAGAGATTATTTCCTTGATTATTATCTGGAGGTCATATCCTAGAAACCGCATAGAGAACGTTGGGGGCCTACTGAAGAGCTGAACCCCTCGTTGCTGTATCATGCAGTAGCAGAAACATCGGCGAAACACGTGTCTGGGCTTTTAGCTAGTACCTATGCGGAAGTATGGTATAACATCATTGTCATTTATCTACATATATATATAAATGAAGCGAAGGCAAGTTTGTGTACCAAATTATATCTGAACTGAAATTTAAAACGCACACTCAATTCCATCATCAGAGTACCGTGCTTACTTTTCGATGGGCCTTGAGTAAAATCACCTTGCCGATATTCTCGTGTTTAACCCGTGTTCCCTCAAGGCCCTCGGAATACGCCCACGGAACAGTAAGCATAGTACTCTGACGATGGAAGCGAATGAGCTTTTGAAACGTCAGTCAAAATACAATTTGGTCCACGAACCCACCCTCTCTTCCTCGTCCCCTTCTTTATAAGACGATGAACGCGATATATAAAGCAGAGGGAAGTGAGAGCGTTTGTGGGTATTTGACACAGAACTGTTTTGTGCATATTTGTTTTGATTCAGCTGGGTCATAAAAACCTAACTAAACTGCAGTTCATCTATGCCTCACCACCTGTCATTTGCTGTCAATTCAGATCAGGTATATATCTACTCAGGAATGTCCGAACTCCTATCCAATAGGCTTCCGAACTAAAAAAGTTCACGTGGTGGCTAGAGGTCCCGAAGCGGGTGACCACTTGCCAGGCCGATGCCGGCCAATTTGTTATAGCAGAGAGGGGTGACAGCGTTTGGGGGTAACTTGACAAAGAATTGTTTCGCGCTTGTTTGCCTTCATTCAGCCAAGCATACCCGAAAGGCCGAAAGACCCACTACCATGGCAGGAAATGGCTGGGGTAGTTTACCGGATCTGGTGTAGTTGTGGAAAAAGCAACTACGTCGGAGAAACTGGAAGATTACTCCGGACGCGAATGGCCGAGCATGCAGTGGCGGTGAGGAAGAAAGACGCTAACTCCCAGGTTGCAGCTCACTCAACGGGACCCAGCCACATTTTCAAGGTTGACGAGGCCGAAATCCTCGCAAGAGGCGACAACCGTGTGATCCGCAAGCTGATCGAGTCATGGCTTTTTAGGCCCCTAGTCCATTAACAAGCGCAACGATTTGGCGTTCCCATACGGTGAACTGAGAAATTTACTGAGCAAGAGAATCAGTCACATACGAAGGATGGGGCGCAACAACAACTCTGACGACAGCGGGCATAATTGTCGCGCAATTATCAAACCCGCATCCGACGCTGGCAATTGATGAGCTATCACCGCACCAATTAAGAACTCAAGCGGTGGCTACAGGAACAGCCAATTATAGTACGCATGTGGTTGACCACTGTGAACTATAAATACCGTGCAATCTGTGCATGTATCACCCCTTAGCTGCGCATGTCTTAGACTTGTTCACGATTACCGATGACTAAGGATTCCCGACGGAATCCGTACCTTCAGGACAATAAAAGTCTTGTTCTAGTGATAGCTCCTTTTTCTTCTTCTTCTTCTTCAGATCTGTATAGCTTTACGTGATAAAAGTAATGTTACAGTTAAATTGGCCTGTTCCATTTTATGATTCAAAACTGCCTTTTTTCGGGTAGCTGGATAACTATCCAAATATTTTCCGGCCTGGTTGCATAATACGTTTTGTTGACGCAAGTAATTTCGTTTAACCGCCTGCCACCACCTGTAATTTATTATGCTGATCTTACAGGATCACTGGGACGCTGAAATTGGTTTGCTCCCAAGGATGGCTGGGTGACTATTGCAACAGACTATGCTTCGCTGGAATTCATCCTACTGTTGTAGGCTGTAATCCTGATGGATCATTTATCTGCCAGAATGGTAAGACACAATCAATAATTCAATTAACAACTTACAATACGGCCTTAAATTCGTGTAAAATGCCGGCATATGCCTAAGATTGATTCTACCTCGCTAATGGACATTCATTTAAGTTGTAATACTGATAAACAGGTAATCTATTCTGAAGACTTTTCAGTCACGATAGGATGCCGGATTTTTAACGAGTATCTTTTTGGCCGCTTAAAAAGAGCATGTACTGTAAAAAAGGCGACTTAAATAATATACATTTTTATCATTTATTTTGACTGCCTTTATAAATAAAAGCATAGTTTATGGAAAAAACCAAAGAAACAATTATTTCTTCTTCTCGTATGGTCGAAAATTACACCTTCTTTTAATTTTATACTTAAGGAATGGGTATCTTTCGGTTTTAAAAAAAGTTTCAAGTATGAGCCTTTAAACGATTGTGAGGTGTTACTTCATAATACGCCGTATCCGTCAATTTATTAATGCTGCATATAATGCTTACAGAATGATCCAAATCCATTGCAAAAGTTTTTTTAGAAGTATATGCCTTCTACCTCAAACTGTCGGTTAAAACGTACTTTTTTAAGCAGGATGTAGAGAGCGCGCAGTTTGTAAACCTTGAATTCAAGTGTGGCAGTCAGTAAGTTTCAAAATTATTCGGCAAATCAGAAACCTTTTTTGAATCGGAAACAACCCTTTATTGAATAAAAACATCAAAGAACACGGAATCTTCTAACATTGATACAGGAATTTAAGGTTATTTGTCACAATAATTCATCACAGTAAAAACTTATATAGAGTCGACAATTGTGTCAAATAGGGTAATATAAGCCATTTTAAGTATAATGCGCAAACATTTGGTAATTAAAATATTTATTAACATTGTTTTCTAGTTTCGTACCCTCTTAATTCTTCTAAATTTTTCTTTTTTTTTTTCGGTTACCACCTGTTTCATACTACAGTAGGATTGGGTTTTAACATGCTATTTGGAAATATAAAGTGAATTTTTATTCCCAAACCTATCTTAAGCCTAGCCATACATCTAACCCGATTCTCCGTAGAGTTGAATGCTAAGAGACCTGCCTCACGGGCACTTGCTTTTGACAGGTCTTATTCAGGGTAACTTTTAAGCCATTATTATCGTATTGTTTATAGAATACGTCTATCATGCAACCAGGTAACCATAAAGATTTACAGCAGTGGCTAGTATTTGTTTACGCAAATCTGGGTTCACAATTAGCACACTTGCACCACCAGTGCTGCGTTACTAACGTGAAATTGGATTGGCAGTCAGGCTCACCAGTACTGCCAAACTCGCGTCCTCCAGGAACGACTGATTCATCTGACCAGGAAAGCTCTCATAAGTGAGGTCATTGCGATTGCTAATGATTAACAGGCCGGAAAATCATGACTCAGAAAAGTTCAAGATGAGGTTTTCGTAACGTGGTGATTGAAAGTGTGGCTGGCTGTGGCAGCTTTAAGACTGATGTCATCCCCGATTATCGCTGCTGTTTGCTTGGCCATCTAATTCTACTCCTTCACGCCGAGGTTCTCTGAAATACTTTTGTTTCCCGCAGCTACATTCAATCCGGTAAATCACTCGAAGAGCGACCGGTGACTGTACCTGTTGTACAACCGTGTCGGAGATCAAGAGGCTCATCGACGTGTATTTCAACGCTTGTCATTGGCACTGTCTAGTGTCAAGCACGTTTTGAGGGAATCCAGATGAGTGCGTGCTGCTAAGTGACTATCAGCCACGTAGAGATTGTACTAGGTTCTTTGCGCACACAATGCCGGCTTCATGGACCGGATAGCGGTCGCTTCTGCTGTTGCCAGCAGGCGCTGACGCAGGGATTTTGGGTAGTTTGGCGAAACCTTATAAATCACCCGGAAGGATTCAATGGGGTTCACGCGATGTCCAGAATCAACCATGTGCACTAGAATAGAGCTGTTTAGGCTCCTGACTTCACCATTTATCAGTCATGCCGGAAGATGTTCCATCATTCTTTTGGATAATCGCCGACTCGAGTGACCAATATCAACGAGCAAGTAATGGAGAGGTGTTGTGGGCTGGCAACCTATCCTTGCCTTCGCATTGCAGGGCCTAGTTGATTGAGAATAACATCCGAACTTTTGCTGCTGGGAAGGTCCGTGGAACTACTTGGTCCAGGCGTCTGTTCAGGAGTTTATTTTTTGCATCCCCTTGAAGGGGGACCTGGAAAGGTAGTGTTTTTTTTCCAGAGTAAATGTGGTTGCCTTTATTGTTATCGCAGCCATCTTCCTTAAAATATATATAGGTCCGGATACTCGTTTTCCAAAGTGGGTCTTGCATTTTTTCTAGCTCTTTGCCCTAAGCAGTAAACTAGATTCCACTTCTTTTAAGGGGTTCAATATTTTAAGGTTCGAATACTGTCCAGACCAGGTTTTCTTTCGATACGCGCTCATTTGGACCTAACTGTCAGGTCTACGACATAGGAGGACGTGCAAGAAAGGAAGCGAACCTGCCGTTTTCTTCTCCGTTGTGAACTTAATCGACGGATGTGCTTGGTTGGCGGCTTTTAAAAGTGCGTCTACATCAGTTTCGGTTGCGCGATAGTGAAGATACCATCAAAGTAGCAATCATGGTGTTTTACTTGTGGGGCAGACCTCTTAGTTAAAATTTCTCCATCAAGCCCTTGAATATATCAGGTATGAGAGGTCCAAGAGGTTTGCCCATAACAACTACGTCTAGTTTTATGTGAAATTGGCTATCAAACACGAACTGTACAGTGCTGCGAGTGCTCCATGCAACATGCCTAAATTTGTAAATGTTTGATCATTACTCGCATACCGGCGTAAACGCATTCACGAAAACTTGCAGATCATAATGAGCAGCATTAGGCATATTAAGTAGTTTACAGATTTATAAGAAGTTCTAAGTGCTTGTTAAGAAAAATTAAATTTTCCCGATAGCTTTCAAGTTCCGGAGACGTAAAAAGCTACAAATTAGAACATAAATTTAAATATTTTTGTAAACGGAATTTAACCAATTTCTTTAAATAAAAATAACTTTTCTTAAGACAATATATTTTGTACATATTTCCATTGGTGGATAACTGTTTATTGAATATCGCCCAATATATTGCGGCAAAAATTTCAGTTTCTTCGTGTGTTCATTCATAAAATCAGCTTCTTCTCGACGTTTACATCAAAACGTTTAAAGTAAGATGGAATTCAAGAGCAGTTACCAAAAATGAAATCCTAGATATTCATCCTTATAAGACTGGGCATGTGGATCTTTGGTAGAAATGCATAAAAACAGCAAACCAAATTTTTTCGAAAAAATAATGCCAGCAAGATAACTCGGAAATAAATATTCCTAAAAGTAGAAGAAAAAACTTTCCGCAATAGGTTACCTTTTTAAAAGGTGTTCTAACGGGATATTCGGCTGACGAAATTCTGTGTACATTGCCGTTTTCTAAGTTAATGTCACAATGACATTGGTAAAAATTTGAAAATTTCCTAAAGTTATCTTAAGATAAATGATTCAGTTTGACTGGAGATTAAAGAACTTACTTTTCTCTTTTTAATGGATTATTTTTCGAATAAGTGGATTAATTTCACGATCTGATATAAGCTTGTGAATCCAAAGCTGGCCATATATATGAACATTCTTTTAAATGCTGATTATGCTTCTGTCAGTTCAGTATCGAATAGCAAATAAACGGAACGCATAGTTTGCGAAAAGTACATTTCGACATGACAAACACTTAAATAGGCTTAAGTTACATTACATTCACGGTAACATATGCGGACACTTGGCTTGTACGCCAAAATGAGCCGTACGGTAGAACGCAATGCGACAAAAATTTTTTGTCACTACATTTTGTGCAAAAAACTTCATTGGCTAGCTAAAAAATAATGGCAAAAGTAGCTTATGTAGCCCCACTTATATACCCTCAGTCCCAGAATTTGTCCTACAAAAACGGTGCTTATGGATTTTCGTGTGGTGGGAAAATAGGATACGCAGTGAAGGCAATTTTTTGAAGTAATTTTTGAGTTGAAAAATACAGTCAAAGTTGCTTCCCGCGGCCGCTGAGAGCAGGTTGTTCCGCATGAAAAATGGAGTTGTGCGCGGCGCTTTGCGCGGCGGACTATATTAATCTATCTTCAGAATGGTAAGTTGGACCACAGGTAGGTTGAGATAGACGATCTCTTAACCACCATTTAAATTTTTCGGGAAATTCAGGAAACCCGCAATATGACAAGCGGGTTTTTCCGCAAAAAGTTAAATTATAATACAGATTAGGAAAATCTACAGATATTAATCAAAAACACTTCCAAATATAGAAAAATCAAAATGCATTTAGCATTCATTAAAGTTTATTCCACTGCGTGTCCCTATTCCCCACACATAACAACCACTTTCGTAGGAAAACATGCAGGTTGTAGGGATCAAGAAGTGGGACTACATAAGCTACTGTTGCCAAACTAATTTGTAAAACTTGATTTGCTGCTTGTTACTGAAAATAAATTCGATTGCTAAAAAGTGGCTTTTCCTCCATTGAAGCAAAATTGGACAAATTTTCAAATTCCGGAAAGGATAATGTTTCCATTAATTTTTACTTATTCTGGAATTCTTCCATTGCACAATGCATATTAAAAACTTTTTTAGGTCTGTCGTACCTAATAGCATAGGAAATTTCTCTGACATAAGCTTACTCATGATTTAGCCAAAATAAGCACCTATTTTGCTCCATAAATCTAACTAAGAGTGCAGTCTACCAAACTTAAGCCTATCTTATTAATAAATACACTCACCTGAAAAAAATTACCTGTCAAAACACATGCTAAACGACCAAGTTATATTTCGTCCTGAAAATTGCATACAGGACTTGCAGTACTGTAAATTTGATGTGCATCTTATTAATAGTTTCTTCAGTATATTTATTGGCATTTCTATGAAGATTTGATCGATTGATATTAATTCGCAAATGTTACCGACTTAGCTTGGTAACCGTGACTTATGTAAGCAAAGATAAGACGTCTAGAGAGAGGATCTTCATGCCACTTCAGTGTACTTCCTTGATGTCATTGGTAAATTCGGATGTGTCTTGCTAGCTGCGCGGCGCCATTTGATGCTGTAAAGGTTTGAGCTTCTCTGCTAACCACTTCACTTAGTTTAGTTTAGCAACTATTCGTTTGTTAAGTTAAATCATCTAACTTTGGCAGCATCGTATTAACCCAAGATAAAATTGAACTACTACACTGAATAAACTACTTACGCCACTAAAACTAAAATTAAACAAATGAAACTAAAACTAACCACAGGAAAAGGCACTAGGGGTATCTAAGGTGAGAAATCAACTTCATTTTTCACCAAATTTTCGAAGAAACGTTGAGTGAATGGGAAGACCCCATAAAAAGTAGGAAAAGCAGCCAAAAAGTTGGCGCAAATGAAAAACATTCCATGCTTATACACGGACTACGACTAGCATCTCCGCGCCACTGCAAGTTGTAGTTGTTAAGTACATTTACTCAAAGATTGAGTTATTCTGGCGAAACCGCATTTTATCTTCAGAAGGTATCGTACGGCTAGCAGGTAGTTTCCCAAAAACGTAACCAGAGGTCGCGAGCGTCAGATGATATCCATTCAAACATGTAGTTGCTATAGACGTGACTCAACAGTCATATGCGCCTGTCCACTTCTACAGGCGCACTGTTTACGCAGTGGACAAGGATAACAAACGCTGATGTCCGCGGAAAGTCCACAGTAGCTCTAGCAATCCGCAGAAATACTGCAGTGGTTCGCGCAAAGCAAAAAAAGTTTTCAAATACGAGGCAGCAGCGAGCAGGAATGGCGCCCTTTGTCAATCGCGGTTTATTTGGTGGGACCCGACCACACATTTCAAATCCATGGGCTGCCATTCTCGCGAAAGGTGACAGTCGCGCGACCCGCAGGTTGCTCGAGTTATAGTTAACGGGGATCCAGGCTATTAACATTATAAATGCCCTTCCCATCCTATATTTGGTGCTGAGGCTCCGTTTGGTCAAAACAATTCGCCTTTCGGGGAGCGCGAGGGTGGATAAATCTTTTTACGACAGCGCCCGAGAGCCAGATGACTGAGCAATCATCACGTTCAGTTCTGCAAATCATGCAAACAAATTTCAGGACAAAATTTAACTTGAAAATTTAGGACAGGTTATTTTGATCAATTGAGTAGATTTAATAATAAGAAGGGCTTCGGTTTGGAAAACAGCCCTATCATTTAAAGTTATTGGGGCAAATAAGGTCCCATTTTTGCTAAATCATGAGTATGTTTACATAAAAGGAATTCCATATGCTTTATGGAAATACAGGATGAAAATTTCTTCAAATAGACATTGTGATTTGGAAGAATACCATGCATAGTAAAACCAGGTGGAATAATAATTCCTTCTTGTACTGGAAAAAAATTGTGCGAAGTTGATCAAACGGAACTAAAGCAAAGTTTAAGGAATCAAATTTATTTTCAGACACAAGCACCGTTAGAAGTTTAAAAAAATGTAGTAAGCTATTCTGTGAATTTTTTTGAGCACAAAATGCAGTAACAAAAAATTGTTGGTAGAACATTTTCTTTTACCGCACAGCTGGTCGTGCGCGTGACCAAACTTTCTAAATAGACAGCACAAACGCCCTAAATAATGTCTTATTGAACGTAATTCATGTAAAAATATAGATTTTTGAAAAAATTGGTTTCGCTTAAGCGTTATTAAGAAACGGAACAGGCAGAAGAATAATAAGTATTTCAAAAAATAATCATATACGTGGCCTTTTTTGCATTCACACGTTCATTGCGGATCGTAGAATGAATCTCCTTCAAAGCAAAATAATCCGTTATAAAGAGAAAGTTATGTTCTTTCATCTCCAGTCAGTTTAAATAATTTTTCTTCAGATACATTAAAGACATTGTCAAAAGTCCCCAATTTTACTGTGAGATAATCTTGAAAAAGTTAATATGCGCAAAAGTTAAGCGCCAAAATGTCCAAATAAAGCACTATTAAAAGAGGTAACCTATAATGGAAACTTTTTTAACTAATCTTAAGAATAACAATATGCATGGCATCTAGCAGACATGCTGCATGCTCGAAAATGTAGTTTGCTGTTTTGAACCATTTCCAAATTTGACCAAAATGGCCACTTGCATGGGAAATAACATCCAAAAACGCATTTTTTCGGAAAATTCTATTAATTTATATCTTATTTTAAAGGGTTTACTGTAAACGTCAAACAAACGGACAATAAGTAAACGTATGAATAAATACATGTCAAACTAACAAAATGAAGAGAGACTTTATTCCGCGATATTCAATAAATAGCTTTGGACTTATTACCATATCCTCAAAATATTGTGATAAAAGTCAAGTTCTTTTTGTATAAAGAAAGTGTTTGCTTGAATTTTTATGCTTAACACACTATTTAAATTAATTGTTCTAATTGATAGCTGTTTTTTGTCTCCACAAGCTGGGAATTATTGAGCAAATCTTATATATATTAACAAACACTGAGTACTACTTATAATTATTTTAAGCACTTAATATGCTTAATGTTGCTCATTTTTATTCAATCGTTTTCGTAAATGCGTTCCCACTGGTATGGGAGAAATAATAAAACATTAATGAATCTCAAAAAATTTGCTTGAAGCACTCGCAGATCTGTACGAGCCCAGCGTGGGCGATGAAATTTTAGCAGCTTACGATCCGTACGCTGGTGATTAAGTGCACAAGCGAGAATCCATCTTCGATAATGTGGAAGCCGTTAACTGTCATAGTGTAATGAACCGACCCCGACCCACCTAGGACGCCACAATAGATATGCAGTAGTATAACGACTACTGTCTATAAATATTGCAACGCCCTGCTTATGAGCTACCATATTCTGTTACTGCCTCCATCAGGCCAATAAATGACTTGTTGAGGCGAATGTTCGCATCCCAGGAACGTAAATATTTTGAGACAGGGAATTTTCGAACACTAGAATGATCATTGTATTAGCCTGCGCTTTCGGGCTTGTGCAGGAGCCCATCGTCAGATAAGGGAACAACACCAAAAATGGGGTGGCTAGTTCTGTAAATATATTCCCACCCACCACGCCGATCTCGCCCACTAGCACATACTAACATAGTCCACAGTAGCAAATCAACGGCCAAACCCCACAATTATTGATTTTCTGCCCCTTAAAATGTTGGCTATTTTGTGCACACGCCAGAACTAGCCACCCATTTGTTGCTGCTTTTCCCTATTCTGACGATGGGCTCCTGCAGGAGCCCGAAAGCGCAGGCTAATAATGATTACTCTAGTGTTCAAACTTTCCTCTTCTTCTCAAAATGTCTTACGCCCATGATTGCATATAATTCTTCTCAGAAGCCGCTTAATTAAACACTGTAATAGAAACGCTAAGTGCTTCCCAAGGCGAGTGTTGATCACTTTTTGGTAGGCAATCATCTACTGCAACTCTTTCATTGATGGCGTTTCATTTTTAGGCTCAAATGCTTCCGAATCATAGTTTTGGTCGTTCTCTAGGTGAAAGCAAATTAAAAACTCATGGGTAAATAGATGCCCAAAGTAGAGGAGAAGCCGGTTGGAATGACGCAGATCTACCGCACGCTTACCTTTTAGACGAATAGGCGGCGGGAAATAAATAATTTAGCAGCATGCTTGTTTAAGAGGCCTGAAATGCTGTTTCAATCGACAAATGAGGGTCAAAGATAACTTCAGAAAAGTTTTCTAGTATTTTACAAAACATGTAATTTCGGTATTGATTTTAATCCCTCGTCTGCTAATGACGCAATTTTCGAGTGAAAAAAGATGATTGTTAATATTGGTCCTTAGAACAGTTTCGACCGCGAGTTTATCACCAAAATAAAACGCTTAATTGGAGAATATCCAGAGACTGTTTATGTTATTCGACTTTTTGAAAACCACCTGTTCTATCCGCCGTGTTTTTGCACCGTATGCACGCGTATGATGCAAGTTTCGCTATTTAACACCTGACATGAAACTGCGGGTGAGACACATCTTATGGCTTCCAGCTTTTAAAGCACTACACATTGGCCATCGGCAAGCCTGGTAGACTCAGGTTTGCTTTCCGATTAAGTGACCAGGCAAAATTAAATGGATACATCTTTCCCTATCAATAAGAGCATCAGTACCAGTATCAGTATATTTGAAGGAGATGTTGGAGACGTAGATTTGAGTTCCATATTTCACATGCTTGTTGTGGTATCAGAAAAAATAGTATCAAGGTTTTTTTTCAAGGGCAATTGAAATGAGCAAATACGGTGGAACATAGTTGAAAAAAGAACAGACAGGGAAAAATGGGAGTTTTTAAGGATAAAAAACTGCCGCATTTGCCCACGTAATAGACTAGATAAAATTTTTTTACATTAAGTACTTTTATGATAACACTGGTAGGGTGAAATACTTGATCTTTAGTACTTTTTCTTGGCTTACAGTCAACATGAATTAGTATACATGGACAACTATTTCCTGCTCAATTCTACCACCAACATTGGACCTACTGTATAATAACTCACTATTATAAGCAATGTAATCCAGTATGCAGCGAGTACTATGTGCTAGATATTATCGGCGCATATTGTCACATAAGTGATCTGATCATCTTGGCTTTGAAAAAGCAAGACAGTCTTGGAAATTTTGATGGAGTAACGAATGCAGAAATGAAACTTAGGATGCCAGGTGTAGTCAAGATGTAGACCGCCCATAGTTTATCTTACAATCCAAACTGTACCTATTTTTGTCGTTAAAACTGACGTCAATTTCCGATCGGTAGCAGGGTGTCTGCGACATTTCACATTCCTATTTAAAAAATTACACAACTGCTAACTTTAAGCAAAGTTCACATTATGGCAGAGCACGTCTTGTTGACCACGCTTTGAGGGCTAGATGATATTGCATCGCTGGCATACCCGAGACCACCAATTCAAACGAAATTACGACTCCCAGGAGGTGAATGTGAAGCAGTTGACACGATGGCTGGGACATGAACTTTATGTGTAAGGCGTTTTGCATTCATGTTCGTACCTGTTCGTAGTGTAACCGATCCTAATTTTAGTTACGCTGCTCTGTTGCCGTTGCATTGCGCAACATGAGATAAAGAGTTCGCCGTTTAGACAGTTGTGCAACCAGGCATGGATTTACGCAATTATGCGCAATCAACGGAGATTGGCAGCTGTCATCTAATGCTACTCTGCATCCGCATTTAGTACGTTTTTTAAATACAGGGCTTTACTCAGAGGATTGGAAAATTAATTTGCCCAATAGTCAGGTACTTTCTTATGCAAATTCAATTAAGGTTTACCCCTAAAAGAGAGAATGTGTGGTTAATACGTTTTCTGGTCATAATGAAAGATAATTTTTCACCAATTTCTTAAATTACGCATAGCACTGAGCTGCATACAAATTCAGAGAATCGACGAAAGACTACATACGCTATGTAATTTTTTTTTAAATACCAAACGCTAAGTTATGGAAGTAAAATTAAATATTTCTTTTTGGGCGAGATATCCTTTCAACAGACCCTGCAATAATTATTGCACGATCGATAGTTTGTTCAAATGGCTAACCATGGAAGAGTGCTACTTACCCATCGACAGAGGCCAAATTCGTCTAAGAATACTAAGATTAGAAATCTAGCGAATGCATATAACTAGGAACGAAATGCATGCACTACAAATACCTGAATTATGGCGTGACAGGCATAGCCAATCATTCAAAGAAATTACCGAAAAAGACAGAGGGATACTAAGATTGCAAATTCTGGCTCATTAGCCGTCACCAGCTTGTAATACCCAACTCCAGTGTTGCCGCTAAAATTGCTGCTACACTGAAGTTTCGATCTTATTACCTCTCTGATCAAAGTCACACCCCCTAACGATTGAGCTACGGGCTCGCTGTCTTGTTAGTTCTTGATCGGGAATACGCAGTAGTTGATAAGCGCACGGCGATGCGTCTCAGGACGCACCCATCCTGGTTGATGCCTTTCGGAGCCCACACACATGTGAGCCTACGCCACAAAACGGCAAATGTTGTTATGCTACTCAATATGTTTCAGTAGCATTTATTGTGTTTTATAAAGTTACCGACAGTGAGAGGGACAAATTAGTCGGGATGGTTTCCATCTGTCAAGTTGACTTAATCGCTTTGCACAAAATGAGGTCAAACTAAACGTTCTTTGGAGTAAAAACTGTGCTGTTTTATATGCGCACCTTTTTTTAAATCTGAAAATTTAGGAACTCGTGGGAAAAACTGCGAAAAAATGGACGCTTGTTTTCATCCTCTATGCGTGCCTGGAGCCGTCTGCAGAAACCTGGACTATGGGAAGTACTACGAATGCATCTGCAACGGACACAGCGGTACATATCTATGTTTTATCAAGTTTTAACTTACTACTATCATTGTATTAGCTATATAGTTATTGTACGAGGTCAGGGCTTATTAACCTAACAACGCTTATCGTATTCTTCCTGCTCATCCTTCCCATTGGTGGAAGATTAACTTTTTGAAAATTTGAATTAGATTGGCTTATTCAAGTGAGAAGCGTATAAAGTGTAGTACAACACACCAAATAATCAGTAGATTACGTATGTTAAGATTTCTCACAATTACGAAAACGTTTGTGCAAAACACTCATTATTGCTGTGGAGTTACATTGATGAAAACTACGCACGTAATATGCCAGAAATACCTTTACGACGAAGACGAAGGGAAGACAAATGACCTTTTGTCTTGTTAGCCGTCATTAGCTAGTCATTAGCCACCCTCGAGTTTTTAATCCACGACCTTGTTAGGTAGAAATGCAATGCTCCAATCACGGGCCACATGCTCGTTGCCTTGTCGGTTTCGACTGGATGTCTGCACAATAGTAGATGGACGCTTACGGAGCGGTACGGAGCCCACTAGTTTCATTGTGTTGTACCCTGGAACCCACTCTCGAGCCAACCAGCAACCGCTCAATACAGAAATGCATTTTATACATTTCCAACAAACAAAGGGGGTGAGGCTGATTAGTGAGGCCTAAAAAATGTTTGAATTATAATGAAAAACTAATTCCTTCTGTTCAGTAGGCATACTTTTAAATTTAAAAAAAAAACGCTATTTCTAATCCCCACTAGACCAACGGCGGGCGCGTGCAAGTTGGAGGGTATTCGCTGACCTCAGGCGAGGTGACAGAGGTGCATTTTTTGACATTATTACTAACTATTTGGGCCAACAGCGAGCGCATGTAAGTTGGGGGGGGGGAGTGTTTGCTGACCTCGGGCGAAGGTGAGTGCGTGTAAGATGGGGGTTGATAGATGACCTTGGGTGACGTCAATGGAGCGCATTTTTAATATTATTACTAAACCCAGTTGGAACAATGGTGAGCGCACGTAAGTAGGGACGGCTGTCCGCAGACCTTGGGCAACGTCAATGAGACAATGTTCAGGGGAGAGCAGTGAAACTTGCGATTGGAAGGAGGAAAAAACCGGCACTCGAACTTACTCCTGCATGTTAGTCAATCCGCTGGAAGACAACGGGCAGTATGCTTACTAAAGTAGTTTTTCATCATAAGTCAAACATTTTCAGGCCTCACTTATCATTTTTGCCCAAAGGGGAGACTAGAATTGCATTTCTGGCTAATTAGCCGCCATCAACCGGCCATGCCCAACCCCAGAGGTAGCCACACCCGAATTTTAAACCCAAAACCTCATTAGTGAGAAGTGCAGTGCTCTAACCACTGACCTATGAGTCCGTTTACTATAAGGCACCAAAAACAGAACTTGAAAAGTGGCTCTGGGATCTCAAATCTATTAATATCGCTCGGCTGATCAATGAGGCTTCCCTAGCCTACTTGGTTATAGTTACTTGCAGTAGTTATTCTAATAAGTGCCACTAATAATACAAATTCCAGACCCCCTAGCAACTGTCTACGAATAACCTTTCTTCGGTTACCCGCATTATTAATGGTAGGCAGATTAAAGCGTGTGATCAAATAGAAGCACATTTTGTCTTCGTATTAATTCTTGAACAGAGGTAGCAATAAAGAAACGAAACGCTTGACAGTCATTTTTTATTATTTTTAAGCATGCATATCCGAGTATATGAGACGGATGAAATGACCTAACACTCTGACGAACAGTCCCTAGGACTTTAGTCGTTGCCTGTGTGTGATGAACGTAATGCATAGGTTATAGAGGCCTTGTAGCCAACATTCTCTAAAAGAACTGCGGGATGAAGAGGTGGTACATTCTGCTGCTATATCAGTGATTTGAGTTGTGTTCAGTTCAGTTTTTTTAGGGAAATATAGGTGAATACCTTTGAACTCCCTCTGTATACATAGCTATCACGCAGAACATGTGGCGTTGTCAGTAATGGAACTGCGGAAAGGGGGCGGACAGTAACAAAATCTTCTTAGGCATCATTCATTAGCTTAGTTTTTAATGCCATTTGTGGCATTTTAAGGAGAAAAGCTGTCGCCTGTGGGGGGGCGAAGGGAACATGTAAATCGTATGTACTGCTGCTGAAAGTGTTTGGAGCATGTCAGGAGGAGGCCATCGCGGTTGTTCAATATTCTAATGGTCACACGGGGAGATGACTGCGGTGGTCACGGTGTCGGAGATGCACCCATCGTATGCCCATGCGAACCAGAGGACGAAATTTGCAATCAGGTTTTCTAAACAAACATATTACTGAACAGTAGCCTGCCTCGGTCTCACGTAGCTTGAGAGGGTGTCCGCGCATTCTAGTAGTAGTGGCCAGCTCAAAGAAGTCGTTGGATGCTAGGCAACAATTTTTATTTTGAGTTGACCCAAGTGTGAAAAACTCTAGGCGTTTGGCGGGATTTGAACCCGCGCATCAGAGAAGGCCTTTGCCGGAGGCTAATGCTCTACCGCTAAGCTACAAACGCCTTCTGCACGCCATGAGTTTAATCACACTTAAATCGATATTACCCGCCCAACTTTTCGCGCATATGGAATCCACCAATACGGGAGAAAGTTGACTGCCCAAGCAGGATTTCCTAAGCAATCATCTAGAATCCACCATGATGACTGCTAGGCTGACTTAATTATTAAGTTGGTTTGGCAGATCCAAGTGTGATTAAACTCATGGCGTGAAGCGGGCGTTTGTAGCTTAGCGGTAGATCATTAGCCTCCGGCAAAGGCCTTCTCTGATGCGCGGGTTCAAATCCCGCCAAACGCCTAGAGTTTTTCACACTTGGGTCAACTCAAATTAAGCAAATCTGCCAAACCAACTTAATAATTAAGTCATCCTGGCAGTCATCATGGTGGATTCTAGATGATTGCTTAGGAAATCCTGCTTGGGCAGTCAACTTTCTCCCGTATTGGTGGATTCCATATGAGCGAAAAGTTGAGCGGGTTATATCGATCCAAGTGTGATTAAACTCATGGCGTGAAATGGGCGTTTGTAGCTTAGCGGTAGAGCATTAGCCTCCGGCAAAGGCTTTCGCTGATGCGCGGGTTCAAATCCCGCCAAACGCCTAGAGTTTTTCACACTTGGGTCAACTCAAATTAAGCAAATCTGCCAAACCAACTTAATAACAATTTTTATCCCGTAGCATGCGAAATGCCTGTATCAGGTCACCGCACAGCTGTCTGTAATCCAGAGGAAATAAGTCAAGATTTGTCAGTCGTGTCTCGTAAGGAAGATACGCTTGCCCTCGCACTAACTTAGTTGCCGATCGTTGGACCCTTTCAAGGGTTTTTTGTCTTTGACTGTCCAAGGTTTCCAGGCTTGAATGGCAAATTCCAGTTGGGGTCGCACAAACGCGCCGAAGACCTTGCCAAAGACAACTTTATCAAACGTAACAAAGGCGTGCTTAATTAGATACAAGCTCGGAATTGCGGATTTGGCCACCTTCCGGCTGTGGAGTGATGGCTTAAGTAAGGGCGTGAACCACACCCCCAGATCCTTCTGGGTCTCTACTTTTGGCAGCCGTGTGTAATTTAGGTTGTAAAGCCTCCGATACGAAGTTTTAGTACTACTGAAACGCATTATGCTTCATTTGGCGACATTAAATGGCAGGACCCACTCGTTTGACCATTGCTCGAGTCGGTGTTAATCTGACTGCTGATTTGTTTCGTCATCTTCGCTACAAATGACCTTCCAGAGTTTTAAATCGTCGGCGAACATTGTGGTTTTGCAGTCTTATCCACTTATGCAGTCGTTGATATACATCAGGAAAAGGATAGGACCCAGAACAGAACCCTGGGGGACCCAACTATCAACTGCCACCTCCGCCAATCGCTGCTCACCAATACCGACTGGCCAGAGCTTAAAGTCATTGGCAAACATTATTTTACCGCAGTCCAGTTCTTGAAGGCTGTCATTTACATAGAGAATGAAGAGTAGAGGACCGAGAACAGAGCCTTGAGGAACACCATTTACTACGTCAACCCAGTCCAATTTATCCTCTCCGATGCAAACGCCTTGTTTTCGATCGACTAAAAATGACTTGATCCAGTCCAAAATTTTCCCCTGGATGCCAAGAACGCTCAGTTTATGTAAAAGGCGTTGATGGGGCACGTTGTCAAAGGCTTTTCGGAAATCGACGTACACTACGTTCCCTTTGAAGTCCTTTTCATAAACACTTGTCCAGGCCTCAATTGAAGTCAGTAAATTTGAAAGGCAGGAACGCCCTCGCCGAAAGCCCTGTTGGAAATTTCGTGTGATGTCATTTCCATTGCAAAATCTTAGTATAGCCTGCTGGACAAGACCTCCATCATTTTGCAGGAAAGGCAAGTCAAGATTATAGGCCGAAAGCTGTTTGGAGACATTTTGCTACCTTCCGTATATAACGGTATGATGTTGGCCGTCTTCCACTGCAAAGGCAAGCCCCCTGTTCTCATTGGAAGTTCAAACAGAGATGAAAGAGGCACCGATAGCTCGGTCGACAGTTCTTTAAGTATCAGTCCAGGGATCCCATCCGATCCAGCAAACGCCGAACTGAAAAACTCTGACAGTAGCTCTACTTTCCGTGGTCCTTCCGTTAATACGCTTCTGAAATTATCCTTTAGAGTTTCACTGTCATCTCGGTGATTCCCTTGACTGCTAATGTACCCATAAAACGTCTTTGGACATATTGTGGCTCGCGTTGTAAGTTGACGCTCAAAGGCGATTCTATAATTTCGTATCTGCTATCGGCAAATATTTCGTTGTTATTTATATTCGGCAAGTGATGTTAAATCTTGAAGATGCAAATTGAAGGTTAGTTGGAGTAGGCGACATCCTAACCACCATTTTTATTTTTCAGGAACTTCGAGAGACCTGCATGTTGATAATTGGGTTTTTCCTCAATATGTTAAACGATAACACAGCTTAGACAAAATCTACAGATCTAAATTAAAAACATTTCTAAATAAAATAAAATAAAAAAGGTGAATAGAGCAGTTATTCCGCTGCTTATCCTTATTACCCACTGCCAAGAAACCCTATAATCACCGTTTTCGTAGGTTAAAATGCTGGGACTATGGGTACATGAGGTGCACTACTTAAATTACCTTTGTCGTATATATTAAACTTCCAGATAACATCAGTTTAGTGTACCAAACACGTCAGTGGGTATGGCTGCGTGCAATGTGCACCAGGACCACACACCTTTCGTTTCAATATCGTCAAAGCTATAAAATAGAGCAAGAATGGTTTTTTGGTACTACTTAAATGGACACAAATTGTGATGAAATCATTTACTAACCGCACTAGCTGCTACGAACATGGGGAGTCTTTTTACAAATAATACTGCTAATAAAAGTGTTTGCTTGACTTATGCAATTATTTACACGACCACCTATACATCCTAAACGTTCGCCTCTCATTTGGTGAATTCGATCACCTTGGCTATATAAATACTCACAGAAAGCGGGAACAGCCCACTGAAAAGTAGTCCTCAGATGACGACATTTTTTTCTTTCTCACCTCCATCTGCAATCTGCCAATCGCTTTAAAGGACCTGAATGTGAAGCGAGTTACAACCCCTGCGGATCAAATCCGTGTCAAAATGGCGGCGTCTGCACACCCCTGGGCGCTGACTTCCGGTGTTCATGTCCGCCACGTTGGAAGGGTAAAGTATGCAATACACCGCTTTCGCCATGTGAAGCAGCTGAACAAAACATCACGGGCGCCCTTTTGCGCGGTAATACCTCCAAAGTAGTCCCTGTTACCGCCAAGGGTATGTTGTCACCTGTCTGCAACAATAGAGGCGTCTGCGAGGATCGCACGAACGCTTACAAGTGTATCTGCGTTACTGGCTGGACAGGAGTCCGATGCGAAGAACGCGACGTAAGTGGCATCCACTTGTTGACGGTTTTTCCGCCTATGCACATTGTTTAGTGCAAAGGCCTATCCCCGAGCCGTAGTCGAAAAAAAATTAAAAGTTCAGCTAAAAGAGTTCTCAGGGCGTTTGAGTATTTTTTAAATGCATAAATAAACTCTATGCTAGTCTATGGCTCTGTAGCAGTTAGTACTTACTGACATGCGGAAAACGCGAATATATAGAGTCAACTGTCTATCTCACGAGATCTCATGAGATTAGGAAGAAAAGTAATGCTGCGGAAACCACCTCCACGCCGCGTCCCCAAAAGTCTTATAGCAGTAAAGGAAAATCCATTATCAAAAAGAAGGTTCATTACGGTTTATCGAAAAAGGGAAAATTCCGAAAAGTGGAAAATCCTGTTAAAATGTAAAAGTTTGCAAGGCAATAATAATCACTTGGAAAATGGCATTAAGTAGGGTTATTTTGCTAAGTATCCTGCCGTCTAATCACACGACATTTGAGTCATATCAGGGTGCCGGTTTTGAATGAGTTTGTGTGTGACCTCTTGCAAAAGGTTTGTTCTGTAAGAAATACCTACTTATGCAATATGTATTAAATTTACTGATTTTCACTGTTTTAAAAAATTCAAATATAAAGAAAAGGTGGACTCCTGTAGAAGATCGAAATTTCAGGATAATAAAAAGTGATACGGTGCTCGAGCATCTTTCTTGCTTACTTATGTTTGTACCTGGAGCACGACCATTTCATTTCATTCATGAATTCAACTATTCTTTAAAGAAATCATTCTAAGAATTATTCTCCTAATTCATACCAAATTCATAGAAAAATACGCCTTATTCACGCCTTACTCACATGTTATACTAGCAGAGTGGATATCTTTCCGAAGAATTTTAAAAACCCACCGGCCAAGGCCTTACAACAGTAAATAATCGGCCATTCTTAAAAAAGCATGCATACTTATGAATTAATATTGAGTAGCAAAACTAATAACGTTTCAAGAAAACTCAAATTTAGGATAATTGCAATATCACAAATGACATATCTGAGGCTAAATATAACTGCGTTTTAGGAGGAGGAGAAGGAGGAGGAAGTGTGTATTACTCCAGGAAGATAATGTTAAAGATGACTACTTGGTAGACCATCCATGTTTTGCCAGACATGGGGGTAGCCAGGTTGTCTTAAGTGGTCTCCTCAATGCTACAATTCAGCCCAGAATGAATTTTCGATTGCACGAAACGACTCTGTTTTGCCTAATGTCACTTCTCCTTTTATTTTTGCTTTCAAATGTTAGTAGCACATACGCTCTTTTAGAGCGACGCCACAGTAATCGCCTTAGCCTGTGTTATTCTATATACGGTGGGCAATTATGTACTTCTACAGATAATAAGAGCAGGCGTTTGTCTGCAAATATAACCTTAAGGGTCATCATTATAAAGGGCATCCCTATTAAAAATATTGCTGGTACATACAGACATCAGTTTGTATACGTATAACCCTCAAGATACGCTATTCGCGAAATAAAAATTCAATCTTTGTTACAATACCATTGCATTTTATTGTGTTTTAGACGAGCAACTTCCTAATCATTGGAGTGATCTGCGCTGGAATTCTATTAATTGTACTGCTGGCTCTGATCCCCTGTATGGTGCGAATGCGCGAGAGGAGAAAAAAGTAAGTTACGTCTAGCGGCTACAGAGATGGCCATAACATTATATGCAGACAACTGATCCAAGGGATTGCCACTTTTATTATAGCCTCAAAACACTTATTTAATTGTATACTGCGAAGAGTACTATCGTAGATGTATCTGACCAAATGGGCGACCAACTTATTTAGTATATGTAGGGAAACTGATTCAAAAGTCAAATATTGTGAAAAATATTGAGAAAGAGTTTAGGATAACAAACTTAAAGACTTAAATTCATGTTGATGCTCTTACTTGAATGTAGAAGTGACACACATCAGTTTTGAGTTGCATTTCTGGGAAATGATATCGCCTCTGCTTTGCTTTCTTTTTAAGCGCTTGACAACTGTTGCAAAGGATCAGTTTACTGAGGATAAGTAGGTGAATTTCCTTTGCGTTCCCTATTTGTACATGTGTATCACGGTAGCAGAAAAATTGTAGCTCAGATTTTTAGTGAGACCAGTTGTCCTGAGTCAAAGGGTGGATGTTGGGGGATCCAACGGGAGGGAGGCATTGCAAAGGTCAACAGGATCACCACCGAGTGTGTAAGATGCGACCTAATTCTTTCTTGCTGTTTGCATAGTCAGCCAATAAGACTGGAAAAACAGAAGCATCCATCTAGATGGTCGATAAATGCATCTATAAAGATATTGGAGGCATACCGAGTGGTCAGTTAGTCCAATTGGGAAACATTCATGGTACTTAATTGGTCACGAATTGTTCAGACTGGTCCTGATTTAATAAGCCTCGACATACTATTATAGAATATTGTAAAGGCAAATTGCATGTTATTCTACCTTTTTTAATAAATCTCTCTGGATTTTTTTACGGGCTAACAACATCTTAATGCACAAGTGTCATGTTTTTCAGAGGTGCTGGTGGTGACCAGAATTAAGATTTTAAAGAACAGGTTGCATTGATACGCCCAACAGGGGGTTTTCCAAACATTATTATTCTTCAGAAGAAGATGAAATGATCACTGAGACTTGATGTTCATTGTCCTGACGTTTTGGATTCCGTCGGGAATCCTTAGTCATATGTTATAGTACAACAGTCTGAATCATGTGAAAATAAGGGTTATACATTCACAGATTGCACGGTATTTATAGTTCGTAGCGGTCACCCGCATGCGTACTATAATTGTCAGTTCGTTAAGTTACTGCTTGAAATCATAATTGGTGCGATTTTTGCCCATTAATTGCCACAGCGTTCTTGTCCGCGTTGGATGCGGGTTTGATAATTGCGCGAAAATTATGCCCGCTGTTGTCAAAGTTATTACTGCGCCCGGTCCTTGCCAGGTGACTGATTCTCTTGCTCAGGAAATTTCTCAGTACACCGTATGGGAACGCCAAATCGTTGCGCTTGTTGATGAACTGGAGGACTGAGAACCACGACTTTGTTAAAACGGAGGCCCAGGAAGAGATATCACCTCACCAATTTGTTTTACCGGACGCCTGGGCCAAAATATTCGCCGTCTAACTACGCCTCATGTGAGCCCCCAAGGAGAGAGCACGTCAAGAAGTGTGCAGAAAGCGGAAGTATTTGAGTGGTAGAGGTACGACAAATTTAGGAAACCGAACGTGTGTAAGATAGATACACGAACTAATCAGATTATGATCTGAAATATTGGCCGGTCCCATTGGTTGTTGGCTCAGTGGATAACTGATGTTTAAATTTTGAATTATCGATCGATTGACGGCTTATGTATGTTCACCAGTGTAGGCCGATTGATAGCCTGCGTAGAGTGCGGCTATGCCTTGCTACTACCTGCTTGCTAAAGCTGTTTGTGAGGCCGTCCTAACAGACTCGAGCACCTCACGGCTCATGCGGTTGTCACATCATTATTCTTAATTCTTTTAGGGAACATTTGCCTCAAAAAAGCTTGTGTGTTGTTTGCTATATTTGTGGCGACATTGACCCTTAATTATGTGCTGGACTTTTTGTTATCCCTGGTGCTCTTTTAGGAGGCCCAATCCCGAAAATGGCTTCATCTATCAATACCCCAGTCCACTTACACTTGCAACATACGCTGGCCCAGCGGGATCGCCACTGTTCTTTAACGCACCTCAGTTTCCAGCAGAATTTCCGGCTGTGGGCAACATAAATGATTACGAATACTGCAGTTCAACCTACAACCAAACCAACAGCCTCAGCAATGAAATGCAGACTTTTACGCCTACTAGGACACTAGAAGAGGGCAATTCTGCCAGCGCCGCGCCGGCCCCACCTCTGCCTGAGCGTCCAACCACTCTGCTGCCGCTTTCACCTGAGACCACGCTGCTTCGCGGCAAGAAGGGGCCCCAGGACAGATTTCCGTTGCACTCGACCACTAGCTGTCAACCCCTCCTGCTGAGCCTATCAACGGAGGATGAGCTTATTGCCTTGCCCCAACGAAGTTCTACGGAGGTAAAGCATCCGATCAACTGGTTCTCATCTCTTCGTCGCTGAACTCGGTAGACATGAGCCCATATGCACCGGTTAAACCCACAGATCCTAACAAAGGACTTACCCGTTTTTTAACTCTAACCGAAACGAAGAAAGTTATCCTGGTCTTTGTTTCACCAACAGTTCACCCATGACACTCTTTACCATGCTAAACGTCATGCCAGAAGAGAAACAGTGAAGGATCATATATAAACGGATAATTTTGCTGTTAATAGACAGCATGAACATCATGCAATTAAAACGACTTTTTCAAAATGAGAACTGTTTTGTTAACATTTAACATGCATTATATAAGATATGAATTGTACAAATTACACAAATTCTGACGATATACCATAAGAGGACGAGTTCTTTCTGAATAAGTGTTCAAAGGATCAGGGGTAAATCAGATTCTTGCCTACTACTACGCAATCAAGATACATTTCATTCTTTGGTAAACCTGTTATAACGGCGGGTTCAGAGTCGCTAGTGTTATAAAGATGACATCTGACGTTTGCCACCGTCGAATTACCTCCTGTTGAAATCCCCAAAGAAGAACACAATAAGCGCGCTCCTTGTCCCGCCTCGGGGGCAAAGCCCCGGCATCGGGAGCGGACTAGCGTGTCCTCGCTGTCCGGTGTGGCTGCAACCCTTCCTGTGTCAGGGGGACAGTGTCTTATAAGAGAGTGTGTAGTGCACGTTCGCGTGTAGCCTGATTGGCGCAATAGGACAACTGCGACCAGTGGCGCGCATAAGGTTTAGTTCATCTCGCGTGGACAGTCACACCTGTATGCGGTCAGATCTTACCAACAAAGACATTTGGCTGGGCTCGACGCCTCAGGAAAGTTTCAAACGTTGCTATCGTTTGGTATCGCTAAAATCCGAATGCCCACGACTGTCCCGATTTTTTTTTCGAGTTGCTATTTGAATGTTTGCACTGTTAAACTGCACGGAGTTTTGTAGCAAGCTATCGTTTTTTTCCAGTTAAAATAATAATGTTACGAATAAAATCCACTTTCCTTTATGTTTTCGTTCTAGGTCACGTCGATCTCATCTGCACAATAACTTTTCCCTGCTGCCCTATTCTGACGTAATTTTGAGCGAACCAGAAGGGTTATCCGAAGAAAAACGGATAACTGATGATGTTAACCTCTCCGAAAAGTGATCGTTAAATGTAGCTAAACCAAACTCCTAGGCGGAGCACATTATCCATGGTTCATATGGGATCTGCCGATGTAGAAAATTTACAAGAAGCGGTAATGACTAAAAAGATAAATCCGCCTTCGTTGAGAAGATTGCGATAAGTACTTACGATGGACAAAATTTAGAACCATTATCGACTTCTGGGGCACAGAATAGTGGCTTAGTTTAAAAGTCCATTTTGTTCCCACTCCAGTTCAAGCATAATTGCTCTAGCCGCATAATCTAATAAGCCTAGCAATATCCTAAGCAAATGGATGTCCGTCCCGAATCAAAAGTCAGAAATTATTAAAGGCATTACGGTCTAGGAAATCACATCTTCAGCAGCTGCGGTATATGCCAGCAATTTCTTCAGCAATTTTCTCAATCCAAAAACTTATCAGATTCCCGGAAATATTAAGCCTACTCATTATGTTTGTCGTTTTTTTTCAAAAATTGTTTTGCAATTTTTCAAATCTTAGTCACCCG
Organism: Ligula intestinalis; assembly: GCA_036362985.1. Classification (NCBI taxonomy): domain Eukaryota; kingdom Metazoa; phylum Platyhelminthes; class Cestoda; order Diphyllobothriidea; family Diphyllobothriidae; genus Ligula; species Ligula intestinalis. The sequence goes on along the minus strand of JAYGXS010000001.1, from coordinate 111,631,527 downwards.
CTACAGTATGCTGATCTTTTCAAAATCACCTTTGAGGACATCTTCTATTTCTCGGCCCCACAACATTGTCTTCTTCGCCCTAGATGCCATGGAAACATTTTCCTAAAATAATTCGGATGTAGTTAAGAATAACAACTGTAGAGCCTTACACCTGTCACGTCACTGCAGTCTTCGACCTGGCTCTGGGATCGCCAGGCCCAGAAGCCCACAAATAACATCTGATCAAGCGGTCAGCGACTTGTTTTCGCACGAGCTTTCTGTATCCACGCCCACATTGCGCTGGCGAACAGACGCGCGTACAGGCCCAGAACTTGTTGTGCATCCGGAGCCTACAAATTTTTTTCACAGAATATGCAACCGCTTCTGTTCCTCCCCCTTTTCCTCCTATAAACAGCTGAGTGGGACAACTGCAGTGCTCCGAGCTCTTGCCCCCTAAACGGACCATGTGATAAATGCGTTGAACCAACAGTGGGGCCAGATGATGACATCTGACGTGTGTCACCATCGAATTTAACTCCTGTTGAAATCCCCAAAGAAGAACACAATAAGCGCACTCTTTGTCCCGCCTCGGTGGCGTCCGCTGTTCGGTGTGGTTGCCACTAGCCCTGTCTACTAGGGACAGTGGCTGATAAGAGATTTTCTGCGCGTTCTCTTGTGGCCTGGTTGGCCGCATTGGGATAACGTCACGTGACCAGTTGACCCTCGGGAAACAGCGAACAGTTGTGCCTTGTGTAGGTTCGTGTGCATTCGTGCGTGCGTGCGTGAGGCCTAAGGTCATTGTGTGTGGACGTCCATCGCTTCTATGCGGTCAGATCTAACAAACAAAGACAGTTGGCTAGGCTCGACGCCTTAGGAAAGCGGACTGGCGTTGTCACGCGTCCGTTGTTGCAACCACTCTTTGTCAGGGGGTGACAGTGACTTATAAAAGATTGTCATCGCGTTCTCTTGTGGCCTGGTTGTCCGCATTGGGATAACGTCACGCGAGCAGTTGGCCCTGTGGCTTTGTGCCTAGCGTAGGCTATTGTGCGCGCGTGCGTGCATGCGTCTTAGGTCATCTCGCGTATAAAGTCATCACCTATTATGCGGCCGTAGTTAATCAACAAAGACATTTTGGCTAGGCTCGATGCCTTAGGAAAGCTTCCAAACGTTGCTAGCATTTGGTTTGGCTAACATTCTAACAGTTTGTACACCGAATTTTGTACTACTTTCCGCTCAAAGTAGATCGGATCGCGGCAACCCCTCATTTCTGTGCAAACATAATTCGCAGTACGTTGAGCATTCGTGTATGACATGCATTGACGGCCTGTTCAACTTAGTCGGTCTATGTACTCCCCTCCGGTTATCCTGAAGTAAGGTTGGCGGTCTTCTTATAAGATTTAAGGAGAAGAAGGTGCGGTAGATGCTGTGTGGGTATACTAGCTCTGTTAACTAGTTAGTGCAATATACGTCTCTGCAAACGACAAACCACTTCGTTTGAGATGGTCGCACTGACAGAAAGTAATGAAACTTTAAAAATTTCTGACAGAATTTACATGTATCAATTGTAAAAAACTAGGTTTACAATTATTAGACTCTTGTAAGCATTTAAGAAGTCAAGTTTAATGAATGTTAGCTTTTGATCATTATATATCAGACAGAGGATGAATTTATCAAAAGTTAAACATCCAATAAACAATGAGGGTTACGTTAGACGTCAACCAAGCATTCTAAGTAAGTTGTGAATTTGTGGCGACGCAACACTTTAAATTCCTGCGTCAGCGCATTGTAACGACGGCCGAGTCAGTGGCCATACGGTTGATGGCGTCCGCTGTTCGCTGTGGCTACAACTCTCTCTGTCAGGGGTGACAGTCAATTATAAGAGATTGTCTGCGCGTTCTCTTGTTGCCTGGTTGGCCGCATTGGGATAACGTCACGCGTCCGGCCGTGCGCGCCTCTCGTGTGCGGGCGGACCGATAGCGTGACCTGAGAGTTCATCCGGGCCGCTTGGTAGGAGTTATCCTAACACTGCATTGTGGTGCCTGAGTCCGTGTCCGGTCTAAGGTCATTGCTTGGGGGACAGCCCAGCGAACGCTATTGAACAAAGGAATCATTGTGGCGGTTGGCGGCAGGCCCAACGCCTGAGGAGAGCCGACAAGATTGCTAGCCTTTGGTCAGGTTACATTCCTAAAAAAACCAACCTCAAATAAGAGATCGACTTAGAGGAGGACGTATAATTTGGTCTGTTTCTAAAAATGCCAAATTAGCAATGAAATTGTCCGTCTTCCCTGATTCGGAATGTTTAGCATTGTCTCCGTTGCCCAGCGCTTCATGGGTGATAATCGCGACGTAAGAACTAGCCCTTAGAAATTATTTGAGGGCCTACAGTTTACCCTTACTTTAAAATATCAAGGTTACTTTATAAATAGAGAGAAGTTTTTAATGCTTTGGCAGGGAGTACATCCTGATAGTTTACAAATCCGAAAGTTTCAGTCAATGTCATACTAACGTAAACGCGACCCACCCTTTTACGCTGATCAAAAGCCACTGTGGGTGTAACTGCATAATAATTTACTACTGACTCTTCGTATTCTGAATGCAGACACTCCGACCAGTGTAAGTGTACGCGAAGTGCACGTCGTGATAAGTGCACGGTTAGACCGGCTACAAATCCAAAAAAACATCACCTCCCTAAAATAAACGATCGCATAACGCATTTTTACACTGATATGAACAGGTGGATTACCGCTATTATGGCCATAGATACAAAACCCAAAAGAGAGATCCTAGAAGATATCCCAGTTCTGCCATCACAACCTCATTGCTTAAGCTACACACAAAGGGCCATTGCTATTCCCAAACCTATGGTCTTGGCACGTAACTTATAATTTTAAGGCACAGAATGTCCCCATGAACTCTGACAGTTCCATTGTCGATTCCGACGCTTTTATGCCTGTACTCTACAGCATGGCAATGCAGACACGGTAACTTACTCGTAGATAAGATTTACGTGGTAGTACATTTGCATTGCGTCTACCGTAATCTAGGCTACCACGCACAGACAGAAGCTGGAATGGTAGCTAAAGTTATAGCAGAACAATTCGAACTACCCAAAAGAAATAAGTAGAAACAATGTAGGCTACATTAGAGGCTATGGATCCAGCGGTTAAACAGTTTATTTTGCAGTATGTAAATGGACCTAGATTCCAACCTCGTCAATATTAACACTTTAGATTAGATCGAGATTTTTTTATCAGCCCTCTGCAATAAATAAAGCACAAATTTAACTGACACATATACAGACATATTTTAGAAGTGCAGCTACCGAGAAGAAAACTATATTTTGTAGTTTATGAGTCATAAGTCTATAAAAAATAACGAGTCAAAAGAAATGTTTATTTTATTAGATATATAAAAGCATTCCACTAAATGAAGTCATTGAATTTCTATAAGAGTAGTGGCTTAACCGTTGTTGTGAACGCGGATTGTTATTTAGCCAATTACGTTTGATATGGATAGTCACCGAGAGCAGTCACCAGTGAAAGCATTAGTAAAATCCACAGCCTGCGTTCATATCGCACACCGCAAGCCCTTATCTGACGATTCATAGATGATTGCATTCTCCCCCTCATTCTTTACTACTCTGCAGTTTTTTCACGTATCTTCCAAACGTTCTCTTTAGCAGCCGGTGTTTCCTACGTTCTTTTTAGCTGACATTATAATACAACGCCCCTTAAAAATGGTCAGGCAATTAACTGATTGCGTACTTAGTGAGGTTGCTCACCCTCTCCACTCTGAAATAATAGCTGCAAAGTCTTCCCATACAATAAGCCGAGGCTTCCGTCATATGTATTGCCGTACATCGGCATATCAGCACTCTGTACTCCCATTCCTAGCACGATACCTCACGTGTGAAGAAGCGGAAATTGAGAAGTTGAAAGCTGACCTGTCTCCATAGTAGATGTGGATATCGTGTAAAACTTTAAGTTGGAGTATTATCTGACCTTCGACCATGGCCACTTATTTACCTTATCCTTTGCTCTCCGTGAATGGAGCCATTTTGCTGAAAGTTTGGGACATTCCATTCTAAATTTAGCATTCCTCTCTCTCTCTATCAGCAACATGGGTCATACTACATTTAAAAAAGTTTGAGCCACTAAACTCAGTTACCCTCGCCAGCATAATTATTTTGCCGTGCCAACTCTGACAAAGAAAGATTAAGAAATGCTCGGACACAATGGCGGACTAGTCACTCCGACTCAAATTCCTGTTAATAACAAAGTTTTTCTACGTTCACCGAGTGTTTGTTGAAGGTTACTGAAAAGATCTGAACGTGTTCGACCTAGTATGATAAGAAACGAAAGAAGATCATCGGAAAATCGAGTTGTATTCTTGAATTTTCGAACAGCTTTCACTTGTTAGTCGCCAGACTAAATTCAAAGTGAGGGCTGGGAATGTCACACTCAAGGTTTTGGGGGCAGAAGTGACAACGAACGGGGTTGGATTGAGGGGGGAGGTTTACGGTGACGTGAATCTTGCGGCGACAGTTTGTGCAGGTAAGGGGGAGTTGTTAACATTTGGATTGTGGGCCAAGTGTTCCGGTGAGAGGGGAGGGGGGTGGAGAACCAGTGAAGTTCCACTTGAACGAGCACGGACGGCCTGCTGTTGTTTTAGGCTGGACGCAGGTTAGTAGACCATGTGCGGAAAATGGCATAGTGTGAATCAAGGCCTCCGTGTCTGTTAATACTAGCCGGGCTCGAGTGCCAATCTTCGAGGAATTCTCTCGTTTGTTGCGTATTAACCATTGCGATCACGTCGGTGCCATCCCAATTAAAACGGTGATCACACTCAAGAAAGTGCACAAATAAGAGTGATAAAGGGTCCCTTCGGTGAACGGCTAGGTTATGTTCCGTGATGGGAATCTCGAGACGTCGGCCTGTGCGACCAATATAAACACAAGGTCAACCGGTGCACGATATGCGGTAAATAACATTACTTAATTGTTATATGGGTGAGGGGTCCTAACCTCGAGATAGGGTTGCGCGCAGTGATGATGCGGGCCTGTTGGTGACGGAGATGCCGAAAGACTTAGTTGTCGAGAGATAGTTTCAGATATTCCATTAATGTAAGATAGAGAATAAAAGTTTCCTGGCACTATATCTCAATTGGGAGGGAGGTTTTGTGCTTGACCTACGGCAATTTTTGACAAAGCTTGTCGGATATCCATTGGCCCGGTCTACTATGATATGTATAAGCGAAAGACCTATCCACAATTGAGGGAATGCCCGATGCTGTAAGTAGGGGGGCAGGGAGTGATCTCGACAACTCATTGCACTTTCCTCATTATACACAAGATGACGCGCTTGAAGTAATCGAGGTGCGCTAAAAGTCGTAGTTTGAAAGGTTGCCAACTGACTGAATAACTCGGACTGCGTGGTTAGACCAGTGTGCATTGTGTAGAGAGACTGACGAGGGGACTGAGAGTCAGGCTGCACTGACTCTTAAGTCACCCAACAATTTACAGAGCGAGATCATTCACAGCATCACGGAGAATACTTTTTGAACCAGGAGCACGTTGCATCCAGATTTTTTGATGGCCTTGACGATATACAAAATATACTGACACTCCTCCTTCATTATGCGGTCCATTTGGCTGTATTTAGCAACCACTATGTTATTTTCCATATCGGTCTTCGGGGGCAAAATGCAAAACTGAGCAAGAGCTATCTTTGCCTTTTCTACTCGCCATACGCCGCAACCCGATTCGACCTTCTGGTTCAGCAGCAATTCGGCAATGAGTTGAGCATCTTCAACAGTTCCTCCAAGTTTTTACACAATGCGGATATCCTTTAGACTGACGATTTCTGGTGATGCCAGATCCACAACAGCAAAGACCGACTCAACGGCGATAGGAGATAGAATGCTAGAATACTGCGAAACCACCTTGGAGTCAAGCGAAGTCGAAGCGATCTTCAACAGCACTTCTTTATCATTCAAGTCAATTGGATGAGACATAGAAGGCAGCACTTCACAGGCTTTGGCAGCAGCAATTTGGAAGGCTTCAGAAATAACAGTAGGGTGAAGACCTCTGGTCAACAGTTTTGCAATGACATCTAATAAACTTCCGGCCAAAACACCTACGATAGTTGTGTCGTCTCCAGCTTCGATGTCTTGGTCTTTGGATAACTCGACAAGCATTTTGGCAGCGGGGTGTAAGAGCTTCATTTGTTTTAGAATTGTAGCCCCATCGTTTGTGATAGTTACATCACACTTCGCTTCCATGATCATTTTATTCATGCCCCTGGGGCCAAGACAGGTACGGATAGCATCTGCGACGGCTTTAGCAGCCACAATGTTACTATCTCTGATAGCTTGGGGTTTGCGTTAATCAGCAAACTCCTGGGATCATTTTGGAGTGTCGTTACGTGGTTTCACATGCGCCATCATTCGAAAGGACCAGATGCAAGACTCACTGACTTTTAAGTCACCTCGAGGAAACTGGGATCTTGGCCCTTACTGCTTTTCTATGACATTTCTTGCTTGTGATGGTCCGCCGCTATCCCATCCCCGATCTTCTTAACTTTGTCTTGACCTCGGGTCCAATCGGAGGAGGAAATAATGAGGTACAACCCGGGCAAATCTACTATCACCGTAAACTTACTTTCGCGCATGTTACCGTCCTTGCATCATCGTGGCGTGGAGCATACGATGGACATAGTCGAAATTGACAGACGGACTGTCTGCTGGTGGAATCGAAAAGGGGCAGTCTCTCAGGTCAAGCATTTCTTCCTAGATTTATTTTATCACACGGGCTTTAAAGATTAGTACTCCGGAGTGTGTGCCAAAAAAATACGTCTGCAGGCTACTAGCGAATGTTTCTAACCGACATTATGCACAGTTAACTTAGATTCATAAGGTCTAGTTTTCGCGCTTGGTCGACTAACCTGCACCCAGCCTGAAACGACAGCAGGCTGTCCGTGCTCGGTCAAGTAGAATTTCACTGACTCCGAATCCCCACTCCCCCGAACAAGTGAGCCACCCACAATGCGGACGTTAACACTTCCCTCCCCTCACCAGCATAACCTATCGCCGATGACTCTCCCGCCCAATCCCACACTTTGCTCGTTGTTACCTCTCCCCTCAAAATCTCCAGTGCGACATTCCCAGACCGCACTTTTCATTTAGTTTTAAAACGAACAAGTGATACCTGTTTGAAATGTCACGAGCACAACTCATTCCTCCGAAGCTTTTCCTTCTTTTCCTCTAGTATGATATGTCGAGGCGAAAGACCTAACCACAACTGAAGAAATGTCTGATGCTGTAAGTAGGGAGGGGAGTAAGCTCGACGGCTCAGTGCACGTTCCTCACTACACACATTCTGACGCGCTTGAATTTATCTATGTGCGTTAATGGTCGTAGTTTGGAAGGTTGCCAGCTGACTGGATAACTCAGACCACGCCTTTCTGCTGTTGTCTTCGACGGTGAATTTGCAACGGACTTGGAGACGTCAGGCTAATACAATTCTTTTTCCAGCAATCCTCAGACCAATGCGTGTAACTGTGAATTGGCGGATTGAGAGAGTTAGGCTGCTGTAATGGTTCCTTCTTACTGTAGTTTTATGGCACCCCCGCTCAGCTGGGATCCGAGCCGCCCCCAGGTCTGTTGTGGTTTCCCTAGTTGTGGTGACCTGCGCCCTCTCCGATCTCCAGCCTGGCACATGCGCTTGCTCAACACGGAAGCACTACCAGGGCACGGCCGGCGCTTTTCGGGTTGTGCTGCCATGTAGGTGCGGGCTTACGCCACGCCTGAGGCCGATCCCACCTCCATTTTTAGTGACTCTCTCTTGACACCAGGCACAGCTAGAGTGAGCGATGAGAGGGTGCACTAGATGCATTGCAAGCCACTGGCCCCGTTCCACCCTCTTTGTGGAGCATAGGGTGGACCTTGTCGAAAGCGACGGTTAAACTTATATAAATTTAACGATATTTACCAGAACAATGTTAAAATATTCCCTTCCTTTTTGACGTTTTCGGAGAAGGCTGACCGACAAGCACAAGGGGATTCGAGTGTCAAGCTTAATTTTATAAACTGTTGTCTTTCATTCATTCCTCGAACCCGGAATTAGTTTTGGACTCTCGTGTTATTGAGCAGTAAGTACAGTACGATATCATGAGCTCATTGTGTTGGTTGGTTTTGGTTAGGAACACCAAATAATCGGAAAGGTCGTTCGCCGAGGTTGTGATAGTAGGCAGCCTACTCTTTCAGGGCTCGTAAAGTGGCCAAATAATATTTTATAACTTCTTCAGCGTTTTTAAAATACCTGACGTGTATGTTCCGCAGAAAACATTTGCATTTTTTGTCTTGTGAGAAGTAACCAAGTGCAAATAAAAGAGTGGGTTAGGAGGACCTAACACGCGAGTCATAATTTGGGTCATTCTGAAGGCAATATAACAAAAAATCGGACGAGCCACCGATACAAACAGAGTGGGAAAAGAGAGCAAACTTGAAAGGCCAGAAAATAAAGAACAACCACGGGCCGGGGCTTGCCATCCATGAGGTCATGCTTGGTCAAGGACAAAGCCCGCGCGGCAAACGTCACCTGAGGATATGATGGCTGAGGCACAAAGGCTGCCCGTAGAGGCCACTAGTGAAGGCCCAATAGGGAACAGTGACTACTGGCTCTTAAGTAGCGAGGCTGCGAGTAGAAGGGCATTCTGCTGCTGGGACACGAGTTTCTGTTAAGCATACGCGCTACCGACGACCCGAGGTTCTACTGCTAGTGACAAGATCTCTTATTGGCTGATACAAACTACTGACGAAAGCGTACACACTGCTGAAGGGAACTCTGAAAACAGCGTTGCCGTACCAACAGAACGAGTGACAGTAAAGTTCTATCTGCTATTCTATTCTGCCTTCTCTTCCTAACACGTAACGAGAGAAAATAACCCAAGTTGACACAGAAACACACAAGGTGATAACATAGTGCTTACTTGCTAGACAAGTCAGATTTTTGTTTAAATGGTAAGGATGACTTCTAGGGCTCCCTAACCTGGAAATGAAAGCGGAAACAGTTCGCAGTACAGAAATCTTTGCGCCACATCCAAGATAAATGCGGTTTCTTATAGTTAGGGTAAAGCTTACATTAAAATAAAGTTTGGGTTATTATTAAGGGCTAAGGTTAAGAATGGAGCAAATATTTAGCGCCCCGTTTTCACACATCCTGCATACCGTGTCTGCATACTGTGATGATCCCATCAGCGATCGCTTCAGCCGAACCTGGCGGCCTAAACGCTCACCCGCATCTTCTGCACTAGATAATGATGCCGGTGACCTCTGCAATGCCCCCTCCCCTATTGGACCGTCCCCACATGTTTTTTCTCCTAAACCCTATACCCCATGAGATCCTCCGCCACAGGAGCGACAGTTTTTGTCCTTAAAAATCCCAAGGAGTTTTTAACTGTCTGCTCAAAAACGATGTACCACCTCATGGCTCAGGATAATTGTCCTCAGTAACAAGGCGAGTTATAATTTTTCTCCCACGACGCATATATACAGATAAGAAACTCAAATTTTATCAACCTATACATCCCTTTAATATACTGATGCTGTTTTAGGGGAGCGTATAAGTAATCTGGACCGTATAAATATTAGACGATGCGGATTCCCGTGCAGAAGGTGGAAGAGAGCGAGATAGGTCGACGGCTCAGTGTCATCTCCTCACGATACGCAACATGACGCGCTTGAGGTTATCACAGTGCTAAGAAGATTCTTAACTGACGGGATAACTCGGACTGCATGGTTAGAAAAATGTTTGCAATGTTGATAGCAGGACTAGTAAACTGAGATTCAGGTTGCAATGTCTTTTAAAACGCCCCGAAAAAAAACTGGGATCTGAGCCATTCTCTTATTTCCTGTGATATTTTGTTTTTGTGATGGTCTACAGTGCATGGCCCATCCCCGATCTTCCTTAATTTGTCTTCAAATCGGCCCAGATTGGGCAGGAGAAAAAAGCGAGTAAGATACAGCGAAAGTCTAGTATCACCAAAACCTAAATAACGCGCATATCACCAGCCTTGAACCATCGAGGTGTGGAGAATACGGTGGACATCGTAAAAACCGATGCAGAGATGCGGTATTTTATGTTCAGCACTTCATCTCAGGGTTTTTTAATCGTACAGACGCCGGATCAATACGTCTGCAGGTTCTGAGCAAATCTTTCCAAATGACAATAAACAGGTAACTTAGCTTTATTAGGTTAAATATAAACATATGAAGGATATTTTTGATTTCGGAGTGATTGATGTTAGAGTCGTAAATTTGTTCGAGTGTTATTTTATAGATCTTGAAGATGGTTATCGCGGTAAAATTTAATGGCACCAAAAATTTCGTGAGACCTCCTCAGTTACAACCACGAATTGCATTAAGGTCCACGAATGAGAAAAATACGAAATTGAATTTGTACAGAAAGGTCATAGGTCCGAGTCAGATTTTATGGATCATTTCTTGGTGAACAGTTGCATAATGCTGGGGGTATATAGGTGACATACAGAAACGATTACATTGTCAAAGCATAGGTAGAAGACATTGATTTTATTTTCATAAGCATCCTCGGTGTAGATTGCGTTCCAAACATTTGTAGTCAAAGAATTTCAATTTTTGAAAATAACCAGCAAGGAGAAGGGAGATTAGGATGGTCATTTCTCACTCAATAACGGTTATCAACCAGTCTTACCCCATCCTAGGTGGCGAAGTAGCCGAGAGTCAAACCGCAACTTGTTGACTAGAATTCCAACAACGTTACCCGTGGTTAACTGATTACAGCGTTGGCCTTCGACTTCTATCTTATTGAATTACAAACCTGGCTATTCGACGAGATACGACCGTACACTGAAATTCGATAAAGCCTATATTCTCATGAGATCTGACAGTAGTGCTAGCCGCGAGTTGGTTGAGTCATGGTTTACGTGCTCTAGGTAAGTAGCAAGTGCAATGACCTTCTAACCCAGATTCAGTGCTGAGAGTTAGTTTGACCAAAGCAATAAGCCATTCGGTGAGTGTGTAGACGAACGCAAATGCTGGTGACTCATGTAAAAATGAGAAATTCGGCAAGCTCATATCCTCGTCTGTTTTGCTTATCGCTTATTACGAAGCTACTGACACCGTTATAGAATATAGGAATATAAGTTGATTTTTTGCTCCCCTATTAACCCATTACCTCTCGGTGATCTCCTATGAGATCACTTAAGAATTAAGAGCTTTTATAATTATCTGTCTCTATATACGCATATTTAACCTTCATGCTATATCTATTAGGTATATTGCTCTGATATCCACATGAAATTTTTCAAAACTTCGCTCTAAATTAATTTATATACAAGTTTGAAAGAGTGAAAAAATGTACTTCTCAGAACTGCTAATATAAAAGTAACAAAATAGGACATACTTAACTACAATTAGAAGATAATATCATGTAGTACATGTTGAAGTAACATACATAAAACAGTTGTATGCTTGAAAACACCAGTAGATGAGATATTATGGGAAAAGCAGGCTTTAAAAGTTGCTGATCTCGTATGAGATCATGGGAGGAAGTGACTATACAGTTCACAACACGTTTGCTGTTGCTCACCGGATAGCTGAGCGTGGGTGCTTGTACACGTCGTAAAGCACCAGAATATACAAAAGCTCATGTTCGCAGTAATGCTTATGAAAATAGCTTGATGAAACTGAAAGAACAATTAAAAGGGTCAAGTCCAGTTGATGTATTTTAAGATTTTTTTGTGAAGTAATAGTACAGCCCATGGTCAAAGAAAGTATTGGGTATGCCACATAATACAAGAACACGCCTATAACTACAATTAGGCCAGGCGAAATAAAACTATTCGTCGGAGTGTAACTGATATCCGGTTATCATAAACATCATGCAGAAACACAAAACTGGTTAAACGATGAAGATTTTGGCTTGCAAAATGTAAAAAAATGCAATCTCTTAATCTAAATTCCAAGATATGGAAGGAATCCTACATTTCTGTGACAACAGTGAAGTCGAAAACAATAAGAATGACAGAGGCTTCAAAGTAAGAAAACTGATTGCTGTTGCTCAAAAGTTATTCACGAATTTTGGTATATTTGAAGAACACCTGGCCGTCGATGAGCTGATAGTAAAATAGTATGGGCATCACGACTTAAAGCAAATCATTAAGGGTAAGCCTATTTGGTTTGGATGCAAATTTTGGGCATTGTGCAGCGTTTCTGGCTATTGTTACATTTTCGATCTCTGTTTCGGCAAGAGCTCATCTGATGATAACCGTGCAGACTTACTGCTTGGATCAAAAGTTGTATGAAAAAATGCTAGATTTCGTAGAAGAACCGCAATCTTACAGTGCTTTCTTTGACAAACTATTTGCTGAATATGAGTTATTGGTTCATCTTTGCGAGCTCGGCTTTCAAGCAACTGGAACTACGCGCGTGAACAGGCTGAAAAATGTACTTTGATGGAAGCAAAAGAAATGAAGAAGCAAAAATGAGGAACATGCAGCTCCGGATTTGATACCAATGAAGAAATTCTTTTCATAAGGTGGCTTGATAATACATGTGTCAATATTGGAACTAATTATGCCACAGTGGAACCTCTTCAAAAAGTGAAACGTTATTTGAAGGAATGTGAAGCAAATGAAACGGTTTCACAACTCCACGTCTTCAAAAATTACAGCGCCGACATGGGAGGTGTCGATAAACATGATTGGTGGATTAGCAAATATGCAACAATAATTAGAGCGAAAAGTGGTATTGGCCTATCTTCACTCGAATTGTGGACATGGCAGTTGTAAATGCATATACCATATCTTACTTGCTATGTAGCGACGATAAAAACTTAGTCAACAACATGGATTTACTTTCATTTAGAAGGGCAATTTGCCAATCATATTTGAAAATTCCTACGAACAGGCAACAACCTGGTAGGAAGCGCAGCTGTCCAGCACCTTCAAAAATTCCTCATGATGTTAGTTATGATTGCAAAGGATACCCAATAATTAAACGAAGTGAACAAAGGCGATGCCAGAACAAGCCATGCACTGCCAGACCGAGGACGTATTGTTCCAAATGTGCAGTCACTCCAGGCGTTACCTGCTTTGCTTGTTATCGTAACTGCAATGGCTGAGCAGAAAAGTAACTATAATAACTAAAACTGTGCAGTCACAATATGTGTAAGCCGTTTCATTATTACAAAAGACAAACGTAGCATTACTTCATATTACTTTTTTGTGTAGCTGTATAACTAACTTTTCTCGTTGAAAATAATACATTTTTTGTTTTATGAATGCTTTTAAATTACATGTCTTTTTCTGCTTTAAAAATAAAACGTTTTTGGTTATATATTTTTATTCATCTATTTTTTCAAATAGAATGAGTAGTTTTGAAGATCGGAACTAGAGATTAAATTTTGAGATATATTATAGTCATTGCAACTGTATCATCCCAGTGATCTCGTATAAGATCACCTAATATCTCGTTGATTTCTATTTAAAATGAAATTCTGACTATTTCATCGAGTTTCTCACGCTTTTTTAACCATACGTATCGAAGTTTCATGACAAAAACCAAAGTGGTTATAAATATTTTGAGGTAATGGGTTAAAGAGAAGACCTTCTCTTCACCTCAAGATGGAGTTAGATACTGCAGAAGGTTAACTTATTAACGGCAAATGGCACCATGCCACATAAAGACATTGTTAAACTTGAGCAAGTACTTAATAACGTTTAGTCAACCAATAAGATGACAGTCTGGTGGATAGAGCTGAGTAGGCAGAAAGCTGGGAGAGCCCTGATGTGCTCCGGGCCTCAAACGTGTAGTAACTCGCAATGGCATAAACCCAAATTCACAGTATATGACTAGACGTTCTGTGGAGTCCAAGCTAGAGCTAGATACTGTAGTAAGCCTATAAATAGTCTACAGATGGCAACCGTTACGACATAAAGGCATGGTAGGACTTGCGTTTTTATTTAAAAATGCTTTTTTTAACCCATAAGCTAACCACCTTACCTGATGCAGATTCGGAGTGCACACTGGGTGCCAATTTCTTAAAAAGCAAACACAGATCGTAATATAATGTACTACTACGGGTCTTAGCAAACATGACTTTTACAGGCTGCACTTTAGCTTGCCAATAACTGTCTTTAGCAAAGAGAATAACTATAACTGGCACTTTTAGCATAGGCACAGCACTTCTAACAGTAGTATCCTAGCCCTAACGACGTAAACTTGAGGAGACAACTAGGACAAGCACTGATGTGCTCCAAGCTTAAAACACCTACTTTATTGGGAATTGTAAAAATTGAGGGCAACACTCGGATGTGAGATCAAGGGAACGCGGCTACAGACTTGACTGCAGTCAGTGTCATTCCAGATCAAATATTAGCAACAGTAAAAATCGCAGCACTAAAAGCACTCAGATACACCGCTAGAAGCAGCGGCATAAACAGTAGTTGCAGAATACAAGGCTGGGGTTCCTCGAATCTTTCAGGGCACCTACTATGGGTGAGTGAGAGTAAATATTGTAGTAGTACCAGCACAAAAGGCTACTGTTGTTTAAGGCTAAGTTAATTTAGACAGTGTTTCTGGTTGCATCTGGAGAAAGCGGCTTACACTAGATTCTCTCTCGGTCGTCTCGACTCTATTTTGTAACCAATAAAAGCGAGGTAAGGATTGAGAGAGTTTTATATAGCTGTGCGTCTACTTTCAGTATACTTGGCTGTCGTCACCATCCCGACCCTTAGGTAAATGATGGACAGGATCATGATGCAGTGATTCAGTTTCAACAGATAACGGTTAATGTGCCAAACAGCCAGCAATTAGCGTAACAATAGACAATCTTGGTTGAAAAAAGAGTTCTTAATTGTCCTACGTATGTAGTGGCATACCAGCTGCATTCTATAAATATTGCAAATATCCAGGAAGTTAGGTTAATAAGGTTAACTCTCACAGCTGCCATCTTCTAGACACGGTGCCTTACCAGAAAGGAATTTACTGAAAAGCTGAGCGGAAGAACAGTGCATTCTGTAGGAGAGTGATAAGGAGAAGGTTGCCACTCGGGAGGCTAAGCGTTCGAGCGTGGGGGCCGTGTGAGAGCGCGGGGTCGTCACAGCGGCCAACGACGCTGCCTGCGCCCGCTTCCTGTCGGGGCAGATTCCAGTTTGTCCTTCAGCGCGCAAACTGTCACTAGGGCCCAAGGTGGGCTTTGTGTGAGTCAACCTCAGTGCGATGATTGGGCTTACCACTCTGGAATTTGCGTGCGTCTTTCCAGTCGTGCAAGGGCAAAAGTTTTGCGTCGCACGTGGCCGGGTGACCAAGACTGCCATACCCATGACTCGTCTATGGCGTTTTGCGTTAGAATAAGGTAAGTTGCGGAGGCATTATACAGTTCCCTATGTAGGAATTACCCATATCCGATATTGCATCTCATGCTAGGTTTAAACAGGAATCTAAATCATCAGACGATTTAAATTGTAGTTCCAGTGGTTGAGTCTACCAGAATCAGTGCAAATTTATGACTAGACATCCGTTAAATCCACTGTTCTATTAACTGTATATTGTGGCGCAAGGTCAAGACACTCCTTTAAGATATTATTTAAAAGAGAAGAAGACAACTCGATCGATGGAACAATACTTTCATTAGCCTGAGGTTTCGAGATCCGTCACGGATTCGTCATCAAAGGCATAAGCAATAGCAGATACGGGTGACACAGGCACAGGAATTTGCAGAATTTACAAGATTTAGTCATTACTGCAATCATATAACGACAACTAAAGGTAATTGCGTTATTGCGTATTGGTACTTTGCTAAGAAGCATGCGGGATCAGACCTGCTGAAACTTCAATTGCGCGTGGTGGACTCGGGCATGATAATTGCTCGACTATCTGGCCCTCCGCTGTTGGCGTAGGATGACGCGGCCGCCTGTCGCTTCCTCAAATGGTGATTTGCTTTGGCCAACTTAAGTCTCTGCACTGAGAATGGATTGGGCAAATCGTTGCAGTTGCTTATGGATTGAGAGCACGTGAACCGTGACTTAAGTAATTCTCAGCTCACCCGATTGTCCTTCATTGGAAGAATTTGGGCCTCATCAAATTTGAACGTGTGGCCGGGTCTCATCGAATAAGACGCAATTTTAGAATTGGCATAACTTTGCTGCACTGCTGCCGCGTCTTGAGAAGCCTGCTAGTTTCTCCGACATAGTTGCTTTGCCCACAACTGCACCAGATCAGGTAGAAAACTGTGGCAGCGGGTCTGTCGGTTTCATTATCGGAGGCCTTAAGGTTGTATCCGGCCTGTGTGCGTGATATGAGAAGGCGGCCAACGGCCTCCGAGACATTTTCAAACTACGATATCGCTCGCTAATTTTTACTGTATCCTATAAATACTGCAAAATCCTGTGCTCACGCTTCCCATAACAGCTACCACTATCTCACTTTTCTATGCTGACGAATCCGCGACAGATCTCGAAACGTCAGGTGAATAAAAGTATTGTTCCACCGATCAAGTCGTATTCTCCTAAGTTACTTTTAGGACTCACATATTCGCTTGTATTTACATTATTTAAACCAAACTGAGACAGACGCATCTTCTTCTTCTTCTTTTTCTTCTTCTTCTTCCTCCAAAGACGTCTTGATGAAAAGCATCTCCCGGCATAAAACCGCAGTCGTAGGATAAAAGAATTTGATTTATAAATGAACGTTGACGAGTCCAATAAACTCCAGATAGGTTAAGGTAGTCTTTTTAAAGAAGAGGCGTCCTTTGGGGAAATGAACAAATTTATGCAGTTAATTTTCGACAATTGATCCCCAAGGCCGTCGTCAGATTTAAGAATAATGTGCAAAAACCAGTAGACATTTCAAATTGCTGATATAAATATGTCATTAAGTGTGGACGCTAATCGGTAGTTGCAATTTGCGTCACATGGTGGTGGACATAAGTATCAGTTGCAATGGCGTAATGGCTAATTGTCAACTGAAATTTGAGTAGGTTCGGGGTCAGTCCACGTCATCAAGAGTGGCCGCTAATTGCGGTCAATGTTGGCCCATAGTTTTTGGCAGTTATCTTGTTCACCTTTCTTTGAGGTGTTTGTACACCTAAGCCAACTCGATACGCCAGTTGATGCATGAAACATCGCAGTTCATAGACTCAAAAAAGTCTCGGGCTTTTTCGGAAGGGCAAATTCCTACGATGCGTGTTTTGTCCTATGCCAAGATGTGTCCTGTGTCAAGGCAATGCATTGCCACTTCGGACAAATGGTCACGTCTCTTCACTGCTAATTGGTGCTTGTGGATGCGTGTGGAGACTGATCCTCCTGTTTTCCCATAATATACCGTGTCACAAGCTACACATGGGATTTTGTAGATGGCTTCTGTCTTATCAAAGTAGCCAACACTAGCCTTATGGTGTACTCACTGATTTCGTAAAGTAGCCATCGGTTTGTGCGCCACTTTTATATGGTGTTTCCGTAGGTGTCTTTCACCGAGTTTACACACGATCCTTTTATAAGGAAGGACTCTCCATCTGTTTGTTTTGGGCGCCTCAGTGGACCTATCTGGTTCCTTTCTCTGGGATTGTTGTTGTCTCATGCATCCGTGCACAAAGTCTTTGGGGTAACCCTTGCGAGAAAGCAATTTAAACAGATAATTGAGCTCGCGTCGGTAGGTTTCTTCGTCAGATCAGTGTGTCTTTGCTCGGCGTAGCAGACTTTTGATGGGACTCCTTTTCTGAGGGATAGGGTTAATGCTCTCATAGTTAAGAATAATTTCTGCATACGTGTTTTTGCGGTAAATGGATGTTTGTAATGTTCCGTCAGCATTTCGCCGCAAGACAACATCCAGAAATGGGAGCTTGTTGTTTACTTCCTTCTCGAGCGTGAATTAAATGCCCGGAATGGTTGAGTTGATGGTCTTGTGGAATGCTTCAAGATGGTCCTTTTTATCGACAACAAATGTTTCTTCTACATAGCGTACCCATAACTAAGGGTTAATCGATGGAAGGGCCATTGATTCTAGCCTCTGCATCGATTTTGGGCCGATGTATGAGACAACAACAATCCAAGAGAAAGGAACTAGTTAGTTCCACTGAGGCGCCGAAAACAAACATATGGCGAGTCTTTCCTTATATAAGGATCATGTCTGAACTCGGTGAAAGACACTTGCGGAAACACCGAATAAAAGCGGCGCACAAACCGATGGTTTCTTTGGCAGAGCAATGTGTCTTTGCTCGGCGTAGGAGCCTGTTGACGGCAAGGCTTAGAGAAAAGCAAAGGCTCGTCATATGACTGAAAGACCACATGGCATTCATGCAGCATTTTAATACGTCGACAATCACAATGGTGCGCAAGTACCCTCTAAATAAATTTACCGCGGATACTTTTAAGGCTGTCAGAGAATTCGAGAGCGCAGTGCTCTGACAGCACAAGCAGGGTGGCTACCTTCTGTGCCGTGTTTACGTCATAGTGCAGCATGAATTCGGTCAGAGCAGTGTGGTCAGACTGGCTTCAGTTCAACCAAAGTTCGCAGCCAGTGACTGCAATTGTGTATCCGTTTGGCTTGTGACCAAAACACCACAAGGCAACAGTGCAAATCGACTCCTTCGGTGACGCAAACATGCAGCTGGACCTACGATTGGTCGCTTTTGTTTAGATTAACGTACTTGCTTTGAACGCCGACGCTGTCAGTTCTGTAGACAACGAAACCTGTCGTAGACAAGAAGAAATTAACAAAGTGATACAAGTCTGAAGTTATAAACGATCGATGGGACGTTATCACTTCCTATCTGCTTTACTCACAGTGTTTGTCTTCGGATGGTTCAGACGTGGCAAGGCACAGGTAAGTACTGAAATGTCATTAAGTAAACAACTGCGGTATTATCTTAAGTTTTATATGAATACATTTAATAAAATAAAAAAAATGGACGTCTCAACCTTTACTCAAACGGAAATGAACAGCATGACAGCGGCGACTCTGCTGCGGCTGAAACGAACGAATTTTGGTTGACATAATTGCATGAAGATTTGCCAGGTTAACAGTAAAAACCCACGTCATTCTTCATATAACGGTAGCAATTCCTCATTTTACCTTTTGTCGTTTTCTGTGGCTGACTTAAGACTATGGCCAGATCATGGTAAAAAAGATCACTTTTACAACAAAAACTTGGCAGGCGATGCCCGAAGCTGTTGGAGAGACAATCCAACTAGACTCATAAAATATTAACATATCTACAAGTTTTTATGAAATACTTCCAAATGTCTGCTCAACGGAGTTAATACCTGAAGAAGTTGTGGTAATGTTGTGTTCACTTATCTCTCTACTTTTACTTAATCTTAAAATCCATTAGGCTTACTGCAGGCAAATAAAGGGATTAGTATCTGCATCGCAATTTAAGTTACCATACCATATACGCTCAACTACAGTGGACAAAGAAAGTACATTTTTTTAAGAACATTGAGAACCAAACAAGCAAACAGAACATCCAGGAAGAAAACTCAAAGAATCAGTTTGATTCCGGATGATATAGCTTAAATTACGGAGTTCCATTTTTCATATGATTACCAAATATTTCGTTTGTTGGAACAAAATGTAATTTTCAGCAAATAATGAAAGCGGCCATTAGGCCTTATATATAATTTATTTTTGATTTGAATAAGATGTTCTTTGGCATAAAAAGTAACTTTAATGAGTGCATTTTTGAGTTTGGTGCCCCAACTCATCTTCGGACTAACAGAAAAAAGTGCAATGAATTAAACCTCCAAACTGCTAAAAAATAAATAGTTATATAGAGTGAGACATGATTGGTAGGTGTAGTCTCAGTTAGTCTCTGTCGTGCGGACTCTGTCGTTTCCATAATATTTGACATGCTTTAAATACCATCTCGCTCGACGTCCCAGTTTATGACGCCTCTTCAAAA